>JAJSOF020000039.1:6782005-7382005 GCA_025594305.2 Periplaneta americana
TCTATCTATCTATCTATCTATCTATCTATCTATCTATCTATCTATCCTATCTATCTATCTAATCTAATCTATCTATCTAATCTATCTATCTAATCTATCTAATCTATCTATCTATCTAATCTATCTAATCTATCTAATCTATCTATCTATCTATCTATCAATCTAATCTATCTAATCTATCTAATCTAATCTAATCTAAATCTATCCAATCTATCTAATCTATCTAATCCATCTATCTATCTATCTATCTTTCTATCCATCCATCTATCTATCCATCTATCTATCTATCCATCCATCTATCTATCCATCCATCTATCTAATCTATCCATCCATCTATCTAATCTATCCATCCATCTATCTAATCTATCCATCCATCTATCTAATCTATCCATCCATCTATCTAATCTATCCATCCATCTATCTAATCTATCCATCCATCTATCTAATCTATCCATCCATCTATCTAATCTATCCATCCATCTATCTAATCTATCCATCTATCTATCTAATCTATCCAGCTATCTATCTAATCTATCCAGCTATCTATCTAATCTATCCAGCTATCTAATTAAATCTATCCAGCTATCTAATTAAATCTATCCAGCTATCTAATTAAATCTTTCTATCTAATTAAATCTATCAAACTAAATCTAATTAAATCTATCTATCTACCTATCTACCTACCTACCTACCTATCCAATCTAATCTAATCTATCCAATCTAATCTAATCCAATCTAATCTAAATCTAATCTAATCTAATCTAATCTAATCCATCCATCTATCTATCTATCTATCTATCTATCTATCCATCCATCCATCCATCCATCCATCCATCCATCCATCCATCCATCTATCTATCTATCTATCTATCTATCTATCTATCTATCTATCTATCTATACCAGCAACACAGTCAAGAGGCTCCGTTAAATTTTTCGTCAAGTGCTTACGTTACTATACAGGTGTGACCCATTTTTCGATGAGGCATTTGCTTGCGACCACCTCCCCCGATTACCATAACAGTAATTAACACCATTCCAAATATACAAATGCCTGTAAGGTAGTGAACAACGATAATTTTGCTCAGAACCAGTAGATACCACCCAACTTCTAATGTGTTGATATCTGCAAAAAGAGAAATTGCAATAGCAAATCTATTTGTTGTGGTCATTGTTCAGTATGAATACAACGTAATATACTGGCACAGATACTTAGACGACATGCTCATACTATACAAAGGAAACAAACGACAAATACACAAACTACACCAATACATAAACAAAATGCACTTAAAACTCCAATACACACTGGAACTTGAAAACAATAACTCCATAAATTTCCTAGGTATCACCATAACAAAAGTTGACAACAAACACACCTTCAAAATATACAGAAAACCAACCACCATCACCACACACATACACGACACATCTAACCACCCCACACAACACAAACATGCTGCATTCAGGACAATGGTACACAGATTACTCAACATACCCATGAGCCAACAACACTACGATGAAGAAGTGAACACAATCAAATACATAGCACAAGAAAACGGTTACAACCCAAACATAATAGACAACATCATAAGGAAGACAAAACAAAAACTTAACAAACACAAAAGCACACGAAACACAACACAAACACAAGAACATAAGAAATACATCACACTAATATACGAAAACAAAAACACACACAAGATCGCATCCTCATTCAGAAAACAGTAATTCAACATAGCATACAGAACAGAGAACACACTACAAAGACATCTCAACACACAAACAAATAAATACAACCACACAGGCGTATACAAACTCACATGCAATAGTTGCGACAGTTTCTACATTGGACAGACAGGCAGATCATTCCAAACTCGATACAAAGAACGCATTAAAGCAATAACCAGAGGACACAATACATCTACATATGCCGAACACATAACTGATGCCAACCACACATACAATAACATAAATACAGACATGGAAATCCTACACATACAACCCAAAAACCAAAAACTCAACACACTAGAACAATATGAAATATAAAGACATACTAAAACACACCCTAATCAAAATACTCAACACACAGATCAATTTCAGAACACACACTATTTGACACAACTCTTCATCATACGAACGCACCCACACAACAGGCAGCGAAGTTGAGATGACGCCGAAACACAGAAGGCTCTGAGGATGGTGTCAAGTAGCACCGAAACAGCTGTAAGCCACACATGCTCACATAATTAACACGAGTAAGATCGCTATTTAATCAATTATTTAGGTGTAACTGATATTTACGCCATTGAAGTGAAATATTAACTCCAAACTCTTCTATCAGTAAGTTAACTTTCAAACGCTTTGGATTCCTTCCTTTCTGAATTGTCCCCACAGATTCCCATACTCCCTCAATCTCTCAACATACACTCACTATTCACTATCACTCACTCTTATACACACTCACACTCACTCAAATCACACAAATTCTTTCGTTACGTCCATTTCAAGTGCCGAAGATACAATTAATTTAATTTCTGCTGCATATCTTTGTGGTAAAATTTTGTAGATTGGAGTAGTTAGATTTGGAAACTAAACGTCAGCTCCAAAGGAGGCAAGACGCTATACAGCTTCAGCATTTCTTCTTTGAGTACTTTCAGTGTAATTATTTTAATTGTGTTCATTAGTTATTATTTATGTCAATTTGGCTCCGAGCTACAAAATGAATTTAACTCCAAAATATATTGCTTTTTTATAATGAGAACTACTCTACCCATATCGATATCTTTAAAAGTAGCTTCCAGAGGTCTGCATCGCTCGAGCGCCAAGTAGTTCATAGCATAATCCGATAGGTAGCGCACATGCATTATGGGTAAAATTGTCGCGAGCGATAAATCCTCGAACGGTATAAGCCGAGCGTTAGACATTCGTTTTTGTTACAGTGATGAACTGTGTAGTAACATCATAGATGTTTATCATTTCAAAACTTTGCAGTGTTTAACTAACCTCTCCATAGTACAACTACTATAAAACTTGCTTTAAAATGTAATATAAATGTTGTAGGTAATTTCCCCCCCCCCCCACACAGGAGTAATTTTGTTTTTGCCACATCACGATAATGCAAGAACCGTATCACGTTTTCCAGTAATAATAATAATAATAATAATAATAATAATAATAATAATAATAATAATAATAATCTCTAATAATTACTGTATCAATCTTTGTGTCTGTAACAGTTGTGCAGCATGATTATTCGTTTTATTATATTTTCTGTGACGTTATCTCTGTACTAATATTGTTATTAATCTACTGCTATATCAATAATATTTTGTAAAACGTTTCTACATTGTCGCAGAATATAGGCGGAACACTATGTACGGATCTATCATATTATATATGTGATAAATCAAATATTGAATAATTATTAATTAGCAATAATAACTGTATATCGAAGTTTTTCATACTTTTTGATTTATAACTTCATGTTCCTGTTTTGGTACGTTCCATTGACTGTTCCATTAAACGTTTGTCATAAACGCAGAAAATAAAGCCTTATTTTTACCGTGTGAGCAAGACATATGTGTATCTTATCTGTCGCCTTCCATACAAGATAAGACATGTCGGTGAGATGACCTTGTACTGTGATTCTATTTATTACGAGCGTATCACGACCGATCGTATCTTACTCGAGGGTGCGACATTCGACCGAGTTCAAGCGAGCAATTTAACTCCAATGCAGCACTCTAGTTGCTTCCTCTCTCATTAAAATCAATTGCATATTGTAATATTCTTCGTACGCCTCCACTTTGGAAAGCCCTGTGTCGGATCCAACTCCCTGAAGAATAAAGTTACATTCGTTCAAGTTACGGAACTTAAGTATGTGACGTAAGCAAAATCTACGAAGGTAGAAGAGCCTTCTGGAAAACAGTAAGGAGAATGATATATAGGAGGAAAAGGAAAACACAGGTTTTGAACATGAGCCCTTCTCCGTACGTTTCAGTCGTCACAGTTTTTCTTTTATCTAAAAAAATGCTTACTGTTCCAAACCAACAAAGTTCCACTTTATTTTGCCTGCAGGTTAGGCAGAAGGGGATTTTCGTGTCATTTTATTTGCGTACTTTTTTTCTTCCGCGGATTCTGCTGTCGCATATAGACTACTGGTGGGACGTGTCTGAATTGTAATGTTTATATTTTGAAACACAATTAAAATGCAACGCCAGAAAAATTAATTTGAGCATGCTGGAAACGTTACGGTATACAAAATGACGGATGTCACATTACAATTTATTTATTATAAATATAATTTATTTATTTAATCTGGCAGAGCTAAGGCCAGTAGGCCTTCTCTCCGCCCAGCCAGACTCTAATTCTAATTAAATGCATTTGCTTACATAGTTATTACCAGGGAAAGGATTTATATGTAAATACATATTTACTTATAAAGCTAATATAATTTATATTTTGCATTATCTTTATGTTTCACAATGTGTAGGGTTGAAAAATCCTACTTTTATTTTCCATATTTTTCCATATTTTAGAGTTTAGTACATATTTTCGTTAATTTCCATATATTTTCCATATTTCATATAAAACAGTCCATATTATATTAGGTTTAACAATAAAACAAAACAAAATTCCATTAACTTTTAAAAATACATTTCAACAATAGAGATTTAAACACATGTTCAGTAATCCCTTTAACATCAGAGTTATTTGAAAATTAGCAGTCCTATCAACAATGGGAAAGTAAGTTACAAAACTGTATTAATTTAATTTAAAATTTTTAACAGACTTCAGTTGTGCAGCTCAAAAGTTAAATGCCAGTCAGAGTACACATAGGTTCAGTTTTGTAAATCATACTATAAAGACGGTAAATATGCCAAAAGTACGTCATTCAGTCAATTTAAAATCAAAACTAACAAGTTACATTTCAGAATTTAAAGAAGATGGTTTATCAACTGACAATAAAATATTATTTTGTAATTTGTGTCAGTGTGCAGTATCATCTAAAAACTAGTAAACATCAGGCCAACAAACAACTAAATTCCAAACAGAACAATTGTTTTTAACACAACCAACAACATCGAATGTAGATCTGAGTTTAACATCGACCTGTGCCGTTCTCTCATCTCTGCTGATATTCCTCTCTACAAACTAAAGAATAAGGTCTTCAGGGAATTCCTTGAAAAATATACTCAACATACAATCCCGGATGAGTCAACACTTAGGAAGACGTATGCTCCATCCATCTACGATGAGACAATACAGAAGATAAGAGATGAAATTAAAGATAGTTCAATTTGGGTTTCCATTGATGAGACTCCCGACAAAGAAGGTAGACTTGTTGGTAATGTAGTTATCGGTTTGTTAAGTGAACAATATTCTGAACGAATTCTTTTACATTGTTGTTCTAGAAAAGTGCAATAACAAAACTATAGTTAAACTGTTCAACGAAGCTATGGGTATCCTGTGGCCAAAGGGTATTATGTACGATAATGTGTTATTCTTTATTAGCGATGCTGCCCCTTATATGGTCAAAGCTGGACAAGGGATATCCTAAATTGACTCATTTTACTTGTGTGGCGCATGCATTTCATCGTGTGGCAGAAGTGGTCAGAGACAATTTCCTAAAGTTTTGTTGATTTCATCAGTGAAAAAGTATTTCTCAAAGCTCCCAGTAGAGTTAACGTGTTGAAAGAAATGTACCCTAAATTCCATTGCCACCAAAGCCAATTTTAACTAGATGGGGTACATGGCTAGAAGCAGTTGAATATTATGCCGAAATATAGACTCTAAACAATGTTCTCCTTGCATTGGACTCTGAAGATGCAGTCTCAATTGATACTGCGAAAACATTTACCTGTGACATAAGTGTGAAGAATGACTTAGCTCACATTCAGCATACATTTTCATGCATCATAAAAACGCTCAAAAGTCTCCAAAATAGGCACCTTTCACTATCTGAAAGTTTTGAAATTATAAATTACTGTGGAACAATGAATCGTGGTAGAGGTAAAGTTGCAGATGCAGTAAGAGCTAAGGTGGACACTGTACTTTCAAAAAACCCTGGAAAGAACTACAAAAGGTTGTTGCTGTGAAGTGGTGAATCAACAGTGAAGATTAACTTGGACTTATCCCCAGCAGACATTGTGAAATTGAATTATTACCAGTTACTTCTTGTGACGTCGAACGCTCTTTTAGTCAGTATAAATCTATCCTCAGAGACAATAGAAGAAGATTCACTTTTCAGCACTTGAAAGAAATGTTTGTAACCTATTGTTATGGTAACAGACAATAAAAATTGTGTTTTGTTGAAACTACATTGGAAGATAAGGTACGTCCATTATATTTTTTGTTTAGTTTGATTAAAATGTACCAATATTTAACGTACATAGTCATTTTTTTATAATTTTAAGTCCATATTTAATTCCATATTTTGGTAAAAATCCATATTTAATTCCATATTTTGGTAAAAATAACTACATATATATTTACATATTTCATATATTTTTAGTCCATATAAATCCGTTCCCTGGTTATTACATTAATATCTAGATCATAAAACAACATGAAAGTAAATAATGAAAATTGGATAACTAATGTTAGTGTGACAATAATAAACATTGGTAAGAAATAGTTATAATAATAATAATAATAATAATAATAATAATAATAATAATAATAATAATAATAATAATAATAAGATAATTTAGATATTTATCTGTGATATATATATACCATTAAACATTGAGAAACCTGAAACAGCTATTATTGTTAACAAGAATTGTTAGAAAAATATTTCGTTAGTCTATTCTTAAATTGGTTTGATGTCTGACAGTCCCTGACATTACTCGGTAGGGAATTCCAAAGTCGAGGAACAGCCACAGTGAAAGAAGATGAATATGAGGATGTTCGGTGGGAGGGAATGGATAATATTGTGGTGTGATCGTGTGTCTAGGTTATGATGGGTGGATAAATTTTGAAAACGAGACGCAAGATAGACAGGAGTGGAGAAATGCAATATGTGAAAGAGAAGGGAAAGACAGTGGATTTTCCTACGATCTTCTAGACGGAGCCAGGACAACATTTCGAGGGATGGTGTTACGTGATTTATTCTCTATATTAGTTATAAATGTATGATATCTATACTAATAATAAATCTGTAGACAAAATTTTTTTGGTAATTTTCGATGTTCCGAAAATAATTGGTGTTAACATGTATACTGTATATATTATTTTAATGTACCGAAGTACATTTGATATTTCCATGCAGATATTCTGCGTCATCATACGATGAAAGAGTAATGATGACGCAGAATATCTGCATGGAAATATCATATGTACTTCGGTACATTAAAATAATATATATGATATGCGTAAATCACTTCGTGATTTAAGACGGCGCTTATTCCGTCGGATCCCGGCCAACTAGTCACTCATATCGAGTGCACCTCAGCACATGTGTGGACTTCGGTCCTGCGTTCATAGACATCTATGACGTAGTGCAGAGGGCGGCCACTAGAGGGAACCCGAGAGTTGGAGCTTAATCTGAGACGATTCTAACCGGCGTCGGAGTTGTATCCGGTGTGGCTTAGTGGATAAAGCATCAGCACGTAGAGCTGAAAACCCGGGTTCAAGTCCCGGCGCCGGAGAGAATTTTTCCCGTTCCATTACTCTTTCATCGTATGTATACTGTAATTAATCATTCTGAAACCGAAAATCGCTTTTTTGAAATTTTTGTTTGTATATCTGTCTGGATGTTTGTTACCTTTTCACGCGATAATGGCTGAACCGATTTATATGAAAATTGGAATATAAATTAAGTTCGATGTAACTAAGATTTTAGGCTATATGACATTCAAAATACGTTATTTAAAGGGGGTTATAAGTGGGCCTGAATTAAATAAATCGAAATATCTCGCTTATTATCGATTTTTGTGAAATATATTACATAACAAACGTTTCTTTACAAATGATTTCCGATAAGTGTTATTCTCTGCAAAATTTTGATAGGACTGATATTTAATGAGATAAATGAGTTTTAAAGTAACAATGCTTTTTATTTTGGCCACCTAATGATCTGTAATGAAACGAAAACAAATAACTTCGTTTATAAGGGGCCTTGGACAACAACAAACGAAAGGTATTCATGTAACATGTTTCTGTGTTTGTATGAAGTAATCTCAGAAGCTAATTAACCGATTTGTATAATTAATTATTATTTCACCATTGGAAAGTGTAGTTTCTCTAGATGGACATCATGCTACATGCTATTACAGTAACTTCTGAGTCAATCGAGGACAGGTAAGATTAAAATAGCTTCTTATGCAAAGAAAACTTGATAGGCTATTCTGTGTATTATTCGTTTCCTGTATTTCTTAAAATAATGCTTATGTAGGCCTACCACATTCACTTTCATCTCAGAGAATTAACGAACAACGAGAGTGTATTGATTTAGTATGCAGTAATAGTACGTTAACTTAGCATTCCATTATTTTAACTATGCTCAATTGAATTGTGTTAAAATAGATAAAATGAATACACTGTGCAATAAAAGCATAAAGTCAATTCTACTCCATCATTTAAAGTTCAAGCATAGGCTTATCATTTAATTGGAAATTTTCTTCCAACTGAGAGTAAGAGCCTTGAATTCTTACATTTATATTTCATTTCAAGATCAATTTTTTTACTTTTTGAGTAGGTTATTTTACGATGCTTTATCAACATCTTAGGTTATTTAGCGTCCGAATGAGATGAAGGTGATATTAATACAGAGTGATTTATATAGAACTGACACATTTCTTTCATTAATTGTTTCAAAACGAATTGTGCTAGCGACAACTTATTATACCTAAAATGTAGAGGAATTTTGGGAGATTATTTACCTCTATAGCAAATGTTGTCCGGCGTTGTCAAATCCGGAGATCTCGGTGGCCACAGGTTCCTGGAAATTATTCGGTCGTCACATAACCGGATAAATGGAACCATGCTTCATCTGTGAACCACGTGATGGACAATATGACAGGATTTTGCACAATGAACGTCTGAAACCAACGACAATAATTCAATCTTTTATCCTTATCTGGTTCCTGTAGCTGATGAACAACCGTAACCCTATATGGCTTTAGGCTCTCTGACACATTGAGTAGGTGTACCCTGTCTCCTGCGACAAACGTCTTAATGATTTTTTGGGTGACTGCTCCAGTCGTGCTCTTACGTCAACAACAACCGTGGGAAGCCTAGATGAACGATGCTTTTCACTCACCAGAGATCCAGTTGTTTCCAATTTGTTTACCAGTCCCAGTATTGTGTTTCTTTTGGGAGGATTGCGAACACCAAATTCTCTCTGGTATGTCCTTTGAGTAGCTGTAATTGAATTCGTAATCCAGTATTGCTTCACAAGGAAGAGTCGTTGATTTAATGTGTAATGCATTTTCACGTTGACACAAAATGTCGAAAACAGCTGCCAACAATAGGAATAAAACATAAATATCTGCGCATCTAGTGACTTACTGTCGTTGGTTTCAGATGTTTATTGTGCAAAATCCTGCCATATTGTCCATCACATGGTTCACAGATGAAGCATGGTTCCATTTATCCGGTTATGTGACGACCGAATAATTTCCAGGAACCTGTGGCCACCGAGATCTCCGGATTTGACAACGCCGGACAACATTTGCTATAGAGGTAAATAATCTCCCAAAATTCCTCTACATTTTAGGTATAATAAGTTGTCGCTAGCACAACTCGTTTTGAAACAATTAATGAAATAAATGTGTCAGTTCTATATAAATCACTCTGTAGTATTTTTAGGTGGAGCATTGTTAACAAACTCAACTTTAATACTAAAAAATGCTCACACATACCTTCACTCGTAATACTAACTCTCTGGATTACACGTATAGCATAAATAACACAAAATTAGAAAGGGTCACTTCAGTAAATGATTTAGGAATGGTAATCTCTCATGACATATCCTTTTTAACACATATAAAAGCAATTGCGAGTAGAGCCTTCATACTGGTAGGTTTCATCTACAGGAACTCAAAAGATTTCAGGAATGTTGAAACTGTCTGAAAAATATATAATAGTTTAATACGAAGTAAATTAGAGTACGCATCTATAGTTTGGAACCCTTACTATCACTCGCACTCGGTCATTCTAGAGAGAGTACAGAATAAAATCCTAAAACTGCTATATATGAAAAAACATTCATGTTACAACATATTCCAATCTTATGAATCCATGCTGGTTGAATTTAATGTACCATCTCTCAGTAGTCGCGGGATAAGAGCACAACAAATGTATTTGTTCAAAACCATAAATGGCTTAATAGACAACCCTGATCTTCTACAGCTAATTAGTTTCAATATTGGTAAATCAAATTTGAGAAAGCGATCTCTCTTTTATTTACAGACAACAAAAACACTGTCTCATAAAATGTCTCCACTTTTATTAATGCTTCGAAGTTACAATCGTCTATCAAATAAACAGGATTTAGATTTTTCGTTATCGTACAATATGTACAAGAAAAAGTTATGTAAAGCATTACTTGAAACACATGTTCTGTGTTGGTGAGTTTTTTGAATAAATGAATTGAGCCTATTGGGCCTGCTGTGTAGTGCTGTATATTGAATTTATTGACATGGTGTTGTATTTGCTCTGCAATTTGCCAATTATAGCTACGCCTACATTTTGAATTTTTTGCTGTGATGTCTGTACTTGGCTCTTTTTGATTTGTTTTCATTTGGTGTTTTTCATTTATATCTGTATCTGTCTTTTTTATTTGGGTGGTATCTATTTGTTTTTTTTTTCTTCTCTTTTCCATTTTTAATTTGTAATTACACTTGTATCTGTTATACCTCTTTTTCCTGTTGTAAGCAAAATATATTTTTTTTATCTGTACTGTCTATTGTAATTGGGGCTTTGCCCTGTTATGGACATAAATAGATAAATAAATAATGCCGGTGAAGTGAGTCCGAGTTCCAGCACCAATAGTTACCTAGCATTTGCTCATATTGGGTTGAGGGAAAACCCCGGAAAAAATCTGAACCAGGTAACGTGCCCCGACCGGAATAGTATCAATCTTAAAAGTAAAGTTGACTGAACAACTCAAGAAGTATTGCATGATAATAACAGTTAAATTCATAGTTTTAAATACAACTTTCAAAATGACTCAGAAGCAAACGACTTACAACATACAAAAAGCTATTATTGACTAAGTAATTACAAAACTGTATTTAGATTTGTCAGTATTTAATTCTAAGAAGTGCAGCGAAGCCCGCGGGTATGGCTAGTAATATCATAAAAACCGACCAATAATTATTTGGATCGACTAATATTCAAAAGGTATTCGTTTCCTCCTAAAATGACTAATAACTGTGTGTAGCGAGGATATGCTGAAATACTTTCATTCGATTGTCTGAACCACTTGATCGCTATCATTAAAACTTCACAAAAGCCACAACCCTTACTTGAACCACGAGCCTCCAACACCTGAGTCACAAAGTTAACAACAATATTAATCCCTTCTCTTCAACTTCGTAACTAGTCATCAACAGTGCACGCATGTTCTTAGTTAAACTTGTCAAGTTTACTTACGTAACTTCTCAAGAATGTATAAACGACAATCACCTTCAACGAGTAAATTTTCAGCTTCTCTCGGAAGTTTAATACAGCAGGATTAAGCTTAAGATCCAAACCATGAAGTAACATGGTCACCATAATCAGCTTACAGTGACTTTACTGAGGAGGGAACGTTCCCCTGTATGAATGGATGCCAGGTCTTATTTACGTGGACAACAAAATATTTAATAGTGGCTATTCCACATAGGAAGCAGTTTATTCCTAAAAGAGTTTCTCTACCTAAATCATGCGAAAGGTCCGTAAGCAATCATTTTATACATCATTTCAAAAACTTGAGAAGCATATCTACACAATATTAATTTTTACGCATTCATAATATTATGCCCAATGACAGGCATTTCACTGCAAACCTAGCATTCTCCAATCTTCCCTCTTTTCCACCGTCCACTTGTACAGGGACATCATTTTATTTTTACTAACATTTTTAATATTAACCTGTCTATACCTTTAGACAACCGGAAACACCGCTTGCTCCCCCCTCCAAGACTGGAGTTCGATGATACTGGCGTAAAACACAAATCACTCTACTAGGTATAGGAAGGAAGAAAAGTAGTTCATCCATTTACGTAAACTAGGAAATATCGCGATTTTGAGTTCGATAATTTTCATTAGCTTTTTCTTTAATCAAAGTACAGTACTGTATTAAGAATAAGTGTTTTTACTCACGAAGTGAGTTATCCATGCGAACGTATTCATTATGCGGTGTATATTATACTGTCTACAGCACATTAGCGTACAATATTGAGAAAGAAGTTAAATTGAAAAATAATCATAATATGAATATTTAAACACAATTTTGAAAATGGTGGCCGTTCATTTCGATACAGTCTTCAGTTCTTTTGTGCATATTATCGCACTATAGACTATTGCATCTAATTCCAATTGCCAGTTTCGTCCTTCGTACTACTAACTCATGTTGAAATAATTCTATACCTACTCTACGTACTGTTAATTCAATCTTCACTTCTGCCCGACCCGAAAATATAAAATTACTCAGACATGCTATCTACTGTCCGTCCAAGTGGTTAAGCCGCAGGATCGTAGAAAGGGAGGAAATCACGTGACAGTTAATTACTTAACGAGGCCCTTTTATTTAAGTTAAATTAAACAGCTGTATAATATTACGTAAACGCCCAATTCCTAAGAGAAATTAATGTTTTCAGAAAAGAGCTAAGACAGCCCAGCTGTTATAGAGGGGCGAGCAGAAGCAGGTGAGGGAAGTCGGGATGCGACGTAGGCAAACGGACAGTACCTGTGCGAAAATATGATTCAATATTGAAAGCTCTTTCGTCACTGGAAAACGCGAACATATTTCTGGAACGTACTATACTCAGTAACTCAGTACTGCTTACTATCTGCGGTCTTGGTTCTGTGTGGAGTTGGAACTTCAGTAGTAGAAGGGGTGGGAGTGATGTACATTCAAAAACTCAGGTACAATAAAAATTGAAGTAAAAATAAAATGATGTCCCTGTATATGCCTATCTATGTTCTTCGTGTTGTTTATCTAGCCTTGTTTCAATCATTCATTCAATACGGAATAATAGGACAACAGGCAGCAGACGACGATGACTTATTCAGCCGCTTAATTTTCAGCGACGGAGCGACATTCCATACGAGTGGGAAAATTAACAAGCACAACTGTCGTGTTTGGGGTACACAGAAACCTCACAGAATCATAGAACATGAGCGTGATTCACCAAAGGTCACAACGAAAACTGTACGGACCTTTCTTCTTCATTGAGGCTACTGTGACTGGACATTCATATCTGGACATGTTGGAGCAATGGTTGGTGCCTCAACTTAGACAAGATCTCGATGACGAGTTCATCTTTCAGCAAGATGGGGCTCCGCCACATTTCCACAATGCAGTTCGTGCTTACCTGAATACGGAGATGTCTGATCGTTCGATAGGGCGTGCTGGAGTAAGGGACAGATGTTTCATGACATGGCCACCAAGGTCACCCGATATGACTGCAGATGACTTTTTTCTATGGGGGTACATAAAGGACCTGTGTTTGTACCGCCTTTGCCACGTGATTTAGAGGAACTAAAAACCAGAATTCGAGAAGCTGCCGCCACGGTCACAGAGAATATGTTGAAAAGGGTATGTGAAGAGTTTGATTATCGTTTGGACATCTGCCGAGTCACTCGTGGTTCACACATTGAATCTTTGTATGGTGCAAAACGAAATTTGAGAGTTTGACTTTAAACTGACGTGTGTTTGAAAGTTCTATCATTAGTAGTTTTTGTGTAATAAAAGATTGAAAGTGTTACCGGACTTTTGATGTGCCCTGTATATCTAGCCTTGTTTCAATCAGTCATTCAATACGGAATAATAGGATGGGGTGGAATGACAAAGACTATCCTAACTCCATTAATATTACTACAAAAACGTATAATCAAAATTTGCCTGCATAAACCACTTCATTGTCCGACACAATTTATTATTGTGAATTCCAAGTACTAAAAATTGAGCAAATATACAGGGACAACATTTTATTTTTACTTCAATTTTTATTGTACCTGAGTTTTTGAATGTACTTCACTCCCACCCCTTCTACTAATGAAGTTCCCCTCTACACACAGATCCAAGACCGCATGTAGTAAACAGCACTGAGTGAGTATAGTACGTTCCAGAAATATGTTCGCGTTTTCCAGTCACGAAAGAGCTTTCAATATTGCATCATATTTTCGCACAGGTACTGTCCGTTTGCCTACGTCGCATCCCTATTTCCCCCACTTGCTTCTGTTCGCCCCTCTGCAAAAGCAGGGCTGTCTTAGCCCTTTTCTGAAAACATTAATTTCTGTTAGGAATTGGACGTTTACGTAATATTATACAACTGTTTAAAATAACTTATATAAAAGGGCCTCGTTAAGTAATTCACTGTCACGTGATTTCCCCCCTTTCTACGATCCTGCGACATAACCACTTGGACAGTAGATAGCATGTCTGAGTAATTTTATCTGTGCAGTCGGGCAGAAGTGAAGATTGAATTTACAGTACATAAGGTACTCTTTTATAGAGTAGGTACAGAATTATTTCAAGGTGAGTTACTAGTACGAAGGACTAAACTGGTAATTGGGATTAGATGCACTAGTCTATAGTGCGATAATATGCACAAAAGAACTGAAGCCTGTATCGAAATGAAAGGCCACCATTTTCAAAAATGTTTTTAAATATCCATATTATGATTATTTTTCAATTTAACATCATTCTCTATATTGTACGCTGATGTGCTGTAGACAGTATACAGTAATATGCACTGCATAATGAATACGTTCGAATGGCTAACTCAGTTCGTGACTAAAAACACTTATTCTTAATACAGTATTGCATTAAGATTAAACAAAAACGTAATGAAAATTATCGAACTCAAAATAGCGATATTTCCTAGTTTACGTAAATGGATGAACTACTTTTCTTCCCTCCTATACCCAGTAAAGTGATTTGTTTGTGTGTTACGCCAGTATCATCGAACTCCAGTCGTGGAAGGGGGAGCAATCTGTGTTTCCGGTTCTCTAAAGGTATAGCCAGGTTAATATTAAAAATGTTAGTAAAAATAAAATGATGTCCCTGTATAAACATACATTACTAATTTATTTTCACAAAAATCGAATGAATTTTATAACTGAAAAACATATACATAACACCAGAAGAAATGTCCCAACTCTTTTGGCAGAATAGAACCATTTGGCATAAGTGGCATAAAATTTAAAATTTATTATTATGGCACAATTTTGAAATATGTTATTAATTTTGTAAATGGTTTCTTACTCTTTATGAGTGAGGGAAAACGCTAACCTTATTCATGTCGCTTGTTTGTTCTGTCGAAAAGCATTCCCAGGCGAATCTCCAAGCGTTTGCACAAAACAGTAAATTGATGCTATCGACTGCTGTCATATGAAAAATACGTTTGCAGTCGCAGTTGCAGTAAGAAAATAAACTGCACATACATATGCAGCTCTACGTGCCATCGATCGGTAAGCAACTTATGCAGGCCGCCTCGTACTGATCTGCAGCTTCGTAAATAACAGGAATCATGCGCCTGCATCGACCCCGTCCGTGCCAAAGCGGCTCAAGACTCATTCACGGGATATTTTACGCAACATATTAGAGCAGGTATGCTCATTCTCTGACTCCCGATTATGTTCTTTAATCACAACCTTCGAATGTAGAGCGTGTTGTCCCCCGTTCGAAGCTCGACGGATGACTGCGGAAGGCAGTTCAAGTACTTAGTAACGTACGAACAGTGAGGGACAATGACACAGTCAAAACCTTCTGTAAGCAAACGATCATTCCGTACAGTGTGGGAGGAAGCTATTTTTGTTGTACGTTCGGTCAAAACGGAAAGTGTTTACTATATTGTAAGGTACTGTCAGGAATACTACTGAACAACATAAAACTACATTATAGGCTCTGCTACCCAGAACATGCAGAAGTGACAGAGAAGCTGTTTTCTGTAATATAGCCTATTTTCATATACCAACGTTATTATTATTATTATTATTATTATTATTATTATTATTATTATTACTATTATAATATTATTAAACCTATTATTATTATTATTATTATTATTATTATTACTATTATTATTATTATCAGGAAATATTGGCCTTTCTGTAAGCTACGTAAAGTGGTTCGAAAATTATTTAAGTAATAGAGTTTCATGTGTAAGACTGTTTAATATACACTCTTATTCTTATAATATAAATTGCGGAGTCCTATTTATTATATTCATTATATTCATAGATGATATATGCAAAAGAATAAGTTCTGACTGTTTATTATTTGCAGACGATTTAAAAATTTTTCGTACAATCAAAAGTAGTACTGACTGTCAATCACTTCAATGTGACATCAATTCAGTCGCTAAATGGTCGGAAGTCAATTGTATGACAATTAACGTATCCAAAACTAATGTAATAACCTTTCTAGAAAAACTTCTTCACTGAAATTTAATTTTTATCTAAATAATGTACTAATTAACAGAACGGATTGCGTAAAAGATTTGGGAATATTCTTTGACAGTAAATTGTATTTTCATAGTCACGTTGATTACATTTATAATCACGGAATCAGAATGCTAGGAATAATACGGTCAATAACTTATTCTTTTCCACGCCCGATTCTCTTTTAATGCTATACTATACATTGGTGCGATCGAAACTCTAATATGCATCTGTAGTTTGGAACTCGATTACAACTACGGACTCGGCTAAATTAGAAAATATACAAAGAAAATTTATATCCTTATGTTCATTCAGATTTCTGCCCATTAATTCCGGGTATAGTTATGAGAGAAAATGTGAATATTTTAATTGTCAAAATCTATATGCTAGACGCCATGAGCTAGATTATCTGTTCTTTTGTAAAGTCCTCAAAGGTGATATATCCTGTGACTCTTTCTTAAACAATATTACCTTACGTATTCCAACAAAAGATATGAGATCCCACAAACTTTTCTATATTAGAAATTCGAAATTTCTTTCACCAGTCTCCAGATGCATTAAAAATGCCAACATGCATGGCTGCGAATTCGATCCCTTCAATGTATAGACTTTGTTTGCTCTTGGCAACGATTTATCATTTATGTATTCTTTTAGGCATTATACTCAATTAACATTCTCTCATAGTATTCTTAGTTATCCATTCATCGTCATTATTGTAATTGTAATTATATTTATGAGTAATAATTATTTTTGTTTTATGTTTTTGTTATATTTGTGCTGAACTGTAATTGGCCACTGGCTGTTGTACAGCACATTAAATAAATAAATAAATAAATAAATAAATAAATAAATAAATAAAATATATTATTATTGTGGTGATTTTATTCCAGCAGAAATAGATATTTTGATAAAATAATTTTTCAGAGGTGCAACGTGCATTACAACTTCAAGAATTGAAAGCACTTCATGAAAGGCCAAACATTGAAGAGAGTCGAATAATTCAGAGTCTATGTTTTGGAGTAAGTTAGCCTATGTAGTAGGTTGGGAATTAGCTAAGGCAGTAAAACCCTTCACGGATGGAACTTGTAAAGAGATGTATGGTGCCTGAACAAAATAGTCCTATAGTTAATTATGTCTCTGTACTGGAACAGTTGAAATGTGAATTCACGGAACATAGATTTAGTGATTTTAGACGTATGGAAAGTGATATTAATCTTTTTGTTAATCTTTTCATAGTAAACTCAGTACAATCCGTGAGAGTGCAGTTCCAGGACGAGTTAATTGATCTACAAAGTAACGTAGAATTCAGAACTAAATACAGAAAATATGACTTGACAAGCATAGAATTATTTAAAAAATGAACCAAACTAAATATTACAAGATGAGCTTATTCGTTGCCACTATGTTAGCTACCTTCGCCTCGACAAATATGTGCGAACAATTATTTTCGAGGATGAAGGTTACTAAATCCAAACATAGATCCCGATTAACAGATGAGCATCTTTAGCGCATTGTAGTAAATTCGTTGGAAATAGATTCCCAATTACTTGCAGAAAAGAATGCAGATGCTGAATAGATCGCAAAGTAGACTGTATGGAGGAATATGAAAATGATATTATCTATGATATTATTATATCATAACTATATTAAATATAATAAATAATGTAATAACTGAATATTGCAGTGTATACTCTTTCCTTTTTCAAATTCAGTTTATTATCCGTATTTGTAGAGCTGAGACGAGATGTTATGGCACCAACCTGCGCTAAGTTTTAAATTGCCGGCCAGCAGGGTAGAGGAGTGGGGGATGTTTGGGTTACGGTTCTCAAGCTCAGAGCGGCAGGCATATCCGTTTCATCTCTTTCTAAAAACATTCGCCTTACCTCAGTATCACCACTTTCCTACTCAAGATTCCGAAGGTGCCTAATGAAATTACGCCCGCTATTCCATCTCTATTTTCTTATTCTCCGTCCGAATCAGACTGATCTGTGCTGGAATCAGATGTCCCTAAGTTTATGGAAATGTTCTCCAAAATACTGTCCATCACGTGCTCACTTTCAATGGATCTGTTCTCTACTTTCTTCACATAATCATACACTGATATCCATTTTTGGAAGAAGCGATTGCAGAGTCGGTCTCTGTTTATGTGTAGCGTAGAAATTATAGATGAGACTTCTTAGGACTTCCTCATCAAAACTGTCTACAGCTGCAACAATCTTCTTCTTCGGCTGTGATTTTTCCGGACTGGAGAAAGAATCTGCTGTTCCTGCCTCAATATTTTTCCCTTCTTTCTTGATTCTTGCCAAATTTCGCTTTGAAATACCAGTGGCAGCCAGTACTCTTGCACACACGCTTTTCAATGGAATTGGTATTCCATTTACAACCACTTCTGACATGAATTTCCATACATTGTATGCTATTTTATGTCCTTGACTATGAACTACTCTATGATTTCACACCTTAGACAATGCCATAATGAGGGCGCTCAGAAGGACAATGTTTTCAGTATTAGCAATAGCGGTAGTAGCAGAACGATCTGAACACTCGAAATGCTAGTAACCAACTGACCCAACACCCCTCCAGTTGAGTGTGAGGGCGAGTCCAAGCAAACGAACTAAAATGAGTCTCTCGCGCTGGTGCCATAACTTCTCGTCCGGGCTCTAAGAGTGTAAGAACTATGCCACGGGCGGTGTTGCAATGTAGTTGCGGAGCCCAGTCCGTACACTGTGTGTGTTATGCAGTGCAGCATCATCCGTGTAATCGGGGCTTTTACAATTTTGAGCATACCTGTATTAGAGCCTCACCTATCAAAGCCATCCTCGCTTCTCGTTGTCACACTACATACTGTCCGCGAAACTTATCTGGGCAGCTAAAAGAGAGGGGCGCGTGGAATAGAGGGGTCTCTTCTAGAGGCAGCGGGGCAGGAGAGGGAAGGATGTTCTACTAGGCGGGTAAAATACAGTTGATTGCTTAGTGTGATCTGTACTTACGGTAATTTTGCGTTCTGTGAAGACAAATTTATGCAATGGCCGGTAGTAATACCACAGTCTACTATATACAGTCGCGAAGCTTGAGGTGATTTTTTGCAAATCTCGTGATAAAGCGCTCCAAGCGGTTAGCAACTAGAAACAATAGACTGTCCACGGACGACTTTGGACTGAATCGTATTTTCATCGAGTGCTAGCTCGTTGCATATTTCACATTGATGCTTGTGAAATGTTCGTTATTGGTTGTAATGAAAATGTTAATGGCTAAAATACAATAATTGGAATAATATTTTACTAGAGACGTAGAAAAATTAAGTTCGTTTTAATGAAATTTATTGATCACGTTTCATTTTCAATTCTGGTGGGATTATTATTGCTTAGGCCTACTTTTTTCAAAGGATATTTTTTAATTATAGCTGTTAATTTTGTTGTTTTTTTATTTGTTACTTTACTAGAGACGTAGAAAAGTCTGTTACAATAAAATTTATTGTTCACGTTTTATTTCCAATTCTGGTGTGATTATTATTGCTTAACCTCATCCCACTTTGTTAACTACGTAAGCCTACACTACAAGTACCGGTACACGTAAGTTACTCCATTAATTCATATTTCCATTATTATTGTTGTAAAGGGAAATGAAAATTAATATTTATTGGGTTCATAGTTAATTATCGCTATAATCTTGAATGAGTAAAGCGATTATAGTAAATTTCAGTTCGTTTTGCACAAACAAAAATAATATTAACCTATTTCTTGCAGGTATCTTCGAGTTTATGGTGGAATTTAATATACTTCATTAAAATAATAAATTAACTTTATGCATTTAATATTTCAATAATGGAAGGAAGGTGTTAATTTTTCCAAAAGAACACAACGAAAGTGTAACATATTTTGTCGTCTACTATATAGGAGAGATCTGCGATGATGAGGCGATAGTAGCGATCCTAGTGGTGGGCAACTATCCATGTTTGCATTTTTACTACATATTGAGCTTCGCGACTGTATATAGTAGACTGATATTAGAGCCTCACCTATCAAACCCAGCCTCGTTGTCTCGTTGTCACACTGCGACTCTGAAGAATCGAGAATGAGCTGTACAACTATAGCATCCAGAACAGAGGAAGTGCTGTTCCCCAAGCTATCTATAGGCTTATAATATTTATTCAGGAGCGGTACCTAATTAATTAATGATTTTTCGACAAGAGAGTTTACAATGTTCACATTATATTTTAGAAAAATTAATTTGAAACCAAATATTTAAAAATGAATATTTAAAAATTAAATAAATAGGACAATTATGCTAAAAAAATGACTGAAATGTTAAATGTTATACTCGTATGTTGTTTTATTTAACGACGCTCGCAACTGAAGAGGTTATATCAGCGTCGCCGGATGTGCCGGAATTTTGTCCCGCAGGAGTTCTTTTATATGCCAGTAAATCTACTGACATGAGCCTGTCGCATTTGAGCACACTTAAATGCCATCGACCTGGAACATGGCAAAATGTAAATCCGTGAAGAAATACTCTTCCAAAGGCAATGGGAATGTGATTATTTTGTTGCTGAAGACGAAAGAATTCCTTGTTTACTGTGTCCTATCCAATTTATTTCTAGTCGTCATTTCAATATTAAACCACATTTTAACAAACACCATATTAAGAATTATGGAATGCACAAACTTTCGGGTAAGTTCATTATTACGAACTGTATATTGATTGAATAATTTCAAGGAAAAATTGTTTCGGAGCCGGGTATCGATCCCGGGACCCTTCGCTTAGCGCGCGAAAGCTCTATCGACTGAGCTACCCCAGGAAAATTGTGACGGTGTCGTGTATAGTTCCTAGGGTAGCTCAGTCGGTACAGCGTTCGCGCGCAAAGCTAAGGTCCCGGGATCGATACCCGGCTCCGGAATAATTTTTTCCTTGAAATTATTCAAACCTGCTTTACAGGGAGCTACTACCTGAAAGCCAGATTTGTGTATATTGATTATTTATTTATTTATTTATTTATTTATTTATTTATTTATTTATTTATTTATTTATTTATTTATTTATTTATTTATTTATTTATTTATTTATTTATTTATTTATTTATTTATTTATTTATTTATTTATTTATTTACTGTAAAATTAAGGACGTCACTCGTTGTGTTCATTTTGAATTGAAATTAATGACTTTCAAGGTTCATTACTTAAATGCTATAAATTTATGTTTCCGTAGGTGATGATAGGAGGAAAGTTTTCGAAAATCTAAAGCAGGTTAGGTGCAAAGAAATCTCAAAGAAACTACCGACAGGAAATCTAAGCATAATTGTAAACCTTGAAACGAGATAACGCATTATAAATACAATGAATTTATTACAATCCTTTTTGAAAATTACATGCCGCCACTGATGAACTTTGCACGGGCAGAGAATGTAAACAACTCTACGCGGAAGTCGATCATCAGCAAAATTCTTATCATGGTTAAATAAATTTAAAACAGCTGAAGATCAGCCAGCGAAAAGAAAACATTTCATCATGTGCCTTATATTCAGCTGTTTTTGTTTTTAATTAACAATATTTTGAAGTTTAAACAAACAATAACACACCCTTCGGTCCACATACACCCGCTTAGCATTGACACAATGTTCTACATTGATCTGGGGTCCGATTTACAATGTTAACAAATTGCAAATTAACAATTTACAGATAACAAGTAAAAGATTACAAATGCTTGTAAACTCTGTTTCACAATACAATCTTAATAATAATTTGTAAAGTTTGACAAACTTTGAAGAAATTTACAAATACAAAAATACTACATATTTGAGCACTGCATTATCGCCAACGATAATTTCCAAATATTGCTAAGGTGTAGAGCTAACGCCGCTGTATTTTTACTACTATTGATAGAAATGTTTACATAATATCCTAAAATTGATTTATTATAAGTTTGCTGAATCATTCACCAAGAGAAAATATGAAGTATTGTTAAGAAATACTACTTAAAAGTATCTAGATATTGCTGTATTGGCGACAATGTATGATATGATTGGTCGAGTATACCAATGCGTATACATAACTGATCCTAGGAAGCGCAAATACACTTTTTCGGTGTTGTTGGTTGGTACATGACTTTCGTCATTCACCCATATCGGATTTATTCCACGTACAAACATGCAATTGATAGAATGGTTGCCATGTCTATCAACAAAATCAGCTTCATTTTGCGTTGATCCATCAATATTTATTAACGTTCTATTCATAACCCCAAAAGCATTAGAAAACCCAGCGACAGCGTACAAGTAAAACTCGTGTGCCACAGTAAGTACATTTGGTGATCAATAACCTCCCACAAATTTAACTGTATTGACAGCATTAATTGCACTGCACACTGTAGCCTTAGAAATTCCTTGCATATCTGCTATTGCATGGAACTGACAGCCAGTATCCAACCAATGCAAAGCAATACATAGTTATAGTTTCGAAGTCAAGGCACCAATTTTTCCTGTTGGATGTGATGTCCCATATATTGCAGGACAGATTCTTCATATGTTTGGAAATTTCTGCAAAAGATTTAACCTCTCAAATATTTTCATTAAGAACATCTCTTTAAAGGAGGCCTGGGCATAAACTCCCAAGTCAATATCATAAATTAGCAATCAATAGCTTCAAAACTAGATTTTACAATTGGTTATTAAATAATCCTTTTTATTCTGTTGCTGAGTTTTTCAACATAAATTTGTATGAAATTGTATTTTAATAAATACGTTTAATTGCAATTTAGTTAGTTTTCTTAAATTGAAAAGTTTCAATTTATTTCATGTTTTCCGTACAGCAATTGCCAACCTGCTAAGAAACAGAGGATGGGAAGTACATGAGGAGATTCATTGCGTGTCTGAAGATGATCCTCATAGAAGAGTCGATGTAATTGCCATCAACAGAAAAACCCAGAAAGCGATGGTCTTAGACCCTACGATTTGCTTTGAACGAGACACGAATCAGGCACTGCAGATAAATGATAACAAGCGAGCTAAATATGTACCTAGTCTTCCATACCTCAGTGAAAAATATGGCATTTCGCTTTACAACTGGGATGTTACAGGCTTACTATTTGGAGCGAGGGGTTGTTTACCAAAATTTACATGTAATATCCTTAAATCCTTTCAAATTCCCTTTTATGAGGTTCAGAAGATTGTAATGGAAATTCTGAAGGCCTCTCTTCAAATTCTACACTATCACTTATATGTTAAAACATAAATTTTTGTTTTTATGTACAAATCGAATCAGTATTTTGCTCGTTTCATTTCCCTTTATCTTTCATATTTTGTTAATTCCGGATCCCAGTGGTCAACCTCACTTGAGGACGGATGATTTTAAATCTTAGTAGTATTATTTAAATTTTACTGTTTCTTTTATTAGTGTTTTTTTTAATGTATTTATATGTTTTTCAATGTATTCTGACGAAGCCTAAAACTGTCTGTCTAATGGCCAAATAAATTGAATTGAATTGAATTGAATTGAATTGAATTGAATTGAATTGAATTGAATTGAATTGAATTGAATTGAATTGAATTGAATTGAATTGAATACCTCAAATGAGTCACTGCCGATTACCCTTAAGTCCTCACTCCACCTTCCCGGGGCTGTGACAGTAATTTCGACAAAAATGTTTTGCACTAATACCAGATTTTATTTAAACTTCTGTAAGAGTTTAGGATCATGTAGAAGTACTGGTATTCAAAGAAAGACTGTAACTTAACCGTTGCAAAACCAACGGGAGGGTACTTTGTGCCCACCTTCTCCAAATATAATTGATGTGTCCATGTATTGTGGGTCCCTATCACCACGGCATGTCGCGTCCTCAGGTTGCGGATAGAGAAGACGGTCTCCAGATATGAAGGGTAGCTGCGAATATATTCAATAAAGAGTCGTGGACATCCGTTGAGGGGTGGTCCTCCAGCTTGGGGGTTGGACGAAGGGCTAACAACTCATGACCATAAAAACAGCTTGCTACGAAACCATACAATTGTATGCACTGTATTCTTCACCCAACATAATTAGGAACATTAAATCCAGAAGTTTGAGATGGGCAGGGCATGTAGCACGTATGGACGAATCCAGAAATGCATATATAGTGCTAGTTGGGAGACCGGAGGTAAAAAGACCTTTGAAGTGTCCGAGACGTATATGGGAGGAAAATATTAAAATGGATTTGAGTAAGGTGGGATATGATGGTAGACACTCGATTAATCTTCCACAGGATAGGGACCGATGGCAGGCTTATGTGAGGGCGGCAATGAACCTGCGAGTTCCTTAAAAGCCAGTAAGTAAGTAAGTTAAAAATATGAAAATGTTACTTGTAGTCATTTATGGCTACCTTGTCTTATTTTGTTACTCTTTAGTCGTTTTCACTGATAGTTTTATTAGAATACTAAAATATGTCAAAGTGGACAAAAATATCCCCACTCTTGTTCAAGTAATTGTTCCAAAATATACAATGACGTTTCAATGTTTCTCTTTTATTATAGTAGGGCCTACACACTATTTGCTGATTACAATGTAAAAAAATTGATCAAAATTAAACATTTTTGTAGTAAAACTGTAGTCTGTTCAATATGTGAGCACTGGCACTCATTATAAATGTTGAAAAATTGTTCAAAATGAACATTCTTTTAGTGGCCAGAAAATGCATGTTATTAAAATATCTTGGTATTGCTAGGTTTAAAATTCGACGACACAAACTCCAAGTAAAGAAGTTCTATGAGAGTGAATGATAAAGCGATATTAAAATATCAATTGAAGCTGAAGTTATCATGATGACGAATCCTTAAGTCTCATGCGAATATTTCCTACACAACTAGTGAACAGTGATTACAAAAAAAAATGCATCCTCTACCTGTGTAGATAAAGAAACAAGTTACAAACACTAGAAGGTACAGGGACATCATTTTATTTTTACTAACATTTTTAATATTAACTTGCCTATACCTCTGGATCAACGCCGTTTGCTACCCCCTTCCACGACTGGAGTTCGATGATACTGGCGTAATATATAAACAAATCACTTTACTAGGTATAGGAGGGAAGAAAAGTAGTTCATCCATTTACGTAAACTAGGAAATATCGCGCTTTTGAGTTTGATAATTTTCATTAGGTTTTTGTTTAATCAAAATACAGTACAGTATTAACAATGAGTGTTTTTACTCACGAGCTGAGTTATCCATTCGGACGTATTCATTATGCAGTGTATACTATACTGTCTACAGCACATTAGCATACAATATAGACAATGAAGTTAAATTGAAAAATAATCATAATGTGGATATTTAAACATATCTTTGAAAATGATGGCCATTCATTTCAGTACAGGCTTCAGTTCTAATGTGCATATTATCGCACTATAGACTATTGTACGTAATTCCAATTACCAGTTTCGTCCTTCGTACTAGTAACTCATGTTGAAATAATTCCGTACCTACTCTACATAAGAGTACCTTAGGTACTGTAAATTCAATCTTCACTTCTGCCCGATCCGAAAAGATAAAATTACTCAGACATACTATCTACTGACCGTCCAAGTGGTAATGTCGTAGGGTCGTAGAATGGGAGGAAATCACGTGACAGTTAATTACTTAACAAGGCCCTTCTATTTAAGTTATTTTAAACAGTTGTATAATATTACGTAGACGTCCAATTCCTAACAGAAATTAATGTTCTCAGAAAGGAGCTATGACAGCCCAGCCTCTAGCTGGTGAATAAAAGCTGGTGGGGAAACCAGGATGCGACGTAGGCAAATTGACGACAGTACCTGTGCGAAAATGATTCAATATTGAAAGCTCTTTCGTCACTGGAAAACGCGAACAAATTTCTGGAACGTACTGTTTACAATGACCGTAAGGCTACTATGACTGTAAATGCGGTCTTGGATCTGTGTGGAGGACGGTTGAACTTCATTAGTAGAAGAGGGGGAGGAGTGATGTACATTCAAAAACTCAGGTACAATCAAAATTGAAGTAAAAATAAAATGATGTCCCTGTATAAGTAGACAAAAGACAATCAATGGAATGTCACAAAGCTATAAAAGTTAAAAGTTAAAAACTTTTACAATATTCTTTTAGAATTGTGTTGTCATTATATGTTGTATTAAACACAGAGAACAACATGCATACAGGCATATCAATGAAAATATAATATACAATATAATACAGACATACCGTTATTAAAATATATTCCATATTTGAACAGTTGCCGAATCGTGTTAAAATAATGAAGCTGATTCAATTCCCTGCTGATTGCAAAGGCATTCTCTACAACTTTTTACATCTCTTTCGCTACGCTGGTAGTTCATTTAACTTGAAATAAAATCTCAAGTCTAACAGATGTCATTTCTCGGTAATCTCATCTCCAGCTGAACAAAAGGGAGCTGTTAAACCATGTGTAAACTCAAATTTTAAAAGAATAAAAGACGGATAAAGTTAAACCACCACTTCACTTTGATGATCCAAAGAAAAAGAAGGCAATCTCGCATTTTTTTTTATTTTACTTCCAGAAACAAGCAGATTCACACAGAGTTGCCACGTCCTTGCGGGATTAGATCACAAAGAAATAAAAATCAAATCCAAAGAAGAAAAAGAGACGGAAATTTCTTCACAGAGGAAAAGACGAGGAGGCAGAGGTGTAACAGAAAGCTCAAAATAAATAACATATTATCAGTAACATTGGAAAAGATCGCGTTCGTGTATTGAATGATCTAGGGCGATAAAAGTGTAGTTGCACAGACCTGACACGCGATCAAATTGTTGTTACTCTTTGTAGACATCCTTTTGAGTGCATTTTCCAAAATTCAGTTCCATAGTGATATAATTTCTAGTAAAATTATCTGTAAGCATACATACATACATACATACATACATACATACATACATACATACATACATACATACATACATACATACATACATACATACATACATAAGCAATGTTCGTAAATATGATCATATTACCCCATCCCTGGAAGCAATAGGTTGGCTTAAACTAGATAAGAAAAGAAATTTACATTCACTTCTCCTTCTCTTCGAAATCTTGAACTCTTCTATTCCTTCATTTAAGTACCTGTCGTCTCGCTTCACTTACCTTTCTTCCTACCACAATCTGAACACACGCTCTCGCCATGAAACAATACTAACAATACCATCCCATCGCACCTCCTCATACTCATCCTCTTTCACAATAGTCCTGCCAAGACTCTGGAATTCGTTACCTGCTAGCATCAGGGACTGTCGAAATAAAATTGAATTCAAACGCAAACTTACTAGGCACTTGGTCAGTAATTGAGACTCGTTCAGACATGGTTTCTTGTAAATAGTTCTCTTAATCTGTCACAAAATATTTCAATATCCGACAATTTCATCACTAGAGAATTTTGTTATTTTAGGTTTAATTTGTAATTCAGTAAATACAAAAATAGTCTTTGTTCTTAACTTCTATGATAAAATGTCTAGCTTTCATTAATCAGGTAATCTTGTCCTACTTTAATTTTTATTGTAATTGTAATTGTAAATTTAATATTAATTGTAATTTTATTCTTCATATTATAGTTGTAATCCTCTGGTAGAGGGGCAGAGAAGGCCTGACGGCCTTATCTCTACCAGGTTAAATAAATAAATACTACATACATACATACATACATACATACATACATACATACATACATACATACATACATATATACGTCCACACCTGTGGAGTAACGGTTACACGTCTGGCCGCGAAACCAGGTGGCCCGGGTTCGATTCCCGGTCGGGGCAAGTTACCTGGTTGAGGTTTTTTCCGGGGTTTTCCCTCAACCCAATTTGAGCAAATGTTGGGCTCATTTCACCGTCATTATCACCTTCATCTCATTCAGACGCTAAATAACCTAAGATGTTGATAAAGCGTCGTAAAATAACCTACTAAAATAAAAAAATGCATACATACACAACATTACATACATATATAAAGTGTTCTGCCTAAGGGCAGGTCTTTCACTGCAAATCCAGCATTCTCCAACCTTTCCTATTTTCTGCCTTCCTCTTAGTCTCCGCATATGATCCATATATCTTAATGTCGTCTATCATCCCCGAACTCTTCTCCTTCTTCCGTTCACCATTCCTTCCAGTGCATCCTTCAGTAGGCAGTTTCTTCTCAGTCAGTGACCCAACTAATTCCTCTGATCCGTTTCAGCATCATTCTATCTTCACCCACTCTTTCCAAGGCTGTTATTATATCTTTGACAAAGATATTTTATAAAATGTATAACAGTGTAATGGGTTTTCTTCTATAAAAGTTTTTTTGTTAAAAGATCTTTTATAAAATTTAAAAGCATCTTGTTATCTTTGATAAAAGATTTCTATACCTTGAAACAAATATGGCGGAACGCAAATATAACTCGACTGTTAATACTACAAAAATTCTGATATCAGGGTGTGAAAGAAATTAAATGTTGTAAATAAATAATTTGTATAATATAATATTAATATTACATAATAATATTTTATAATAATTAATATAACTTTTCAAGTCCTCGCATTGTAGCACTTTCAATAAGTCCTGATGGATACCTCTCTTATCACGTTTTGCAATCCACGGTTTAATCTACAGGCGTTTCTTTTTCTGTTTCTGTTACAGCCAAATGCTTATGTAATAATTGAACAAACTCTAGCTAAACAGGCATAATACTGTTATTCATTCATGGTGTTATAAACTTAACGCGTAAATGTTAAAATCAACAAATCATAAACTTAACGCGTAAATGTTAAAATCAACAAATCCTCGGAACACGTGTTAACCGTTTTTGTTCCTAATTTTGGGTTATCTTTGATAATATATTTTATAAAAAGATTTTATGTAGTGTATTATACCCCAAATCCTATCTTTTATCAAAGACCTTTGATAAAATATTTTATCATATTCTTTGTCAGAGAATTTTGATAGTAATATAATAAATAAATTTAGCTTCCCTTATGAAAAGGTTGCCAGGTTTGACAAAGCGTATTACATATAATTTGGAAACACACCTAAAAGGTAAAATGATACACATTTGAAACGGTTAGGGAATCGAATATACAAAATATCAGAAAAATTTACATCTAAGTAGTGTTTGTGCTCATTTGCAGTTAAGAAAGGGATAGTAGTATCATTAGATATGTTAGAATGATTTGAATGACATATACCGCGAGAAAAATAATAGTACGGATTTATTGGCATTGATATCTAAACCAATCAACAGCCATCGGTTAAGATAACTTGAAATTCCCATTATCACTCCCATACAAATGATTTCTCAATATCTGAACCGATTCTTTGAGGACACTAATGGCTATTTCCTTCACAATTCTGTGTGTTAGCCTCAGGTTTTTACATTTGTTGGCAAAGAAGGAGGGTATGGTACCTCGTGCTCCCACCATCAGACCTATTACATCAATGTGGGATAGGCTATATTTATCTTTATAGAACGGGATTGTTGGTTCATAGATCCGTTTCTTTTCACTGTCCAACACAACTTCATTTCCTATTCTGTCTGTCCAACTCACACGCTCCATTCTTCTCCATATCCACATTTCAAATGCTTCTATTCGTTTCTCTAAACAGGTACGTATTTCTTACAGATTTACTGAGTGGATGTACACCCTGTCTCTGAAATAAGTCCCACTTTCAGTAATTTATAGCTCATAGCTTGGCAAATAAACTGAGTCTGACAATTCTGGTGACTTGTGTAAGAACAAATCTCTCTGTTTTTTGTTTTCATTGTAGTTTCCCTACATCAGTAGCTAGTTCTGAACCTTTCAGACACCACGACCTGGTAATTTTTCTATAAGAACAGAAGCAGGTATGTACGATTTCCACAATCGTCAGAAGTAATATTCTATCGATTTCTGTAATGGATAACGTGAACTGCACAATAAATATAAACATAGTGTAGATGTAGGCTCAAATATTATTTACTGATTTATTTATTACTAGCCGTACCCATGCGCTCCGCTTCACCCGTTAGAAATAAATATATAGTAATTACATAATTAAAATAGGATGTTTGATCCAGGGAACATTCGTGTTTGATAGAAGGATAAATCGTTTAATATGTTACTTAATTTAAATTGTATTTAAATAATTAAAATGCGGTCATTTTGGTCCAGAGAGCAATCATTTGGTGCAATGTTTCTTAATTGTTATTACATGCAACCATAGTTTAATGAAGATTGACATCATTTAGTTTTAATGTGTATACTTTATATTACTTGCTATATGTTTCAGAAGTTACCGTAATAACATTGTAGAATTATGTCCATATAGAGAAACTGCACTTTTCAATGTTGAAATAATAATTAAACAATTAATTAGCTTCCGATATTACTTCATACAAACACAGAAACATTCTCTCAGGCTATGTTTAATAGCTTTCGATTGTTGTTGTCCAAGGCCCCTTATAGACGAAGTCATTTGTTTTTATTTCAGAACAGAGCCTTAGATGGCGTTGTTATTATAATTTTAAAACTCATTTATCTAATTACATATCAGTCCTATCAAACTTTTGTATAGAAGAAAACTTATCGGAAATTATTTTTAAAGAAACGTTTGTTATGTAATATTTTCATGAAAATCAATAATAAGCGAGATATTTCGATTGATTTAATTCAGGCCCCCTTATAACCCCCCTTTTAAATAAAGTATTTTGAATGCCATGTAGCCTAAAATCTAAGTTACAACGAACTTAATTTATATTCCAATTTTCATATAAATCGGTTCAGCCATTATCGCGTGAAAAGGTAACAAACATCCAGACAGACAGACAGACTGACAGACAGACAGACTGACTGACAGACAGACTGACTGACAGACAGACTGACTGACAGACAGAGTGACAGACAGAGTGACAGACTGACAGACATACAAACAAAAATTTCAAAAAAGCGATTTTCGGTTTCAGGATGATTAATTATACATGTTAACACCAATTATTTTTGGAAAATCGAAAATTACCAGAAAAATTTTGGCTACAGATTTATTATTAGTATAGATAGATGTTTAAGCTATTCGCATGATGCCCATTACGGGGCCGTCATTGAACAATAATTGATAGAAAAGGACACACGCAAAATCTGCTGAGAATGGACTGGCCCGAATTGTACCAACTTTTTAAATGTGATGAAATAATTAGGAATTAAATAGGGAGGCTTTGTCTGCATAATTTCTATTTAGTACCTTCACTTGTTTTCTTTTGAAGTTACAAATTGAGTTTTCCATAGTTAATCGTTATGTTGGCGATAGTGGCGTCCTTTTACTTTACATTGTACTGTACTGGGGAGGATAAAATATTGTTTTGCGTAATGGCAATAAATGAAGTGAATTCATGTGTTTATGTTTAACAGGCATATGTAATTAAACCTCCACAAACCCACTTAATGTACCTGCAGCAGATATTAACTTTAAAAAAGTTCGTAATTGAAAAGTGGGTACATTGGCTAGTACAGTAACTGACGGCAATGACAGAAATTTATTTCCCTGTCTCTGTTCCGAAAACATCGCAGCCCGAAGGCTTATTTCGTTTGTTAATGGAATTGTATCGTTCGTTAAGGCGACTATATTTGTTGGAAGCTATAATTGGCCCTACTAACACTGTTTTTTTTTCTGTAAAAATGAACACGTACAGACACTCTTGTTATATGACAGAAACATGAATAACAGCAGACTTACTGACGAAAAAACTTTGAGAGTTTTATTTTCATCTGGCATAAATATTACATTTCTACCTCTATTCGGCAAAGATAACTGCGTATTTTTACATTAAATAGCAGTACATACCTCTGGCTTCACTATCCATATTGAAATTACCACAGTTTGACACAATACACAGCACACGATTCTTTTGTATCAGCTACAAGGGTCGGTCCGGTTCTTTTTACCACTACTGTACACCTATGTTCATGATTTCTTAATATTTCAATACGCTGTAACAAATGCAACTTTTGACGGCCTTCGAAATTCTGCATGCGTCAGCTTAGAAATGTTTACGAAAACAAATAATGTATTCGCGAAAAATGAAGTAGTTCGTAACATTTTCATAAACTTTACAGTTTGTAGGGTTTCTGTGAATTATATTAATAATAATAATTAATAATTTAATAATAATAATAATTTATTTAATCTGGCAGAGCTAAGGCCAGTAGGCCTTCTCTTCCGCCCAGCCAGACTCTAAAGGCCCATTCACAATGAAAATTAAACATAACCGTAACATAAACACAGAAGTTTGCGCCCAGGCTACCAAATGGGATCATTCACAATGATTCACATAAGCATTGACATAAACATTACCGTAAGACGTTAACATGAAAGTTTGCAAACTCCAAACTTTCATGCTTATGCTTACGTGATTTGCAAACAGAACACAATCGTGGAGCGCTGAAGTATACGACAGAATATGAGGAAATGGCGTCGTTGTTATGTTTCCATGGTTACCAAGTATGTTTGAGGTTATGTTTATGTTCCCATCGTGAATGATGGTATGACTTCTTCATTTTACCGTAACGTTTATATTCTTAAGTTAACGCTTACGTTATGTTTAATTTTCATTGTGAATGAGCCTTAAGTCTCATTGAATACAATTGCTTACATAGTTATTACATTAATATCTGGGCCGTAAAACAACATGAAAATAAATAATGAAAGTTGGATAAGTAATGTTATTGTGACAATAATAAACACTGGTAAGAAGTAATAATATAATAATAATAATAATAATAATAATAATAATGTTAATAATAATAATAATATAATGAAATAATTTAGATATTTATCTGTGATATATATAACCATTAAACATTGAATATTTTGATACATTATTATGAAGCAATTTTTTTAATTTTATGTTCGTATTCCTACCTCTATACAGGGTGATTCACGAGAAAAGGTAAACAATTTAGGATACGATATCTTAGGACATTTTGAGTGAAAAAGTTCATATGAACATAGGTCCGTTTTCCAACCATGGAGGAGCAAGATGCATTTTTTTTATGAAACGTCTCGCCCCATTGTGAATCAGACGTTGCCATATGTTGCTGACGTGAGACGAGGCGTGAGACAAGGTCAAGTTCGCAATGAATGACGTAACATTGGAATCTGCATTGTGAACGATGTGGATAAGAGAAACAAACCGGGTGGTAGGGCATTACGAATGTCCAATCGCCTGCCCTTGTCTGATGTAATGACACAGAACCTGCAGATAACACAAATAGCCTACACTATCATCAATTCACAGCAGTCCAGTCAGCTACCTACAGTACAGTAGTTGTACAGGTACAGTTATCGGAAGTGTTAAGTTGTGTTTTTCATGATGCCTTATAAATTTTCGACTACAAAATACGCCGATATTGTGTATGTCTATGGTTTGTGCGATAGAAGTTCCTTGCGTGCCGTCGCTGATTATGAACGACGCTTTCCGAACAGAAGGGTACCATATCGAAGAGTATTTACTGTCTATGGGGTAGTACAATGGAATCTCAGAAGTTTTTGTGAAATCAAAGAGCCATATCTCCGTAACTGTTCGAAAACGGACCCATATTCATATGAACATTTTTACTCAGAATGACTTCAGAATTCACATCCTAAATTTTTTACCTTTCCTCGTGATTCACCCTGTATGTGTTATATAGATTAATATATTAGACAAGAACACTGACAGTAGTTGATATAAATCAAATGAAATCAATGAACCATGTAATTAATCAACAATTTTATTTATTTATCATTTATTTATTTATTATTTTGCTAATAATTGTAACATAAAATAGAATATATACAGAAAAAATTTAGCTCGCCCCTGAAAGAGTAGAACTCGTGCTCAGGGGCGGATTCCTGAATTGAAATTAATAATTATACAATACAATTTGTCTTATGTCTACTATGCAATTATAGTATATAAATTTAAATTTACAATTTTTCAATTTTTATAAAATCCATACATAACTTTTTTAATTTAATACTAGAACTATTCGAATTGACAAGATTAGGATATTTAAATATACATTTGTTATATATCCTTGGGCCTAAATTACTACTATGATTAAATACTGTAACAGTGTTGCATTTTGGTTCAAACAATCTTAAAGAATTCATACCTTTTGTTTTATAACTATGAGAATACAATTCAAAATTATTTCGATTTTTATGTATGAATTTTATTAATACAATATAATAAATTTGTCTTACGTTAAGTACATTAAAGTCTAAAAACAAATTTTGAGATGGAAAATCAATAGATTTATGAAGACATATTTCAATTATTTTCTTCTGTAATAAATAAAGTGGATTAAAATGGGATTTAAATGAGCTACTCCATCCTATAATCATACATAATTACCGATTGAAATAAAGTTAAATATATTGTGCGTAATAAACTTATTGACAAGTAATTCCTCAATAAAACAAAATAATATACTATTTTACGTAATTTATTACAAAGGTAATTAATGTGTTGGTTCCATTTCAAATGATTATCGAAAATTATGCCTAAATACTTAACTTCAGAGGACTCTTTAATAATCGGACATTTACACTGTATAAGACGACAGTCAGAATTATGTGATTTAATACTTAATATAGATATAGGAGGTTTGTTACATTTTTCAAATAATGAGAAAGGAATAATTATGGTTTTATTTTCCTTGATAGAAGGGTAATTTATGTCAAACCATTTTGTTATTAATTTAAGTCCATTATTTGAATTATTATATGCATCATACCAGGTTTTTCCACCAAAAAGTAAAACTGTGTCATGTGCATAAGAATAGTGAACACCATTGTATTGTTGTAAGTCAATTTTTAATAAGTCATTAATATATACTAAAAATAGAATAGGGCCTAGAACTGTGCCTTGGGGAACACCTATATTAATAATTAAATGTTTACTTGAATAATTGTCAATTTTCGTTATTTGAATTCTGTCGTTAAGATATGATATTATTAAGTTTAAAGCATTACCTTTGATTCCAAATAAGTTTCTAATTTCTTATGTCAAAAATTAAGATATCATTCTCTAGTTTCACTGTATCAAATGCTTTTTAAGTGTGCTTAAATGCGTCCAGGAAAATACCACAAAATACATTTGTTACCTTGATTGCGATCAAATTTCAATTTCTCTAACAATTTTTTAGTAACTTGATATATTGCATTATCTGTACTGAATTTTTTTCGAAAACCAAATTGATTATCACTTAGTATATTATGTTTATCAAGATAATTCGTTAATCGAATTTTAATACATTTTTCTAGTAATTTCGAAATACATGAAAGTAATGATATTGGTCTATAATTGTTCATATTTCTTTTGTCTCCTGAAACGTACATTTAAAAACCTCTCGTCAATGGCTTAGCCATTCTAGAAGAACAATAAAAATACAAGGAAATTAACAAATAGCATTTTAGAGTCTTAGATAGAATAATTCACGTAATAGGTTCGCTAAACATTACTTTTAGAAACTCGCTAAGAAGGGCTACAGGTGAGAATCTTATGTTTGGATGAAAATATGATCTTACCGTCACAGCAGGTCTTCAGTATTCCGATTTTACAAAGTTTGTGGCTAGTCCAGACAGAAAAAGAATGAGATACGAGAAATGACAAAGGAGAGAAAGAGCAAGACGGGCTCCTAGCCTCATATCTAACCACCAGAAAAATGACATAAAGAACCACTCACTAAGTCTTGCTACCGAACCACTTCTATGTATACTACCAACTTTGTAGAAAAGGCAGCCGAGATGGAATAAAAATCTAGAATTAAGTTGGAGGGAAAAGTTTAAAGACTTCCCCGTACCCAACCACCCTCATTTCGTCCATCTCCGCCCTTTTAACTTACCCTACGCCACAACTAATCTTGGAGGCCGTCTTTATAGAGGAGGGGCTGCTTTGCGCGATATGAAGTTTTAAGTCATGCAGACCCTCCCTTTCGTGGGTTTATGTTCTGTATGATATTAATTGGATAGATTCACTTAATTATGTATGCTACAAGAGGCTGTATACTTTCAAAGAGCGAAATTGAATCATGCAAAACGAACTTGAAGTATCATCAAAGATAACTTATTTTAGCTATATTCTTGACTGGCTGAAAATTATCACAAATGTTTGAAAAATTAGAGAGGGAAGAGTATTGGTCGATAAGAAATATGAAATGGAAATAGTATTCGTGGTGGAAATCAAATGCCGTAGTATAGAAAGTATGAAAGCATTCAATATTTTGACAGTTGGGTATTATTCATCTAAACAAGAAACCAGAGTCTAATATCTAGGCTTCGTATTCCAGCTACCTATAAACTGGAATGAAGTTGCCTGATTCGAACTATATGTGACGTCACAGCGCTGGTATAGGTACGTTCGTATACAAAATAGTTACGCATCCTCTGCTCTCTTTCTCTAGAACAGCCGTGGCGAAAATGTGACTCACGAGCACATTGTGGCTCGCAATGATAGTTGTACATTTCTCTTGCTTCCTACCTCCCCCAACCCCCACCCTCTCACTCACTGAAGTCAAACTCCGTTACATTTGTATTTGTCTCTGCCCTGCGAGTGGCGTATCGTCCAATGTCTCTCTCGAAACCATGTACCTCTATAAAAACGATAGTCCCAAGTAGGATGGGAGGACGCATTTTTTGCTGTCAATATGATGAGAATATTAAATGTATGATTTGTTCACAAGTATTACGAGGAAAACGGTTGTATAACATAAAACAGCATTATACTACATGTTACTCATGAAAAATTAAAAGGTTAAGTGGTGTTGTTATTTCGATCCTTTTTCAGCAGATGTACGAATAATGGGGTTAGGTCTTCAATTGAAACTCACAGATTTACAACGTGATGTTAAATGAAAGCTAGATGTAAGGACTTGACAAATGTTGAACTTTTCAAATCTTTGCCAAAAATTAAATATCCGAAGCTTCGTTCTTTCGCTTGCTCTGTTGAAGCCATGTTCGCTACAACTTACGTTTGTGAAAAATTATTTTCAACAATGAAAATAGTAAAAATCTAATTTAGATTACGACTGATAGACAAATACCTTCGTCATCAACTACGACTGGCAGTAAGTGACATAATTCCTGATTTTGAAACTTTGTCGCAGAGACATTCTGAAGACAGTTAATTTTAGGCTGTGATAATGTGTCCTATGTTTATGTTAATTTCTTTCTTCGTTACACGTACTAAACATTAGTTTGTAACCTTGTACTCTATAAAATTATATTTAAGTACTTGACGTAAGGAAAATGAAAATCCGTTAATAAGTCAGACAGTTGCTTCACTTCCCCTTCGGGTGTCCGCCTCCCTCCATGGGTGTTATGCACGTTGCAGGTTACACAGTGGCTCGGCGCACGATTACATTTTCGCACGGTTGGCGTAGTATATACCCAATGTGTCTTTAACTTTTGGTAGCTGGAATATTAAGCATACTAATAAATACATTGTTCTGGAATTAATGTCTTCCGGGATATGGGTAATTCTTCATCAATATAATAGGAAATGCTTGATGCGATTTCTATTAAGAAAAAATATTCAATATTCTCTGAGGTGGTAGTATTAATCAAAACAAGAAAAATGTGTAATAAACATGAGTCTAAATATTAAATGTTGTACGAAACAAGGGCTTTATAAATTAATTAATAAATTATTCGGTTTTAAGAATGGTTGCCCTAAATTTAAACTTATAAAAATATTGTTCTTTTTTAGGTCTATAAAATGTATTAAATACTTTGTTGTACTCGAGCGATACGTCTTTTTATAAAATAGCTATCTCTTTCCGGATTCTCTCACATTACGCTATGCAATGTATGAGGGTTTTAAGGGTAGCATCCTCATCTCACAACTTATTCCCCTACACCGAGTGATAGGGGGAATAGATTCTCAAGCAGAAAGCAGACAACACACGCCTCTATGCATTACCAATACAGTAAACGGTAACTTAGTTACTGTGATATTACTTGTAGGCTACTTACTCTATATGCAGGTTGGATTGGCAGCACGAAGTGTTCGAGAATGTCCATCAACCTGCAACAAAAATACTCGATATTAGAATTAGAAATCACAATAACTAAGTCACATTATAATTAATGATTATAAAGTAGGAAATGGTTTTCTATTTAACTCATTTACTTACTGGCTTTTAAGGAACCCGGAGGTTCATTGGCCGCCCTCACATAAGCCCGCCATCGCTCCCTATCCTGGGCAAGATTAATCCAGTCTCTATCATCATATCCCACCTCCCTCAAATCCATTTTAATATTATCCTCCCATCTACGTCTCGGCCTCCCCAAAGGTCTTTATCCCATCCGGTCTCCCAATTAACACTCTATATGCATTTCTGGATTCGCCCATACGTGCTACATGCCCCGCCCATCTCAAACGTCTGGATTTAATGTTCCTAATTATGTCAAGTGACGAATACAATGAGTGCAGTTCTGTGTTGTGTAACTTTCTCCTTCATCCCTCTTAGTCCCAAATATTTTCCTAAGCATGTTATTCTCAAACACCCTTACCCTATCGTCGCCTCTCAAAGTGAAAGTCCAGGTTTCACAACCATAAAGAACAACTAGTAATATAACTGTTTTATAAATTCTAACTTTCAGATTTTTTGACAGCAGACTGGATGATAAAAATTTCTCAACCAAATAATAACAGGCATTTCCCATATTTATTCTGCGTTTAATTTCCTCCCGAGTATCATTTATATGTTTATGACTCCTGACGAGAATGTTGTACGAAATAGAAATATAAAAATTGGAAATTTATCCTTTGAAGAGGTGGAAAAATTCAAATACCTGGGAGCAACAGTAACAAATATAAATGATGAGAATAAGGTGCTTAGGAAAATATTTGGGGCTAGGAGGGATGAAGTTACAGGAGAATGGAGAAAGTTACACAACACAGAACTGCACGCATTGTATTCTTCACCTGACATAATTAGGAACATTAAATCCAGACGTTTGAGATGGGCAGGGCATGTAGCACGTATGGGCGAAATGCATATAGATTGTTAGTTGGAAGGCCGGAGGGAAAAAGACTGTTGGGGAGGCCAAGACGTAAATGGGAAGGTAATATTAAAATGGATTTGAAAGAGGTGGGATATGATTCTAGAGACTGGATTAATCTTGCTCAGGATAGGGACCAATGGCGGGCTTATGTGAGGGCGGCAATGAACCTCCGTGTTCCTTAAAAGCCAGTAAGTATAGGCTACTTTACTATGTTGGGTACAAACGGAAATATGATACTTAAATTTGCATGTATTACTCAAGTTTCCGGCATTATTCTTAGGGTTTTATTCACATATGAAATAAAACATACAATTCAGTTCCAAATCATAAGCATAGGCCAAAGTTTACAGCCACTAATTCCACACAACTCACAGCTGCGAGGAAACGGGGGTTGACATAGTTTGTTATTGCACTTTACACTTAAGCTACTGCCACCCTATTCTTTTATCTGGAACCGGCTGTGATGGCGGGGGTTGATCCAGCGCGAGTGGTGAAAACGTCCTTCTCGATCATCTTTCATAGCTAAACCCACCCCAAAACCGTTACACCTTCCTTTCCGCTATTAAATTCTCTCCGGTCTCCCTTCTCCCCATCTTTACATCACATCCACGCCTCACATTTTACCTACTAAAAGAAATATAATATATACTGCACATACGTAGAGTTCTCCCTTATTTCATTACGACGTAAAGTGGAATAAGCGCAGAGGAGCCGACTAGTTTTATGTCTTCATTCTCTTCCGCTGAAGAACACAGTTCTTTCAATACATATCTTAAAACACTACATATTCACTTCTCCACGTCACTATAAATTTTAGTCCTGCATGCGAGATATACTGTATGAATTCAGTTTATTCGCGGTTTCTTGGATTTAAATGTAGGCTTATCTATACTAATAATAAATCTGTAGCCGAAATTTTTCTGGTAATTTTCGATTTTCCAAAAATAATTGGTCCTAACATATATAATTAACCTCTCTGAAACCGAAAATCGCTTTTTTCAAATTTTTGTTTGTATGTCTGTCTGTCTGTCTGGATGTTTGTTACCTTTTCACGCGATAATGGCTGAACCGATTTATATGAAAATTGGTATATAAATTAAGTTCGTTGAAACTTAGAATTTAGGCTATATGGCATTCAAAATACTTTATTTGAAAGGGGGGTTATAAGGGGGCCTGAATTAAATAAATCGAAATATCTCGCTTATTATTGATTTTTTAAAAAAAAAAATGTTACATAACAAAAGCTTTTTTAAAAATGATTTTCGATAAGTTTTACTCTTTGAAAAAGTTTGATAGGACTGATATTTAATGAGATAAATGAGTTTTAAAATTAAAATAACGACACCTAAGGCGGTGCAATGAAATAAGAAAAAATGACTTCGTCTATAAGGGGCCTTGGACAACAACATTGAAAGATATTAAAAATAGCCTACAGAGAATGTTTCTGTGTTTGTATGAAGTAATATCGGATGCTAAATTAACCAATTTGTATAATTAATTATTATTTTACCATTTGAAAGTGTAGTTTCTCTAGATGGACATAATGCTATAAGTTAATGTTATTACAGTAACTTCTGAGTGAATCGAGGACAGGTAGGATTAAAATAACTTCTTCTGCACAGACAATTTCAATAGGCTATTTTGTACATTCATTAAACTATGGTTGCATGTAATAACAAATAAGAAACATGCTAAAGGAATTGTCATTGAATCAGATGAGAGCTCTCTGGACCGAAATGATGGCATTTTAATTATTTAAACACAATTTAAATTAAGTGACATATTAAACGATTTATCCTTCTATCAAACACGAATCTTCCCTGGATCAAATGTCCTATTTTAATTATGTAATTACTTTATATTTATTTCTAACGGGTGCAGCGGAGCGCACGGGTACGGCTAGTTTGGTAATAAAGTTACTCAGTAGACCAATATCCAGTTTCACCAAACTTAGTTAAAATAACGCTAATAGCATATTAACTAACGTGTTGTTAAAAATTAAACATCATGTTAGTGTAACAGTATTTCAGCAACCATTAGAGGTACTTTGGTTAGGTAACATGATGTTAAGACGTAGATGAAATTATTCGGGATCATCAGTGTGGCTTCAGGCGTAATAGATCGACTATTGATCAGATTTTTTGTATTCGACAGATAATGGAGAAAAAATGGGAGTATAAGGGTACAGTACATCAGTTATTCACAGACTTCAAAAAGGCGTATGACTCGGTTAAGAGTGAAGTTTTATATGATATTCTTATTGAATTTGGTATTCCCAAGAAACTAGTTCGATTAATTCAAATGTGTCTTAGTGAAACTTACAGCAGAGTCCGTATAGGCCAGTTTCTATCTGATGCTTTTCCAATTCACTGCGGGCTAAAGCAGGGAGATGCATTGTCACCTCTACTTCGCTCTAGAATTAGCCATTAGGAAAGTTCAGGATAACACAGAGGGTTTGGAATTGAATGGGTTACATCAGCTTCTTGTCTATGCGGATGACGTGAATATGTTAGGAGAAAATCCACAAACGATTAGGGAAAACACGGAAAATCTATTTGAAGCAAGTAAAGCGATAGGGTTGGAAGTAAAACCCGAAAAGACTAAGTATATGATTATGTCTCGTGACCAGAATATTGTACGAAATGGAACTATAAAAATTGGAGATTTATCCTTCGAAGAGGTGGAAAAATTCACATATCTTGGAGCAACAGTAACAAATATAAATGACACTCGGGAGGAAATTAAACGCAGAAGAAATATGGGAAATGCGTGTTATTATTCGGTTGAGAAGCTTTTGTCATCTAGTCTGCTGTCAATAAATCTGAAAGTTGGAATTTATAAAACAGTTATATTACCGGTTGTTCTATATGGTTGTGAAACTTGAACTCTCACTTTGAGAGAGGAACAGAGGGTGATTGAGAATAAGATTCTTAGGAAAATATTTGGAGCTAAGAGGGATGAAGTTACAAGAGAATGGAGAAAGTTACACAACGCAGAGCTGCACGCATTGTATTTTCCACCTTACATAATTAGGAACATTAAATCCGGGCGTTTGAGATGGGCAGGGCATGTAGCACGTATGAGCGAATCCAGAAATGCATATAAAGTGTTAGTTGGGAGGCCGGCGGGAAAAAGACCTATGGGGAGGCCGAGACGTAAATGGGAAAATAATATTAAAATGGATTTGAGGGAGGTGGGATATGATGGTAGAGACTGGATTAATCTTGCTCAGGATAGGGACCAATGCCGGGCTTATGTGAGGGCGGCAATGAACCTCCGGGTTCCTTAAAATCCAGTAAGTAAGTAAGTATGTAAGTAAGTAAGTAACATGATGTTAAGAGTAATGTAACAGGAATCAAAGAAGCAGTTTACTGAATGTGCCTTTAGTTGGTGTAGTCATTTGTTTTAGCGATGAATTGTATTTTTTATATTATGGAAGTATTGGAGACTAACATAATTACAACGGAAATCGAGAGAAAAAGAAAGTGTAAGGAGCAGTAATTTTACCTCATATGAGAAATATATTTTAGTAGATGTAGCAATTATATGAATGTAATTGAACTCAAACGTAGTGATGGAACTTTCATTAGGAAAAAGGAACAAGCCTGGGTCTCTTTAATCCAAGATTTTCAATCGCCATTTGGTTGTGAAAACGCGAACTATGAAACAAATGAATGTTATGAAAATATTAAAAGAAATGCTAAGACGGGTCATGCATATGCGCTATTCCATCCCAAATCGACCGAAATATAGAGAAAATTGACCTTGCAATTTTTAAATATAATGAAACTTTTTCAGTCCGTTGCCAACTGTGATACAATGCTTTGAGCAAAGTTTGAGGCATCAGAACTTCATAGTGTTTAAATTAAAAATATTTAAATTTATCATATTTTCATAAAATTTGCAACTTTAAACTGTTGTAGCTCCGAAACCCTTTCACCCAATGATCAAAATCATGGTTAATTTTGATGCTGAGAAATTAAAGTTTTAATTGACATATAAACAGTTTTTCTTACTTTTTATGGAAATGGAGAAATTTAGATTTTTCCTCATTAAGACGCCTTTGGCTAGAAACAAATATTTAAAAAATACGGTATATAGTTAGACTCCGCATTGAAAGTACAAATAAACACATTTTTTACTGATGGCATGTTGATAAGAAAGTATTGAAAATATCAAATAAAGAAAATAAATAGTACGCGCGTGAATTAACCAGCTGACTGTGAGACAGGAGCTAGCCGAGACAAGCAAGGCCAGGAGACAAACACGTGATGTGTCGTCTAGTAGCGCATGGCTGTGCTAGCTTTATCACAGGTTTTCATAAACACAGGAGTAAAATGACGCCCAACACTCGCTTATCTTCAGCTCTCGGTCAGTGCGTGCGGTACTGCGCCGTTTAATACCCTCGAAACTTATTGCAGTACCACTAAGCAAACAATGCCGAATCCCTCTTAATAATGAAGGCTTTATCTCAATATTTTTTTACATTTTTACAAATGGCCAAAAACCCTAAAAGGAAGTAAAATCAGATTATCTGTCTCTCTGTGTACAATAAAAGTAAGGATTACTTCTTAACATAACCTACCAAATGTCAGCTTCAAAATAAGTTCTCGTTCAATGTTCTGCAGTAAATGGTTCCAGAGTTCTGAGCGCTGAAAGAGGCTTGTTTTTATAAAATACGCTAAATTTGTCGCTCAATAATACGAAAACAGTTTGACTTTCGATAGTATATTTTTGAAAATGCATTCCCCTCAGCACCTTGTACAGGGACATCACTTTATTTTTACCACCATTTTTAACATTAACATGGCTATACTCGGAAACACTGTTACCCCCTTCCATTACAGGAGTTTAGAGTTGCTAGTGCAATATATAAACAAATCATTTTACTAGCTATAGGAGGAGAGAAAAGTAGTGTATCCATTTATGTTACAGGGAAATATAGTATTACGATTTTCAGTTTGGTCATTACTTTACAGTATTTTATCAAAAAATAGTAGAATAGTAACATTTTCTTTTTCACAAACTCAAGTCTTCAGGCGGTTATATACATTATGTAATGTCTACTTTATTCAGCATATTACTAACCTAATTTATTCCTGAGAATTTTGTGAGCACTTCCGCAACAAACCCCAATTTCTACAGCTAACTTCTTGACCGACTTATTAGGACCTCCCTGATAGCATCTTCTACAGTATCTTCTGTCACCTTTGTTGGCCATCTTACACTTTTCTTCCTTTCTGTACACTCTGTTGTTCTAAATTTATCTACCAGATTAATGACATTTCTTCGAAAATATTCCGTAATGATATAATCAGGAAGTTGTAAAAAAACTGTTGTTCACATTCGGTTATATGTAATTCCAGCTTCTATCATCGTCCTTCATACCTACAAACAGTAAAACAAAACTCTTGTTTAAATAATGCTGTTAAGTACCGCACCATATTATAGAGTACCGTACTTTCGGTAACTCTAATCTTCACTTGTGCTCAGTCCACACAGATAAATTCAGTTATGCTACACACGATACCTGTGTGAATATAAACTTCAATAATATTCGCTTTTTCTTCTATGCAACATATTTCTGAAACACACTGTACTCTGTACTGTTTATTTCACTGCTAGCAACAGCGGCCGTGAGTTTGTGTGACTGACGTTAGCAAGGACATTAGTGAGAGGGGTGGGAGTTAAGTACATTTAGAAACGCAGGTACAATAAAAATTGAAGTAAAAATAAAATGATGTCCCTGTATAAGTAGGGAAAAAATTAAGAGTATAAAAAAAATGCGAGGTTCATTACTGATCGATTTCATATGATATAGCCAATATCTAAGATTTTCATACGGTACAGAATGCCTAGTGGAGTTTAGAAGCAAGTTTACTGGAGGTGGATCTGGATCTGGAAATGAATTTCCTTACGTTTCACCTTCTGTTTTAGTGATAACTGAAATAAATAATGCATGATTGCGTTCGACTCGAAGGTTGTCAACAGGATATGGAAAAGCAACATCTCTGTAGCAAACTGTATCACCCTCAAATATCTCAAGTGAGGCCACAAGTCGAAACCTTTAGAAATATTGTTGGACGGGGCAATGTCGCAGCGCGCGAGCAAAAGAGTGTTTGGGAAATCGATAGCGGAGTGTTGCTGCATGGTCCCTCAGAGCGCAGCGTCTTGCGGGGTGATGTAAGAGGTTTACGTTGAAGGCTTCCACAACATACAGAAGGAAAGGGTCGCGCGGGACTTGTTTATGGACTTGCAATTCATAGCAGACCACATGCATACATCCCGCAAAGTCTAATACGAACATGCGGCTCAGCGAGAGAAGAATGACTCTACAAGAAACCAACACTTTCAGAGCAACAACCGAACAAAACCTCGCTTTACTACGTTCACATTCAAGTGCTAACACCATAAAGATCACACGGAAACGAACGGGACAATCAGCTAGCGAAAATAACAACGCTGCCTCAAATATACCTCCAATAAAACTGGTGTTTCCTGTCACGCGCAGTGTTGCCAACAGTTGTTCGTATAATCCCGCTAGTTGATTTTCGAAAACCCGCGATTTTCTAGCAAATATCTCTAGATTTGAATGTATAAAGCAATTTTGAACACTTTTATCACAGACACAACATATTTAAATTCTTATTGTACGATATATGTTATCGTTAAAACCCAAAATCCCACAAAACCAGTTTCAACTATTAAAAAATAATTTTACAATATATATAGATAGAAAGCGAATTTAGATTTAGAATCAGTGACAGGTCAGGTTTGGTTTGTTTAGGTTTTTTAGGCTTTTACCAAACAAAAACCTAAAGAAACCAAACCAAACCTAACCTGACATTGATTCTAGATTATACGAAAAGTCACTATCTATATTTGCTTAAACTAGTTTTTACTAGCTGAAACTGGTTTTGACGGATTTCGAGTTTTAACGGTAACATATATAATATGGAATTATCACTACATTAACACATTCATTATTTCACAGGACACACACTGAACGAATTAAACGTAATTATGAAAGCCGCTTATAATGCGAATATGAATTTCATTTCAGAAATTTTAAAAATTAAAACCGCTAGTATTCCCGCTAAGCGGGATAATATAATTTTAACCGCGAGATGGTTATCCAAGAAAGCTAGATTTAGCGGGAAAACCGCTGCATTGGCAACACTGGTCACGCGTCTAGATCAGCGGTGGAGAAAATGTAATCGTGCGCCGAGCCACTGTGTAACCTGCAACGTGCATAGCATCTATGGAGGGAGGCGGACACCCGAAGGGGAAGTGAAGCAACTCTCTGACTTATTAACGGATTTTCATTTTCCTTACGTCAAGCACTTAAATATAATTTTATACAGTACAAGGCTACAAACTAATGTTTAGTACGTGCAACGAAGAAAGAAATGAACAATACAACGGTAAAAAAGGTATCCCCATAACATGCCATGAAGGCATTTGGGGGACATGGAGATAGAGCCCCATGCACTGGACTGAGGTGGTGTGGTAGGTACCACGCTCTGACTGCCTTTTACCCCCGGGAAAGACCCGGTACTCAATTTTATAGGAGGTTGAGTGAACCTCGGGGCAGTTCTGAAAGTTTAATAACGAGAAAAAATCCTGTCATCACCTGGAATCGAACCCCGGCCCTTCCAGTCCGTAGCCAGCTGCTCTACCAACTGAGCTACCCGGCCGCCGAGAAATTAACAATACATGAACATTATCACAACCTAAAATTAACTGTCTTCAGAATATCTCTGGACAAAGTTTCAAAATCAGGAATTATGTCACTTAATGCTGGTCGTAGTTGATCACGAAGGTATTTGTCTGTCAGTCGTGATCTAAATTTGGTTTTTACTATTTTAATTGTTGAAAACAATTTTTCACAAACGTAAGTTGTAGCGAACATGGCTTCAACAGAGCAAGCGAAAGAAGGAAGCTTCGGATATTTATTTTTGGCGAAGATTTGAAAGTTCAACATTTGTCAAATCCTTACATCTAGCTTTCATTTGAATCACATAGTAAATCTGTGAGTTTAAATTGAAGAGCTAACCGCATTATTCGTATATCTGCTGAAAAGGACCGACGTACAGAGATGATGATGGTGATGATGATGATGATGATGATGATGGTGATGATGATGATAACACTTAACCTTTTAATGTTTCATCAGTAACATGTAGTATAATGCCGTTTTCCTCGTAATACTTATGAACAAATAGTGCATTTAATATTCTCATCATATTGACAGCAAAAATGCGTCCTCCCATCCTACTTGGAACTTTCGTACATGATTTCGAGAGAGACATATGCCACTCGCAGGTCAGAGACAAATACAAATGGAACAGAGTTCGATTCCAGTGAGTGAGAGGGTGGGGGTTGGTGGAGGTTAGAAGCAAGCGAAATGCATTAGCTATCACTGCGAGCCACAATGTCTCGCGAGTCACGTTCTCGCCACGGCTGGTCTAGATACTTGAACAGTTTTCCTTAGCCGCTTTGACAAAGAAAGACACAAAATTTTTATCTCATTTATAAATCGATTTCTATACGGGAAATAAAAGGTGTAATTCTACAGGTTTTTGTTAATTTTTATGTATTTTACAAATTGTAATATCATCAAGCATTTGAGGGATTCCATGCCAAGTCGAACACTAATGTATTCCTTTTTTTTTTTTTTTTTTGTAGATTCTATGAGGAAATTCATTAGACCCGTATTTTTTATTTACGAAATTATGACTATATTTTAGAAGATATAGACTTTTGTAGTTCCGCGTAAAAAGCCTAGATTGGAGGTAACTCACTTTCTGTCTCATATGATTTGATCTAGGGCTGGGGGCGGAGCGGTTCGGTTCGGAGCAGTTACTGTGACGTCATTACTCGGTTGATCCGAGTACAGTACAGAGTACAAATTTGTGGCGGCAGATTTAAAATGTAGATGGAGTGTTTAACAAGCGTTTTAGTAAAGCGCTTTCGCTTTACCAATTGGCGAGAAAAAGTGCTTTTCTTCATTGCAAAATGGCGGTTGCAAATTTTATTTGTGTGATTACAACTATTTGCGGAGTTATGTTATATGAAAGGTCTATTTAACCTTGAGTGTTGTTATATATGACAGACGAAATAAAATTGATAAAATATTATTTATAACACTAACAGTTAATAAATTGACATGTGAGGTAAACGTTAAACGCTGCAGCTAAGTAAAAAGAATATAGAAAAAACGGGCTCCATGAAAGGATGCCTAAAACACTTAAAAATGACAGAAATATTTACTATTACGGAAAATGGATAAAAATCAATAAAACGTGGAAAGAACATAATGTTTATTTTATAACATTACTAGCCTTCAATACAACCATGTTCTCTTTGGTGAAGAGTAATATTATTGATAAATTAAAGCAATTAGGTAACATGATTCGTAGAAATAAATACAATTAAAATTATGACTGATGAGGTAACACAAATCCAATAAACACAAATAGAAGAAAAATATAATGCACTTCTTTTTTTTAACATATTTTAATATTAATCAAACACTCTAATATGATGATGATAATAATAGTAATAATATTATTATTATTATTGTGTACAGTAATATGTTCAGACTGTCAGTGTTCATTAGGCCCACTTGACAGGTCATATAATAGAATGAACTCCTCTTCAATACTAGAGGACTTTCAGCCCGCCTTGGGGATAAGGAAATAATTTGTCCTGCAGCAGAAAATATTTAAATAAAACAGTACCTACGTTGTTGTGTGCTAGAATTAAGTAAAACACGTGAACTCTGTTTGAACTGACCGGAAACGGCTACGGTTAACCGAGCAACTTCGGTGCTCCGCTGCCAAGCACATAAACCGATAGAACCGAGTAACTCAACAGTTCCACTCGCTGTAGAGTGCACCATAAAATTAAAGACCTTAACTCTGGTTCTATCCATCGCAGAAAAATAAAAGATAGCTCATTTTGAAGGAAATTAAAGTCTTTCTAACTACCTTTATAACATTTTCATTGCGATATTTGTTTTTGTGTTATTAACTTTTTTTTTTCAGAAACAAAATATAAGCGTCATTTTCGTTATGGCTACACCAAAAGAAGAAGAAAAAAAAGATATGCAACAACCCTAATATATAACTTTGTTTACGGGAAAATTTTTAAGATGGAAAGGCAATGGAATATATATGAATTAGCATTATTACTGACAGAAATATGGCTGGAACTACGGAAGGTGTGCATCCTTAATATGGGCTTCATATGATAAGTCAGCCTGTAACAAAAGCCACTAATAATTGTTTATAATACAATAGGATTACGTCATAGTTCATGAATACAAATACTTTTTTGTCCATCTTTTTCTAGAAAGACATTGGATTAATCCGCTTTTTGCAGAAACGCTACATTTTCAAACACTCATTTCAATGGCACAAATCCGATTTTTGTAGAAACTTATGTCCACAGATGCCGCTTGAAATGAAGTGAAGAGAACTGTACTATATTCAAAATTGGAATTTTTGGACTTGTCAGGTTTTTGTTACAAACCCTTTAATTACTAAGTCTGTGAAGATAGAATGTAATTTGAAGGCAGGGTGACGACGGACCGTTGTTAGATATGAAGCGTGATAAGATGGCATGCAGCTGCGTCACCATTCTCATCGAAATGGACCGAACCGACCAGAACGGCGATCCGGTTCGTGAATTTCAGTACCCTTTGCGTTCCGCCGACAGTATAATACTGTGTTTCGTCTAGTAAAAAAATGGTTTTTTGTCAGTTCAGATAGTTTTAATTTCGCATTAATTATATTTCGATACATTTTTCAATTAAATGAGAATTAAATTGTTAAAAAGTGCTGGAGCAACACTGTCGGCATTGCTTTATTATAGTGGTCGTCAGCACTCGCTGAAATGTGCAAAGGGTAAGCGGAGCCGTCCCGTGTGCACCGTCGTGCAGCAGGAAGAGATAGAGAGCATATCCGCTACAGTCGACGGCAATTCGGAAGGCGGTAGTCTGCTAGCGTTTGCGTCGAGAGAGACAGATAGAGAGAGCAAGGCAGCGTACAACATTGCCACATCGTACTTCATGCGCACGTGCAACACAAATAGCGCAGGAGAGAATTTAAATTATCAAAAGACAATAATGACGTTAGCCGTTGATTACTGTAAGCATGACACCAAACAAACCCTCTTTCCTTCACTAACAATATTCTTTGCACGGTTCTCAATCCCACACCACATGCTTCTGCAGTAGTTTCTTGCACGTTGGCAACGTTGCAGCCAGCATCAAGATGGTCGGCAGCGTTCTGCTCGTCAACGTTTTTAAAATAATTATACACCTTAAACACTATTTTCCGCGCATACCTGTGTAATACTTGTCTTTTACAGTCTCTTCTTCCATTTATTTATCTTAAACACACACAGTAAATATTAGTTTTACTTATTCAATGTATTGAAACACTCGCACTTGAACAAACGAACTTGGGAAGTACTTGTTACAAACTGATTCCGATTGGTTCTGCTGTACAAGCTTGTGACGTCACATACCAGAAATGCTACGTCGCATATAGCAGCCGACCGCCTTCCGAACTGCGGTCTAGTCTAGCAGCTACGAGTGCACCTTGGTGCACTGTAGTATTAGTAGTATTTATTTATTTAACCTGGTAGAGATAAGGCCGTCAGGCCTTCTCTGCCCCTCTACCAGGAGATTCTAACTACAATATGAATAATAAAATTACAATTAGTATTAAATTTATAATTACAATTACAAATAACGTTACAATTAGTATTAAATTTACAATTACAATTACAATCAAATCAAAGTACGAAAAGATTACCTGACTAATTAAAGCTAGATAATTTATCATAGAAAAACAAAGAATTTTTATATTTACTGAATTGCAAATTAAATCTAGAATAAAAAATTGTATAGCGATTAAATTACTGAATATTGAAATATTTTGTGATAGATTAAGGAAACTATTTACAAGAAATCAATTACTGACCAAGTGCCTAGTAAGTATGCGTTTGAATTCAATTTTATTTCGACAGTCCCTGATGCTATCAGGTAGCGAATTCCAGAGTCTTGGCAGGGCTATTGTGAAAGAAGATGAGTATGAGGAGGTGCGATGGGATGGTATTGTTAGTATTGTTTCATGACGAGAGCGTGTGTTCAGATTGTGGTGGGAAGAAAGGTAAGTGAAGCGAGACGACAGGTACGAAGGAATAGAAGAGTTCAAGATTTCGAAGAGAAAGAGAATTGAATGTAAATTTCTTTTCTTATCTAGTTTAAGCCAACCTATTGCTTCCAGGGATGGGGTAATATGATCATATTTACGAACATTGCTTACAAAACGTAGACACAAATTATGAGCACGTTGAAGTTTCGTTTTGTTGTCGCTGGAGAGGTCAGTCAGTAAAATGTCAGCATAGTCGAAATAGGGAAATACAAGTGTCTGCACAAGGGACTTTTTTAAGCAAGAGGGGAGATGAACATTTATCCTTATTAGCACATGGATAATAGAATATATTTTTCTGCAGGTTTCTGCACTGTGTTCTCTGCGGGTAACAGACGCTAGCCCCAAGGTGCTCTGTGCTGACGATCCCTGCTTTATTGTATTATAACATCCGTATAAGATAGTTCGACTCTTACTACCTACATACAGGTAGTTGCTTATCGAAAAGTAGTTCAAGACACTCTATTGGAATGAAGATTAAATGATCAATAAAGGAATATTTCTTGTTTAGAGACAGAACTGAAACACTACATACAAACTAGCTCCTTTCACTCACAAATCTCGCACTAAATTATTTGTAGAAACAGTTTATCCAATACCACCCTCTCTTTGTTCTTCATACTAAGCAAGGAGATCAGATAAGCGCGTGACGGAACGGATGGAACTAGCCCACAGCTGCGTCGCTGAGATAAAATAAATATTGACTTAAAATTCTGCAGCTTCTTCGTCCTGAGAACTCTTAATATTTGTACGGATTTTAAAGGATATTCTTTGGTAGTAATAAGGAAGCGAGAGCTTGCTGTATAGTGAGTCACAATTGCGATTAAACTTTTTTTTCTTTTTTTTTTTTTTTTTTAATTAATTGGTAGCTTTAAGGTTTAGAGAAAAACAAATTGATACTAAATGAAAGATAATTTAATCGACTTTCACTTGAGGCAAGATTCAATTTCCTGTCACTGATACACTTTTACTACGTTATACTAATTTTGACCAATAAAACGGTACGAAAGGACGTCTTTTAAACAATCATGGCTGCTAATCGCATAATTTTATCGCTTACCTAGCATTTGTTCCTTTTTATCACTACCCTAGCATTTGTTTCTTTCTTTGCCAACATTTCAAACTGCAAATTCTTTACGGTGCTATAAAACATGCTTTGCGATCGTCATTTGTTTCCCGCATAGATAGTCGACTGAAAATGGCAGCTCCGTTCAAACATTTTGGTGAAGATAACATTAGTGAAATAGAATTTTACTAAGTCAATTAATATCTATTTTATTGTATTATTGTACATTTTTTCGTGAATATGTTAGGAGAAAATACACAAACGGTTAGGGAAAACACGGAAATTTTACTTCAAGCAAGTAAAGCGATCGGTTTGGAAGTAAATCCCGAAAAGACAAAGTATATGATTATGTCTCGTGACCAGAATATTGTACGAAATGGAAATATAAATATTGGAGATTAATCCTTCGAAGAGGTGGAAAAATTCAAATATCTTGGGGCAACAGTAACAAATATAAATGATACTCGGGAGGAAATTAAACGCAGAATAAATATGGGAAATGCGTGTTATTATTCGGTTGAGAAGCTCTTATCATCCAGTCTGCTCTCCAAAAATCTGAAAGTTAGAATTTATAAACCAGTTATATTACCGGTTCTTCTATGTGGCTGTGAAACTTGGACTCTCACTCTGAGAGAGGAACATAGGTTCAGGGTGTTTGAGAATAAGGTGCTTAGGAAAATATTTGGGGCTAAGAGGGATGAAGTTACAGGAGAATGGAGAAAGTTACACAACACAGAACTGCACGCATTGTATTCTTCACCTGACATAATTAGGAACTTGAAATCCAGACGTTTGAGATGGGCAGGGCATGTAGTACGTATGGGCGAATCCAGAAATGCATATAGAGTGTTAGTTGGGAGACCGGAGGAAAAAGACCTTTAGGGAGGCCGAGACGTAGATGGGAGGATAATATTAAAATGGATTTGAGGGAGGTGGGGTATGATGATAGAGACTGGCTTAATCTTGCACAGGATAGGGACCGATGGCGGGCTTATGTGAGGGCGGGTTCCTTAAAAGCCATTTGTAAGTAAGTAAGTAAATGTATAGTACATTTTTTTCTTCTAATCTCTACATACTTTCTCCTCTTTTTATCACCTCCCTACCATTTGTTTCTTTGTCTGCCAAAATTTCAAACTGCAAATTCTTTACGATACTATAAAACATGCTTTGCGATCGTCGTTTCTTTACAGCATAGACAGCCAACTGAAAATGGGGCTCCGTTCAAACCTTTTAGTGAAGCTAACATTAGTGGAACAGAATTTCAGTAAATCAATATTTTATTTTATTATAATAATAGCACCTTTGTCCAACAAGCGAACGTTCTGATGGGGGCAGATAAAATAGTTAATTTTATTTCTTCCACCATGTTAATAATGTCAAAAGAAGTGGTTATACAAATTTTGGCCACTCGACCGCAATTACGATGCCGTGTAGAAAGTGATTTTCCCTGGGGCCGTTTATTGAAAAAAAAACACAATTGCATGAAAATATCTATTGAAACATATACAGCAATTGTTGCGCTATTTGTCAACATATCCCCCACTGGAATTGAGACATTTGTCATACCATGGGACCAATTTTTGTGTCGTAGGAGTCAGCCGCCTCAGATCGGAACCAGCGTTTGACTGCGTCTGCACCTCTCTCTGTCGATCCCATGATATGAGAAATGTCTCAATTCCGATGGAAAATATATTGAAAAATAGCTCAACAATTGCTGTGTCCGTCCCAATAAATTTGTCCAATGAAATTCTGTTTTTTTTTTTCTGTTAACGCTCTTGGCGAACTAATTTTTTACGACCCTCGTAATTGCGGTCGAGTGGCCAAAATTTGTATAAGCACTTCCAGAACGTCCAGAACTTCTAACATGCAACCCACTAACATATAACAAGAAAATTAGAAACGTGTTAATATCTTCAATTTGATTAAATAAATTTATAGCCTATGTGTATGAATTAATCAACCTATATTATATTTGTATTCTATAATTTTGAAATATACATTAGTCCTACTTTTCACGTGCGATATTATTCTTCTCTAGTGTTAATATTATATTATATAATTCCATTGCCGCTGTAATTTAAACTTTAGTTCCTATTTTATTTTACTTATTTATTGTTATTTTTAAGTTTCTACATTTCTCTTATATTAATATTGTATTATATAATTTCTTAACTGTAATTTTAAATTCTAGTTCCTATTTTATTTTATTTTATATTCTCTTATACGCCTATTAATATTATATCGTCGTAAATGCAAGAACTAGGTAACTGGAAATTTGCGTTTTTTTAGTTACCTTTTTATAGCATAAAAATCGCACAAATGTAATGCAACAGAACTTTAACTGATCGAACGATATTCTATTTTCCAATTAGGTAAAAGAAAACGAGACATATTCCTTAGTGCAATAAATAAGTAAATAGGCAATGTCACAAAATATGAAAAATCAAGTTACCTAGTTCTTGCATTCACACGATGATATCTAAACTGCGACCGAACACGAGCGCTGCTCATTCGGTCTCAAATTTTGTTAATACTACTGTATCTCCTTTTTACATTGTTTGTATTATTTTATTTCTATTTCTCTTGTTTGTTTGTAATTATATTCTTTATTCTGCGTATTTAAATAAATAAATAAATAAATTTTGACATTATTAACATGGTGGAAGAAAATCATTTAACTTTTTATCTGCCCCCATCAGAACGTTTGCTTGTAAGCTTACCAAAATTTTACATTAAGGGAAGAGGATGGTATTTTTGGTGAAAAATTAGTAAATTTTCAAAAAAACTTTTTTCCTTAAAATACTCTGTGATATGTGTAAATACATTGTATAATATTTTGTGGGTATTTGTGCCCTTATCGGTTGTTGAGACGCCATGTTTAAACTTCCTGCGCTCTGGATTTTTAAATCACACCGCCCTTTGTTTGTTGTTTCCGGAACTTCATTTTTTTTCAAGACCAAATTTTTCTTTAAAATACTCTGTGATGTGTGTGGAATACATTGTATAACATTTTGTGGGTATCTGTGCCCTTATTGGATGCTAGACGCCATTTTTAAAGTTCCTGCGCTCTGGATTATTAAATCACACCCCCTTTGATTGCCGTTTCTGGAACTTTATTTTTTTGCTACATTGCCAGACAAAATCGATATAATTTTTGAACTATTAAAGATATATGAATGAAATTTAGAATACACTTTCTTTAGACTACTAGGAAACTTTTCTCTGTAACGGAATTTCCTAATTGATTTCATTTTAAAATAAGTCTCTCTGTTTCCAAGAAAGAAAATAAAAAATGTTATTAAATTTTAATTGTTTATTTTACAAATCTAGGAACTAATATCAAAATTCTGTTACAGACAGTTTGTAGAGCGTGCTTTTACAAATAAATTGTAACAAACGGTTTGAATTTATCTTTAAAAATGGCTTAGATATATCGAGTTTAGTAAAATCCTGCATTGGGTACATTTTTTTTTTTTTTTAAATCTGGCTCCCAAATAATTTTTCAAAATATTTATATTTGGTTGAGTTGCTATAGCCATGAGCTCTCTACATACAAAAAACATTAATATTTGACACCAAATAGGAAAAAAGTTTTAAAAATTACTATCCTCTTCCCTTAACTCGCAGGTACTAGAACACAATAAATTCTCCAAGCGGAAAATATTCTATTCTCCAATTTTTCAAATGATGATACGTTTTCGCTGACATTATAATTATCCTGTCTTTCTTAAAAGTAATTCATTTCCTTCATCTTTTAATCAAATACTAATTAAATCTGATATTCCTTCGAAAAATTAGCTCCGTTCTCTTCCCTTTGACAGAATGTGTTGACAAAGGCTGTTCACAAGCAGACGTGATCCCAATCCTCAGTATATTACTCTTCTAGGTGGATCATTAATTTGTCTCTGGAGAAATGGTACAGGTATTATGGGATAAACGCTGCATAAAGCCAGTATTAATACTACACAACCCATTCATTGCCGAGTGCAGTAACTATGGCAACGACGCCAAGTAAGCTCCAAGCACTACGCAGGATGCAAAACTGGAATGTCTCAACTTTATAAGAAAGTTGCGACGGTTTGACGACATGAGTGGGGTTGAAATCCGGGAAAAATGTTCGGATTGTTAAGGAAGGGCAGAGAAAAATAAAAGCTTTGAGCTACATAGCTAGACTTCTTTGGAAATCCCATGGGACAGAAAAAGAGGTAGAATAATCTTCATTTACAGCTAAATCGTTCAAAAACAGACAAATGCTTTCCAGAGAACATTCCTTATTTTTGTTTTGGGAAACATTGCTTCCCCTGTTCATAAAGAGAAAAGGAAGAAATTTATTGCAGAAATTATACAGGGACATCATTTTATTTTTACTAACATTTCTAATATTAACCTGGCTATACCTTTGGATCAACGATTAAGAACGGAAACACCGTTTGCTACCCCCTTCCACGACTGGAGTTCGATCATACTGGCGTAATATACAAAAAAATCACTTTACCAGGTATAGGAGGGAAGAAAAGTAGTTCATCCATTTACGTAAACTAGGAAATATCGCGATTTTTAGTTTGATAATTTTCATTAGGTTTTTGTTTAATCAAAATACAGTATAGTATTAACAATGAGTGTTTTTACTCACGAACTGAGCTGTCCATGAGGACGTATTCATTATGCAGTGTATATTATACTGTCTACAGCACATTAGCGTACAATATAGAGAATGAAGTTAAATTGAAAAATAATCATAATATGGATAGGCCTATTTAAACACATTTTTGAAAATGGTGGCCGTTCATTTCGATACAGGCTTCAGTTCTTTTGTGCATATTATCGCACTATAGACTATTGTACGTAATTCCAATTACCAGTTTCGTCCTCCGTACTAGTAACTCATGTTGAAATAATTCTGTACCTATTCCATAAAAGAGTACCTTACCTACTTTAAATTCAATCTTCACTTCTGCCCGATCCGAAAAGATAAAATTACTCAGACATTCTATCTACTGTCCGTCCAAGTGGTTATGTCGAAGGGTCGTAGAAAGGAGGAAATCACGTGGCAGTTAATTACTTAACGAGGCCCTTTTATTTAAGTTATTTTAAACAGTTGTATAGTATTACGTAGACGTCCAATTCCTAACAGAAATTAATGTTCTCAGAAAAGAGCTAAGACAGCCCAGCCACTAGCTGGCGAATAAAAGCTGGTGGGGGAAACCGGGATACGACGTAGGCAAATGGACGACAGTACCTGTGCGAAAATGATTCAATATATAAAGCTCTTTCGTTACTGGAAAACGTGAACATATTTTTGGAACGTACTGTTTACTATGACCGTAAGGCTACTATGAATGTTTATGCGGTCTTGGATCTGTGTGGAGGACGGTTGAACTTCATTAGTAGAAGGGGTGGGAGTGAAGTACATTCAAAAACTCTGGTACAATAAAAATTGAAGTAAAAATAAAATGATGTCCCTGTACATACAGTCACGAAGGTCTTTTTTTTTATCTAGTTTCTCATTTGAATGATTTCAAACACATCGTTCATTTTCATAACTGAGGCCCATACCCATTATACCTCAAGTAACAGGTACATAGTCCTAGATAATGACATACCTTGAAGCTGAGCAGCTAAGGACCATTGTAACTTCATACTCAAAGACTCTTCCCTCTGTCTGCAACTCCCCCGCCCCTCGTGAGATGGGGGCACGGCTGTGTTGTTAGAAAGGGATAGCTTAACTCTCACACCGGAATTCCGTATCTCCCGGAGTTCACCGGAAAATCATTACCTTCGCCTTTAACCCCGTCTCCTTCTCGATGGTGTCACTGGGCTAGAGTTAACAATGGCATTTCAAAGTGTCGGCTGCCTTCCCCTTTATTGCGTGCTATCCAGTTCTGATTCCACTATGAGAGGGTTACGTGGGTCTCGGGTAGAATTTATACCTACCCGGATAGAAAGTTGTTACATGAAGTTAAGTCCAACTATCCACTAAGCTCATCTCGCTTACACTATAATTATGGATATCACGGGTCTTGCAAATTCATCCTCGTTGCTGTGAAATAATTCGCTGTCTCTTTTCACCCAGTAGTAGAATAATTTAGTTTCTGAAAGCTATTACATCCTTCCCTATGGTGCTTCGTGACACATTTCAAATTTATGAACACTTTTTACTTATGTCCTGGAAATGTTTTGAACTCTGATTTGATTTTACTCAATCTGAACATCACAACTGGGTATTGCAGCATTGTATATTTTGTCGTCACAAAAGTATACTTATGGCAAAGTGCATCAACATCAGTTAAAAACGCAGTAATCATAGATTACGAAACGACAGTTAAACAGTAACCGTGGTTAAAATGTCATTTCTGTGCACCATCCACAATCACCGATTACTTAAACATGGCTAGCTGACCAGAGTAAAGTCTATGATGGTACACTGTTTCTACAAAATGACTAAAGGAAAGCATCCATACCGCTGCAAAGATAATAGTCAACGTCTAAAAACGACTACGCTCACTCTGTCCTACATTGAAATGAACGTGTCCTACATTTTCGCGTTGCATTTGTTTGCCTTTGGGCGCTGTTATATTTACGAGTTACATTTCTTTGTTTTTCAGTGTTGTTAGGTTAAAATCGTACAAAATGGAAAATTGGATGCAAAAATGATTGTATCCCAATGTGAGGTTGAAGTATTGATAGATTTACTTACTAGATGTAAATATATTATATAAAAAAGAAGTAATATCCATAAAGGAAAAGGATGCAAAATATTGAGTAGGAATGTGTGTACGATCCAGGATCCCATTTACATCAGGGACCTGTTCATTATCCTAAGATCCATCCATAACCTCTCTTTTTCAGTCAGTGACATGGAGAAAGAGATATTCCAGTATTCCCTCTTAAAATGCAGAAAATAACAGTTACATAGAATCGTAATATAAGCAGCCGAACCATAGGAGAAATATGACTGTTCTTGTGTTATTTCAAGTGATCCATTTGTAGATTTTGATAAACGAAATCCCTCCTGAAATTGTCTGTCACCTAATTCCTCGTAAGAATTCTCTCTTTCCACTATAGAAACTTCACGCTCACGCTCTATCCAAGTAATTCAAGTACCGTATAATAATAATCGTCTTCGAAATAAACATCTGTGGCTCTGGCCGCCATTTTGCTTTACTTGGTCTACTAATCACTGGTTATCTCCTTTAACCGCTCAAATATGGCCGGTTAGAGATTACTGTGGCTAACCTCCTATTTAAGTTGTAACTGAGGTCGATCCACTGTAAAAATGCTTAACCACGGGTTAGGTGGCAATTTTAACCGGTGGTTACACTAACCGACGTTGATGTACGTGGGCATTAGTTTGATTGCAATAGGATAACGGTTGATATTTAGAACCTTACATTCATACTTGTTATTTCTTTAATTCACATTTGGTCCAAGCGTTCCCCGGACAGTCGATCGACCAGAAGATTCGTCGATCGGCTAATGCCCACGTGCATCAACGTCGGTTAGTGTAACCACCAGTTAAAATTGTCACCTAACCTCTGGTTAACCAGTGGATCGACCTCGGTTACGACTTAAATAGGAGGTTAACCACAGTAATCTATAACCGGCCATTTTCGAGCGGTTAAAGGAGATAACCAGTGATTAGTAGAGCAAGTAAAGCAAAATGGCGGCCAGAGCCACAGATGTTTACTTCGTTAAAATGTACAGTACTTGAATTACTTGGATAGAGCGTGGGCGTGAAGTTTCTTTAATGAAAAGAGAGAATCTTTACGAGGAATTAGGTGACAGAAAATTTCAGGAGGGATTTTGTTTATCAAAATCTACAAATGACTCACTTGCAATAACTCAAAAACAGTCATATTTCTTCTGTTGATCAGCTCCTTACGTTAAGATTCTATGTAACTGTTATTTTCTGTATTTTAAGAGGGAATACTTGAATGTCTCTTTCTCTGTCACTGGCTCAACAAAGAGAGGTCATGGATGTCTTAGGATAATGAACAGTAACCTGGTGTAAATGGGATCTTGGGTCGTACACACATTTTTAATAATCTTCTGCATCCTTTTCCTTTATGTATATTCCTTCTTTATTATATAATATATTTAAATCTATTAAGTAAGTCTATCGATACTTAACCTCACATTGGGATATAATCATTTTTGCATTCAATTTTCTATTTTGTACGATTTTAACCTGACAGCAATGAAAAACAAAGAAATGCAACTCGCAAATATAACAGCGCCCAAAGGCAAACAAATGCAACGCGAAAATGTAGGACATGTTCACTTCGATGTAGAGCGGAGTGAGCGCAGTCGTTTTTAGATGTTGACTATTATCTTTGCTGTGGTACAGTCATTTTGTAGAAACAGTGTACCATCAACCAAATGAAGTGTCAGCTATATGTTTAAGTAATCGGTGATTATGAATGGTGCACAGATATTACATTTTAACCACGGTTACTGTTTAACAGTCGTTTCGTAATCTATGATTACTGCGTTTTTAACCGATGTTGATGCACTTCGCCATAAGTGATGTTTCCTCACCAAAGTAAAACATGGTTCGATTCTTGTGAGACCAGCTAAGGTTTGAGCTTCGGAAAAAAAAATGTTTTTATTTTAATAGGTTATTTTACGACGCTTTATCAACATCTTAGGGTATGTAGCGTCTGAATGAGATGAAGGTGATAATACCAGTGAAATGAGCCCGTGGTCCAGCACCGATAGTTACCCAAAATTTCTCATATTGGGTTGAGGGAAAACCCCGGAAAAAACCTCAACCAGGTAACTTTCCCCAATCGGGAATCGAACTCGGGCCACCTGGTATCGCGGCCAGACGCGCTAACCGTTACTCCACAGGTGTGGACTGAATCAATCAATCAATCAATCAATTAGAATAAATAAATACATTACCTATTTCGCTTTCCAATGACAATTTGTGAAAACAAATAAATGGGATGGCTGTCGATGTTTGCAATCAGATAATTCCGAAGTTCAAATGAAATTAATTTTGCTGTTAATTTTCATATTTGTGACATACATATGGTGGGTCAATTGAAGGAAATGCCTTATCTTGCAAATCAGTACCTACAAATAAAACAGGACAAGGTTTTTTTCATGAGGCTGTACAAAACTATAACATAAATTGGATGAAATGTATGCGATGTGAAGTGATGTTACAAAAGCGGTAATAGGAAAGAACTGTGGGTTGGTAATAAAGTTAGAACATCTTACGCCAAGGTCAGAGTGGGCGCACAACTTCAGAGACACTTCCTTGTTATAAAAATTATGTCAGACAATCTAAAAAATAGAAGCTATAAGGATGGTTAATTTTGTTACAAGCAACAATAGATAAAGAGCTAGATTAGTCATGTCAATTGATGCCCATAGGAGCAAGCGCGCTTTAGAGCTCAGGAGAGCCTGAGCGCTTTACAGCAGAAAGGAAAGAGACAGACGAAAAAGGTTATATATGCCGCTTGGTGGAGCTATATTCAGGGATGGCCAGCACTGATTCAATGGATAAAGGGAAGAGAACTTATTAAAACTGTATCCATGGTAATTTTTAGATTTGTCTGAGATGTATAAGTGCATTATAAGAATATAAGTTTTAATTTTAATATTCATTTTTCACAAGTTTGATTTTTTTGTTGAAAATAAATATTTTCTCAACTTTCATTTATAGAAAAGTGAAATTTTCAGGTATAGGCCTATTTATTTAGTAGCCTTACAGAATGTTTTCGTAAATCTAATATACCGTATATACGTATTACTGAAGATAGTGTATTGAAAGTTTTGAAAATATTCGCATGGAAATTGTTTGTAAGGAAATGAATTAACAAAGCAACTACTGTTACATCATAAGCAAAAGATACCTGCCCATGTGTTGTAAAAATGTCAGCTCTATAGCTTCAGCACATTTCGTGAAAATAATTTAATATTTTGATGATAGGAAGTTGCTCACAAATATCATCTAAAAGCATAATGTGATAAGAGTTTTGTTATGGAATATTAGTTACACTTAAAACAGATACAGCACCTAGGTAACTTTGCTTTGTACTGTAATATTGTTTTGATTAGTTTATTGATTATTTTATAGGGCTAAAGGTATCACCAATATCAATTCCAACTTATCATGTGATACTCAATCTCTTTTTTTTTTTTTTTTTTGGGGATATCATTTTCTTTATGAATGATGTGTTTCATCCATTTAGTACAGTATAGATGTACTGCTAAGGAATTTATGTGAATATTCCTTCTTAACTCTCTATTATGTTATTAACATTTAAAACACAACTGCAATATTAAAAAATTGGTGTTAGTACTTTTGTTTTACAGACAATATAGATAATATCAAACAGAAAGAAGCCATATAAAAATAACGACATAAAATTTCACGTTCCGTTTGAAGTTTGTGCACCACTGTTTTCTTAATCCAATAGGCTGCTTATTCATATACACAACCCTTCCTCTTTCCATAATTAGCGCTTGATGCCCGCGCACGACGTCAAGGTTAGAAAAATTCCCTTCCTAGACTCTGTGTCGAATTGGGCGCAAACAACAGAACGCTCCTTTTCCACATTGAGGTCAGGTGGTTATCGTGGGAAGTGTTACCTGAGCCTTTTGAATTGCTGGCTGAATCGATCAAACTTCACTCGCAGGTCTTTCACACGATAATGAGTCTACTTCGCCGTTGGCTTACTTCGCGTTGAAATGGCGTGAAATTGAATCCACAATGGCGTGAAAAAAACAATCTGTTAACAATGTCAATGTTTACATTAAAGTGCTTTGTATTTGAATAGTTTGCCTTGAAAAAAGAAATAGCAACATGTCTACACTGACGAATATATTGAGAAACTTTTGAATCGAGGGGAAATTACTATTTACAGCTTGTTGTAGAGTATGGAGACTCATTTACATGAGCTAAAAGTTCAGTTGTGTGGTAATTTCTTGGCAGTGCTACCAACATCATTGCCACCATCATCATTATCAGTCATCCCTATTTCAAACCGACCTTACCCCCGGAGTTATCATCCTGCATTACTGTTGTAACTAGACCACGGAACTTCATGCATTATAAAATCCTGAAAATATACATGCAACTATGTGCTATTCCATATGAAATCGATCAGTAAAAAACCTCGCATTTTTTATACTCTAATTTTTTCCCTATTTATAGAAGGTGCTGAGGAGAATGCATTTTCAAAAATATACTATCGAAAGTCAAACGGTTTTCGTATTATTGAGCGAAAAATGTAGCGTATTTTATAAAAACAAGCCTCTTTCAGCGCTCAGAACTCTGGAACCATTTACTGCAAAACATTGAACGAGAGCTCATTTTGAAGCTGACATTTAGTAGGTTATGATAAGAAGTAATCCTTATTTTTATTGTATACAGAGACACAGATAATCTGAATTTACTTACATTCAGGCTTTTTGGCAATTTGTAAAAATGTAAAAAATATTGAGAGGAAACCTTGAATTATTAAGAGGAATTCGGCATTGTTTGGTTAGTGGTACGGCAATAAGTTTCGAGGGTATCAAATAGATTATTTTTACACGCCTGGACTTGAACGGCGCAGTACTGCACGCACTGGCCGAGAGCTGAAGATAAGCGAGCGTTGGGCGTCATTTTACTCCTATGTTTATGAAAACCTGTGCTAAAGCTAGCACAGCCATGACTGCTAGACGACACATCACGTGTTTATTTCTCCTGGCCTTGCTTACCTCGGCTAGCTCCCGTCTCACAGTCAGCTGGTTAATTCACGCGCGTACTATTTATTTTCTTTATTTGATATTTTCCATACTCTCTTATCAACATACCATCAGAAAAAATATGTGTTTATTTGTACTTTGAATGCGGAATCTAACTATATATTTTAAAAATATTTTTTCCTTGGCAAAGGCGTCTTTATGAGGAAAAATCTACATTTTTCAATTTCCATAAAAAGTAAGAAAATCTGTTTATATGTCAATATAAACTTTACTTTCACAGCATCAAAATAAACCATGATTTCGATCATTGGGTGAAAGGGTTTCGGAGCTACAACAGTTAAAAGTTGCAAATTTTATGAAAATACGATAAATTTAAATATTTTTTATTTAAACATTATGAAGTTCTGATGCCTCAAACTTTGCACAAAGCGTTCTCTACGCACAAAAAAAGTTTTATTGTATTTAGAAATTGTAAGGTCAATTTTCTCTATATTTCGGTCGATTTGAGATGGAATACCTCCTATGCATTAAAAACTGTTGAAATATGCACTAAAATTGAAATATATGCAGTAAAAACTACACTTTAGAGGTGAATTTGGTTTCAATCAATCGTTTATTAATGTCATGAGCAACAGTTTGTTGCAATAGACATAAAATAAAATAATATTTGACATAAAATATAAAAACAGATGAATACAACAATACAAATGAAATACAGTACTGGTAATGATAATAACAATAACTAATACTAACAATAATCGTAATAATGAAGAGCGATGCAGCTTAATTTAGAATACAATTACAGTGGAGTCAAGGAATTAATTAATACTTTAGAATCGATGGTTGATTAACCTAGTTATACAAAACAGATTTAAATTGTCTAAAACTTGTAACATGTTCCTTTTGTGGTAACTTATTAAACATTTTATAGCAATAGAATTGAACCATTTTGGGGACTTAATCTAACTCTAGGTTTTGAAAGACAATAATTGCACATTGTATTATAGTGGTGAACTTCTGTTTTAGGGTGATAAGTATCAAGGTTTTTCTTAATTTTCATTAGACATTGGAATATATACACTGGTCAAAAAAAGTTAAGCATAATTAGGCATATAACGGTTTTTATTAATTAAAATAAAATAGATAAATTATAATTGGGCTGACAAATAAACTTAAAAGTAGAAATACACTATTTGTTAACAATGGACTCAATATGAAATTAAAAAGTTGCATTGTTTGGAAACAACGGAAAAGATAAGGGAAGTTGTTCCATCATCAAAGAAAAGGAAATGGTGCTTTCAGTGCCCTGTTTAATAACGTGTTGGTCCTCCAGAACCCTGAGGCACTCTTGTATGTGACGGGGCATATCATACCAACGCATCTAAGCTCTCCTGAGGCAAATTGACCCATTCTTCCAAGGCAGCATTCCTGAGTTCTTGAATCGTTAATGGGTGATGTGGACGATTGGAAATGGCTCTCCTGAGAAAGCTCCATGCATGCTCTATGCAGTTCATATCCAGTGAGCATGCTGGCCAATCCATTCTTCGGATCCCATGCTCTACCAGATACCTCTGCACACTATGAGCACGATGAGGCCGAGCATTATCGTCCTGTAGAGTGAGCCCTTCTCCTAAAGTCTCTGCAAAACCACTTACTATGGGTTGGAGGATGTTGTTCACACGGCAGCAGTCATGTTTTCCTCTATGAAACCAGTGGTGTGCGGCGGCCAAACATGACACCTGCCCAAAACAAGATTGAACCACCAAACTGTTGGTGACGTTCCACCATTGAGGGATGATTTCGTTCCCTGTTCGTCTCCATACGCGAATAGAGTTATTGTCAGGGTGTAATTCTCACTTCGTCTGAGAATAAATTTCTGGTCCATTGGTCTCAGTCCAATTCTCATGTGCTCTAGCCCATCATGGGACCACCCCTGGGATGTGGACGGAGTGCTGGAGTCTTGAGTGGTCTTCGAGCATACAACCCTATGTCATGAGATCTATTGCGCACAGTTTGCTAAACAACAAAACCAGTGGCTTCGCGCAGGTCATGGCGCAGAGTTGTAGCTGAGGCTATAGGGTTCCTACGTGCAGATAACCTTACATACCGGTCCTGACCTGGTGTTGTTTTGCGTGGACGGCCCTCGCGAGGTCGATCTGCTATTGACTAGGTTTCCTGGAACTTTCTCCATCTGGAGACAATACTCTGATTCATGAAGGATGTTAGCAAATCAACTTGTCTTATGTTTTGTTCCATCAAAGTGATGATTTTGATGCGGTCTGCCATTGTAAGGGTGTTCCGAGCCATTGTACTGCACTATGAAGCACTAGAAGCAAAACGACTGATTGAACTTCGCTCAATTACAGACTTTGTTTATTGTATGAAGCATATGAAGCAAAACGACACTGATTAAACTTTGCTCGAATTGCAGGCTTTGTTTATAGCCGTGATTTGGACGTTACCTAGTGATGCTGAATGAAACAAATGAAAGAATTTGAATTAGTAAACATAATACGTGCCACATAAAACCAAAAGAAACATAAATATCAGGTATTATAGGGTAAACTGGAAATATGCTTAACTTTTTTTGACCAGTGTATATATAAATTTATGAGAGTTAAAATTTTTTCTTGAATAGATAGTGGTTCTACAAGCGTCATAGTAAAAGACTTAGGGTGGGAATCTCTCAAATCAGGGCGAGGAAAAACCAGACTCACCGCATTGTTTAAGGCACAAATGGGACACAAAGCATGGACCGACATCAATGCTAGATTAGCAACACCATCATACGTAGGCAGGGCTGATCATATTAGGAAGTTTAAATGTAGAAAACAAAGAACTGACGTGGCAAAATTTTCCTTTGTTAACCGCACAATAGCAGACTGGAACAGTTTATCTGTGGCAATTTTTCAGGGTGGTCCTCTCAAAATCAATAAATTTAAGGAAAGGTTGAGAAGATTAGACTGACAATGTAATTGGAGGTGCAGTGTACGAGTAATTATCTAATTATCTAATTTGTATCATGTAATTAATTAAGATATGTAATTTAGTTGATATGTAAATAAATTAAGGTGATATGTAATTAAGTTGATTTGTAATTAATTAAGGTGATATGTAATTACTTAAATTGGTAATAGTTGGGGTGAAATAGAAGTACATATAAGTTAGGTTTACTTTTGCTTATTGTAGGCGTTATTATAGATTAGTCCTACGTTTATTGCATCTATTTATTTATAGTTAGAAATAAATTTAGATTTATTCTTTTTTTCATTTTCTTTTATTGCTGTAATTATTGTATAATTGTAATGGTATTATTGTATATTATATATCAGTGCCACCGGGTGTTAATATACATACAATTGGTGTTAATACATACATACATACATACATACATACATACATATGTAGACCCTGTTAAGATACGTATAGCTTTTTTTTTTGTTAGAATGAGAATCTTGGATATGCTACTGCTATTTCAACAAATATAAATACCACATGATAATATACTATTTTAAATAGAATAGTTTAATAATATGATATAAATGAAAATAATAAAATAACAATTGCCATCAAGATATGACCATTTCTGTTAAATCTATTTTTTTTTTTTTTTCGTAAATACATGAATTCACATTTTCAATACATATATATGAATGAGTATATTTTTAATTTTATAACTTTACAAATTTTTTAAAAACTTTTATTTGCTTTTTACATAATTATTATCACAGCTAGGAAGCTGGTACCGAAACTGTTAAGTTGTGTGAGCTTGGATTATATCTCTACCGAATGAAAGGTAGTAGCGCAGCTCTCAATGTCAATGAACCCGAACGTCAAACATGTAGTACAGCTGGGCGGTAACCGAATTTGTGCTACAATCGTCCACGGCCTTAAGACAAGCACAAAATAAACGAATAATATAAAAACGTAATAAAAATTGTAATTATAAAATTCGTAACTCCCAATATAATAGTAATATACGTTACAAGAGCGGTATGTTGACGTTTTCATGGTCGAGGAAAAGATTGAAAAAGCGAAACGTAGTTGAGCTTTTTTTAATTTCGAGAACATGAAAACAAACATACCGCTCGTGTATCGTACATTATTTTGTGCGAAGATCGTTTATTACATACCTGAAAGACGAATTTCTAATTAGTTGCAATGAAATCTCCATATTGGTTTCTGTTTAATGACGCCAACTTCAGAAACCAAAATATCTTTCTTCAACATTGTTGCTATAAAATGTTTTCTGTGTTTACTATACTCCAGCAGGCCGTGATATACGTCTGTCTTTTTTTCCCCCCCAGTCTATAAATGTGAACTTAAAACAAACGGTAAGGTTATGTAATGATTTATTTTTCATTTTAATATTTTAAAAATATTATTTATATAACATATTGCAGTAATAACATCGGCATCTGGAATCTTGTTGATTTTTTCAAGGCTTCCTTAATGTTACTTGTATCAGGAATGCAATAAGTTTCGTGGACTTTACTTAATTTTTGCAAATATTTAAAAACAATAATTAACATTGCAATTTAGGTGAAATTGCAGTGGTAAGTTTCCAATTTATAATTATTACTATGTTAAACGTATCTAAAAATAATATGATAAAAGCCTAAAGTAGTAAAATGAATGTCGCGCTTAAGCGGTAAGAAGAGGGAAATTGTTATGTGTGTTACGTTGGGAATACTGAATGTGGTATTTCACACTTACCGCGTATTGGTTCTGTGCAGAAAACAAGCAAATACGCACGATCTCGCACAAAATAATTTACCCATACATATAAAAATAACATACAAAGTATACAATTATAATTCTAGTCCCATTACAACAAACAACAATGAACACTTTCCTTTTATCGAAAGAAATACTCCTTTTATGTTCGGGCAAAGTGTCGACAGAGGGTTGTCGAAAAAGAAAAATAAGTTTTGCTTTTTCTCTTTTAATATTGGCCTCTGTGAACGGGTCTTCTTCGGCCAGCAGATAAAGGAAAATAAACGTAATCATCATATTTATAAAGACTATAAGGACTTCGGCAAAAAAAATTTAAAAAAAAAAATAGATGCCGGTGGGAAATGTGTGGGACACACAATGACAAAATGATAGCAGCCAACTCACCTAAATATTGAAGACCAAAGCAATTCTCCTCTCTTTAGCAGCAAAATCACCGACCGGAAATAAATGAATCCCTATAGGCCAGTACAGACGCCTCCAGCTAAGAATATTAATAACGAGTCCGCCTCTACCAGACAGGCGCTCAGAGAAATAATTGTGTGACATTTTAAGATTAGAGAATCCATACGTAGTTCTCACGGTTAAAATAGAGGGACATCATTTTATTTTTACTTCAATTTTAATTGTACCTGAGTTTTTGAATGTACAGTACTTCACTCCCACCCCTTCTACTAATGTAGTTCAACCGTCCTCCACACAGATCCAAGACCGCATATACAGACATAGTAGCCTTACGGTCATAGTAAACAGTACGTTCTAGAAATATGTTCGCGTTTTCTAGTGACGAAAGAGCTTTCAATATTGCATCATTTTCCATTTGCCTACGTCGCATCCCGGTTTCCCCCACCTGCTTCTATTCGCCTCTCTGTAAATGCTAGCGGCTGGGCTGTCTTAGCTCTTTTCTGAGAACATTAATTTCTGTTAGTAATTGGACGTCTACGTAATATTATACCCATACAATTGTTTCAAATAACTTAAATAAAAGGGCCTCGTTAAGTAATTAACTGTCACGTGATTTCCTCCCTTTCTACGACGCTGCGACGTAACCACTTTTACGGACAGTAGATAGCATGTCTGAGTAATTTTATCTTTTCGGATTGGGCAGAAGTGAAGATTGAATTTACTGTACGTAAGGTCTCTTTTACAGAATAGGTACAGAATTATTTCAACATGAGTTACTGATACGAAGTACGAACCTGGTAATTGGAATTACGTACAATACTCTATAGTGCGATAATATGCACATTAGAACTGAAGCTTGTATCGAAATGAACGGCCACCATTTTCAAAAATGTTTTTAAATATCATATTATGATTATTTTTCAATTTAACTTCATTCTCTATATTGTACGCTAATGTGCTGTAGACAGTATAATATTCACTGCATAATGAATACGTCCGCATGGAAAGCTCAGTTCTTGAGTAAAAACACTCATTGTTAATACTGTACTGTATTTTGATTAAACAAAAAAATAATGAAAATTATCAAACTCAAAATCGCGATATTTCCTAGTTTACGTAAATGGATGCACTACTTTTCTTCCCTCCTATACCTAGTAGGTCTAAAGTGATTTGTTTGTATATTACTTCAGTATCATCGAATTCCAGTCATGGAAGGGGGTAGCAAACGGCGTTGATCCAAAGGTATAGCGAAGTTAATATTAAAAATGTTAGTAAAAATAAAATGATGTCCCTGTACAATACTAGACTCTACTACCATCATATCCCACCTCCCTCACATCTATTTTTATATTATTCTCCCATCTACACCTTAACCTCCCCAAAGGTCTTCCAACTAACACTCTATATGCATTTCTAGATTCATCTATGTGTGCTACATGCCCTACCCATCTCATAAATGTTCCTAATTTAGGTGAAGAATACAATGCGTGCAGTTCTGCTTTGTGTAACTTTCACCATTCTCATGTAACTTCATCCCTCACTGTGCGAGAAGAACAGAGGTTAAGGGTGTTCGAGAATAAGGTGCTTAGGAAAATATTTGGGGCTAAGAGGGATGAAGTTACAGGAGAATGGAGAAAGTTACACAACACAGAACTGCACGCATTGTATTCTTCACCTGACGCTATTATTTCCGGCGTGACTCCGACTCTTTGCTTACGTCTTAGAAATTGAAGGCTCTATAAAGTCTAGGTAGGTAGTATCCTTCGCCATTTTTGTTCTTACGTTGCCGAGCTACCAGACGAGGAATCTATTTGCCACACCGTTAAACATTATCATGTCGTAGCTCCTATGATAATAAATCAAACGCACTGGAATTCAGCATATAATTGAGCGGCAAATAACGTCTTCGTGTGCTTTCTGCTAACGCCAACGAAAGAGCTAAAATGGCGGGCGATTATATTAAGTATTTATCGAGCCTTAAGAAATGAATCAGCGAATCACAAGACGCACACGTTTAAATGTAGCCGACCTGCAACGCGATTGGCTGCCGGAAATTAGAGCGACGGGACTATAGGAATAGGATAACTCTTCTCGGGTTCTCAGGCAGGTGAGTTGGAGATTAGCTTCCAAGCTTTCGACGGCTAGCTGTGCCATCTTCTTCAGGGATGAAGTGATGTGCGACCACGTCTAGCCGGTATATATGCAAAAGTTGAGCTTCCCGCTGGCTAGGAACTAGCTCCTGATTGGCCCGCAGCGGGAAGCCCTACTTTTGCATATATACCGGCTAGACATGGTCCCACATCACTTCATCCCTGAAGAAGATGGCAGAGCCAGCCGTCGAAAGCTTGGAAGCAAATCTCCAACTCACCTGGCTGAGAACACGAGAAGAGTTATTCTATATCAAACGCCGGGAAAGCCTCGAGTCATACATAATTAGGAATATTAAATCCAGATGTTTGAGATGGGCAGGGCATGTGGCACGTATCGGAGGCCGGAGGGAAAAAATCTTTGGGGAGGCCGAGACGTAGATGGGATGATAATAATAATGAAATGGATTTGAGGGAGCCGGGAAATGATGGTAGGGACTGGATTAACCTTGCTCAGGATAGGGACCGATGGCGGGCTTATGTGAGGGCGGCAATGAACCTCCGAGTTCACTAAAAACCATAAGTGTAACATATCTTTAATATTGCTACATTACTGGAAATATACAGACCTGGAAGTTCTGAACTAACTCTCATCAATCTTATAAATTTCGTAACATTTATTTAGATTAGTGATTCTCAGTATCTCACGTCGATGGTAACTGAATTAGGTTTCGTAGTAAATGCAAGAGAGAATTCAACGTTTCTAGCATCACAGTCTTGGCTTTGGAATTAGACGTCAGCTACAAACCGAAAGTTTCTTCAATAAATATAGGGATGCTTTTGATTTACTTACACGTGTATATACTTCATCTTCTCTCATCCGTTTTCCTGTAATTACGCATATACTGGTGCATATAAGGAATACAAATACGTTTTGACGTGAATATGTCTGTAAATTCGGTCCAGGATTAGACTGCCATATCAGAAAATCTACCGACACATTTTCAGACCAGAATTGTCGCGCTTATAATTTCTAAATTCCATGACATTTCAATGAAGTAAACGACGATCGACAGACGAAGAATCAATGCATCCAATGTCGCCACAGTCTACTATATACAGTCACGAAGCTTGGGATGATTTTTTGTATTTCTCGCGATAGTTGCTAGCCGCTTGGAGCGCTGTGAGTACTAGGAACAATAGACTGTGTCACTGCCATCGTGATCTAATACAGGCCGTAAGGCAGACCATGTAACTCGCTTAACCCGATCACGAAGGGCGGCGTTTCAACCATATAAATTAGTTGGAATGCATAAACAGTAACATATGTTTCTCTCTAAAATGTAGTGTAATTGCATTAATAAAATTTAAAACAATGATTATGAGGCACACTTCAGACATAATTCACTTGCGAGTTAAGGTGTAATATAATTTATGGTGTGAAAATTACATTGTTCGTATACGTAATACCTGCTTTTATTTCGATTAAATATTGCGAAATTCTTGTACGTTCATTTATACACGATTCAATAATTTTCAATTGCACCGCATGGATATTTAGATATGTTGAAATTATAGGTTATGTTTACTGTGCCAGTTGCTCCTTTCTGTCTAAATTTAGTGATCTCCAATGCCTTGCGATTCATATGGAAATTATAGGTTATGGAAATTATAGGTTATGTTTACTATATTTAACATATATTCCTAAACTCGCAATTATACATTATAATTAAGCATAATGTCATGTATGATACTCCGGACACTCAATTTGTCTGTATTTTAATTCTACAATTGAGTACTGACTTATTGTATTTATCTACTACCTAAGAGATGAAGTAACACAATCGTACGTACACTAATTTCATAGGAGTGGTATGGTAAATGTTTTGTCTAAAATTAAGGAAGGTAGATGTGCTAAATTGAAATCACAATATAAATTCTTTTTTAATAAACCTCAAAATAGCTTCCATTCTAAACTTCAAATGTTGAAGCGAACAGATTATGTTAACATGTAAAATTCTCTTCACATTAAAATAGCACAGTTTTGTAATTATTTCTGCAACATATTATGCAACAAGAAGTAAAGGAACTTATGGACACATTACACTAAATAAAGCTTAGCAATGATAAGCAATAAAGTTATAATATAATATTTCACTGATCTCCATACACTGAAATAGAAAACCCGAACAAACATTACGGCCTGGTCTAGATCGAAAAGGCATTGACTGTGCCGTATTTCGCATTTTTGTGAAAAACTATGTAAACTGTGAAATGTTCGTTATCGGTTGTAATAACTGTAAATGGCTATAATAATAACAATAATAATAATAATAATAATAATAATAATAATAATAATAATAATAATAATAATAATAATAAAGGACAAGGAGAAGTTTGTAGTACTATAAATTGTAAGAAAAGAGGTAAGAGCAGCGATGCCCAACCTTAACCGCAAGAGGAGTCGGCGGATTTACCTCCACCCTCTCTTTACGAAGCTACTACGCATTCATGTACTCATGACGTCACAAACTTCTCTTATTACAGTGGCGGCTTCAGTTAATTTCAATGTCATTATTTTGTGATGGAAAGAAAATCAAATAAGCATCTTGAACACCTTTTCTGTTAGTGGCTTTCTTGGCACTGTTTACTTCCAACCAGTTCGTCAATGTTTGCCGCAAAGGATGAACAACAGAGTCTTAAAAGGTGGACCAAATGTTCGTGCCCTACTCTATTACGAGATTGGCTTTTTATTTGATTCATTCTCGAGAACATCTGCTCGCAGATATATGTAGAACCAAAGATTGTCATTAAATTCGCAGCAAACATTTGCAATCTGGGAATGTTTCCCTGGTAAAGATTTAAACAAATCCCAACCTTCTTTCTGAGAACATTTCGTGGCTGTAGAATTCTGCAAAGCAACTAGTTCCATTTGCAGATCATGCGGAGCATCTTTGCAAGCAAAATTGAACGGGTTGTTAAAAAGACTAATTTTCGCCTCTATTGTTTTCAAGTCTCGAAATTTGGACTCGAAAGTGTCATATAGTTCCTTTATAATTGTTACATATTTTTCTAACAGAGTGACATTTATTGTAAAAATTGATTCCAAGGAATGAAAATGATATAAGTCGCCAGTTTCCAGTTGACTTTGCCATAGTGTTAATTTTGTCATAAATGTAATCACTGCATCAGATAAACTAATCACGTTCTTATCTTTCCCCTGCAAACTCATATTTAGGATATCAAGGTGATGAAATAGATCGGTCGAAAAGCCAGGTCACACAGCCATTCTTCTTGAGTTAGTTCCGGAAATTCATGGCCCTACAAATAATAAATATTATAAATTATAACAAACCAGTTATATTTTAGAGGTACGTTATAATGGATACTAAATATGAGTATTTTACATTTTTATGCTTACTTGTTTTTCATCAAGTTATTTATCTCACATCGTAGCTGGAAGAAACGTCTTAACAGGGCACCTCAACTGAGCCACCTGACATGACAATAATATGGCACATTTTCATAATGAGATCCTAGCTCTTCTAGCAACTCTTTAAATTGTCTATTGCGAAGGGAGCTTGATTTAATAAAATTCACGCAGTTCACAACAACGGACATAACATTATTTAAAGCAACTGACTTTGTACATAAAGCCTCCTATGAATTATGCAGTGTATAGACAAAAATCAGAGGGCATATCCATATTCCTTAGAAACTTCCTTAGTCTGCCAATAAAACCATTTTAATCCCCTTTCATCGACGTGGCCCCATCGGTCGCAACACTAACTAGTTTTGCCCAAGGAAGTTCTAATCTGCAACCAACATCTCGCACAGCATTGAAAATATCTTCACCACACGTGTGTGTTTTAAGAGAAACTACGTATATAAGCTCTTCAATAATACTAAATTCACTAGTAACCCCCTCAAAAACACAGCCAATTGAGCTTCATTAGTTCTGTCCGTGCTTTCATCCAACGCTAGAGAAAAACATGTTAATGATTTTATTTTGTCCCGTAACTGTCTCTCTATATCACATCCCAATTCTTCCACACGTCTTGTCACGGTATTTCGAGACAGACTTAGTAACTGAAAAGCGGGTATTAAATTAGGACAAACTTCTTCGGCTGCTATAATTAAACAATCTTTTATAAACTCCCCTTCGTTAAAAGACTTCATATTCTTTGCAATGTGTTCAGCAATTCTAAAAGAAACTCTAACAACATTGCCAGTACTAAAGCCGTCAGGAGTTGGAGTTTTCATATTGTTTAGTATCTGTAATCTTGCTTCACCTGCGAAGTGAAATTTATTAATTAGATAGTCAATTTAAAACTCAGCAAATATATTCAAACTCTAATAGCAAGTGATGTCAATGATTGCTTACCTGATAGAATATGTTTGCCATAATCAGTATGATGGTATTTTTCGAAGTGCCGTTTAATATTATATCGTGAAACCCACGATAAATGAGTTTTCCAAATAAGACACTTGACCGTGGTTTCCTCTGCAACACAAAAATATTCTTCCTGCCACTCTTTCTGGAAAATGGTATGTTTGGTTGCCTTGGAACCTGCCATTACAGTCAGCCGCCCCTGAGTGAATAAAAGTAGGGAAGTGGTTCATCCACTGTCATGCCTCCAAACGAAGGAGGTGGGGGTAAAGCCACGCTGTGACGTCATTAGCTCTTATGAGAAGGGATTGGGCATCGCTGGGTAAGAGTTATCCTTCTTCCGAAAGATCCAGGAAGGTGAGTTTATACAGGGACATCATTTTATTTTTACTAACATTTTTAATATTAACCTGTCTATACCTTTAGAGAACCGGAAACACCGCTTGCTCCCCCTCCAAGACTGGAGTTCGATGATACTGGCGTAAAACACAAATCACTCTACTAGGTATAGGATGGAAGAAAAGTAGTTCATCCATTTACGTAAACTAGGAAATATCGCGATTTTGAGTTTGATAATTTTCATTAGGTTTTTCTTTAACCAAAGCACAGTACTGTATTAAGAATAAGTGTTTTTACTCACGAAGTGAGTTATCCATGCGAACGTATCCATTATGCAGTGTATATTATACTGTCTACAGCACATTAGCGTACAATATAGAGAAAGAAGTTAAATTGAAAAATAATCATAATATGAATATTTAAACACAATTTTGAAAATGGTGGCCGTTCATTTCGATACAGGCTTCAGTTCTTTTGTGCATATTATCGCACTATAGACTATTGCATCTAATTCCAATTGCCAGTTTCGTCCTTCGTACTGGTAACTCATGTTGAAATAATTCTGTACCTACTCTACGTACTGTAAATTCAATCTTCACTTCTGCCCTACCCGAAAATATAAAATTACTCATACATGCTATCTACTGTCCGTCCAAGTGGTTATGCCGCAGGATTGTAGAAAGGGAGGAAATCACGTGACAGTTAATTACTTAACGAGGCCCTTTTATTTAAGTGAAATTAAACAGCTGTATAATATTACGTTAACTTCCAATTCCTAAGAGAAATTAATGTTTTCAGAAAAGAGCTAAGACAGCCCAGCTATTACAGAGGGGCGAGCAGAAGCAGGTGGGGGAAATCGGGATGCGACGTAGGCAAACGGACAGTACCTGTGCGAAAATATGATTCAATATTGAAAGCTCTTTCGTCATTGGAAAACGCGAACATATTTCTGGAACGTACTATACTCAGTAACTCAGTACTGCTTACTATCTGCGGTCTGGTAATTTTCGATTTTCCAAAAATAATTGGTCCTAACATATATAATTAACCACCCTGAAACCGAAAATCGCTTTTTTGAAATGTTTGTTTGTATGTCTGTCTGTATGTTTGTTACCTTTTCACGCGATAATGGCTGAACGGATTTCGATGAAAATTTGGAAAATAAAGTAAGTTCGTTGTAACTTAGATTATAGGCTACTAGTGGCTTGTGCAGCAAATACTGCTGCAACCTAAGTTCGTTAGACGTTCAAATAAAAATTTTTCAGATTTATTTTCAATGAAAAATACTTGTCTTTTTGATAGTTATTTGCTTCCATAATAAATGAAACATACTCCTCTCAATGGATTTTTAGGCCAAATACTTTCTCTTGAACCTATCCAAATTCAGTTTTTGAGTTTCAACGCGAAAACGCAAGTATCAATGTCAGGACGATAGCAGTAGCTATTTCAGGTCATTGTGGATTGTAGGCAAAAGTTAAAAAAAAAAATGTCAGGTTTGCTAAGCTTTCGAACAATAGCATTTTCGTATAGCTGCTGCATGTAGAACTTGAAATGTAGAGCGTAAAATCATTTTATCCTACTAAGAGATCTTGCTGAAATGATCTGGAGACTACAAAATTTTCTAGGCCTCTTATTTTATCAGTAAGTAATAGCTTTTGATCTTTCCTTAGGAACTGTAATTTTTGCGCTCTCTCGAGCCAATACTGAAGACAATGACATGTATCAATATCTACACTACACCGCCATTAAGTATATGAAAATGACCCAACCCCACTGGATTAATTAAGTATAAAAATATTTGATTTTTAATAGCAATATTATTATCTTACTTAAGTTTTGTAGTTATATATAACAGCCACTCAGTAAATTATAGAAATGAAGATCTAAATTAAGATATTCTCTACATTTACTTACATAACCACAAAACGTTTCACTTTCATGTCATCAATATAGCATCAATATTATGTACAATTAATGAAAAATAGATGCATCATGATATTAACTATAATAATATTTAATTTCTAATGGTAATAATGTCATCAAACCACCTCAAGTTTAGTATATTTGAATATCCAATACACAGCTGTACTCAGAAAATTATACACTGCAGAATCAGTTTTTAATAACAAATTGAATTGAGCTCTGAATATGTCGGCAATCCTGCAGGTCATGGCCTTCGTGTAATAGCCTATTGTTTATTGTACTGTGTGTTTTGTTCTGAAATTCAATCAAGTCGGCCGTGATTGAATAAAATAATTCTCAAAATTAACAACACATGGATTTTGGAAAATAGGACAATTATGTAGGAAAATTGACATTTCACTGAAAACTACTACTTTTCCGAAAAACTTTGGATGCCAGGCATGAAAATGAGGGTCACTCATTAAAATCCGTTCAGCCGTTTTCCCGTAACTTCCATTACCAGTTCAAATTATATATATAGATATTGCATTCAAAAACATTATTTTAAAAGGGGGTTATAAGGGGGCCTGAATTAAATAAATCGAAATATCTCGCTTGTTATTGATTTTTATGGAAAAGTTACATAACAAACATTTCTTTGAAAATCATTTCCGATAAGTTTTATTCTTTGAAAAATGTTGATAGGACTGATATTTAATGAGATAAATGAGTTTTAAAATTAAAATAACTGCCATCTAAGGCCGTGTAATGAATTAAAAAGCAAATGACTTCGTCTATAAGGGGCCTTGGACAGCAACAATAGAAAGCTATGAAAGATAGCCTACATATAATGTTTCTGCGTTTCTATGAAGTAATATCGGAAGCTAAATTAACCGATTTGTATAATTAATTATTAATTCACCATTGGAAAGTGTAGTTTCTCTATATGGACATAATGCTATAATGTTATCACAGTAACTCCTGAGTGAATCGAGGACAGGTAAGTTTAAAATAGCTTCTTATGCACAGAAAACTTGATAGGCTATTCTGTACATTCGTTTCCTGTATTTCCTAAACTAATTTTTATGACCAAATGAGTGGTCTCTGGATCAAAATGATAGCATTTTAATTTTTTAATTAAATTTAAATAAAGTAACATAATAAACGATTTATCCTTCTATCAAACACGAATGTTCCCTGGATCAAATATCCTATTTTAATTATGTAATTACTTTATATTTATTTCTAACGGGTGCAGCGGAGCGCACGGGTACGGCTAGTTCACAATATATACAGAATGACTGCTCCTAGGAGTCCCAGTACATCGAAGGTATACGACTTTTTAGGATATGAGGAAAGAAAAGGTGTTGTCACTGCTGACGTTTACCGTAACAGTAAACGCTGGTTCACAATAAACCGGGAACGGAAACGACAACGAGAACGAGAACGGAAATAATATTTAAATACATTTATTTTAACGATATTTCCGTTCTCGTTCTCGTTGTCGTTTTCGTTCCAGGTTAATTGTGAACCAATCTTTATTCTATCAGCGAGGATTCACGCATAAACTTGCTATTTTTTCTCCCATACAGCCTACCTCGATCTTTTCGTTCGACTTTGCATCTGTCAATACAGGGTGGTCCGTCAGTAATGACATTAATTCTGGTGAGTGATTCCTTCAGCAAAGAGCAACAAAAAAGTCAAATAACATTTTGCTATGTATTAAATAATTTTCCAGGAAAACGTGCATTTTAAAATACATTCGTTGTAAAGCTGCAACCAGTAGGCAGTACACATTAAAGAGAGTTGATACTTATTGTATGCAAAATAATGGTAAAAACAGCCCATCTTCAAGTACTCATACTTGCTTACTTACTTACAAATGGCTTTTAAGGAACCCGAAGGTTCATTGCCGCCCTCACATAAGCCCGCCATCGGTCCCTATCTTGTGCAAGATTAATCCAGTCTCTATCATCATACCCCACCTCCCACAAATACATTTTAATATTATCCTCCCATCTACGTCTCGGCCTCCCTAAAGGTCTTTTTCCCTCCGGTCTCCCAACTAACACTCTATATGCATTTCTGGATTCGCCCATACGTGCTACATGCCCTACCCATCTCAAACGTCTGGATTTAATGTTCCTAATTATGTCAGGTGAAGAATACAATGCGTGCAGTTCTGCGTTGTGTAACTTTCTCCATTCTCCTGTAACTTCATCCCGCTTAGCTCCAAATATTTTCCTAAGCACCTTATTCTCAAACACCCTTAACCTATGTTCCTCTCTCAGAGTGAGAGTCCAAGTTTCACAACCATACACAACACCCGGTAATATAACTTATTGTAGGGATTCGTAACAAGCTGTTTTTTACGGTGATGGGTTGTTAGCCCTTCGCCCAACCCCCAAGCTGGAGGACCACCCCTTATCGGCTGTCCACGACTGCTTATTCAATATATTCGCAGCTACCCTCCATATCTGGAGGTCGTCTCCTCTTTCCGCAACCTGAGGACGCGCCATGCCGTGGTGATAGGGACCCACAATACATGGCTTCATGTACTCATAGAATACTATTTCAAGGGTTCAGAACCATAGTGGGCCAAGCGCCACTTACTAAAATATTAGAAAACTCTACCTGACACCGATCCAATTTTTCCCCTCTTTATCCACAGACCTGAATGTGAGCTGACAACCGTCAAGCAACCAAAATCGAGTGCACACTAACTCTGTGTGACTTTAATTGTGGTTTTCTGTTAACAAACAGTGACGTGTATTATGTAAATCAAGCTTTCAGGTATAACTCCCTGTAAAGTTGATTTGAATAATTTCGAGGGAAAAATTGTTCCAAGGCCGGGCATGGAACCCGGGACCTTTGGTTAAACGTACCAACGCTCTACCAACTGAGGGAAAAATTGGATCGGTGTCTAGTAGAGTTCCCGGGTAGCTCAGTTGCTAGAGCGTTGGTACGTTTAACCAAAAGTCCCGGGTTCGATGCCCGGCCCCGGAACAATTTTTCCCTCGAAGGTATTCAAAAGTCATCCAGAAAATTATTTTAAATGTAAGTTCAAATTCCGGGATTTTTCTCATTATACGCATGGAATTTTTTTCTGTTTTAAACTATGTAATATAATGTTTTTATCTTATACACATGTTTCAAGTATTATAAGGAATTTTTAATTCTTAATGTGTTCTAATTTTATCAGTAGCAGTGAAAAATTAAAAACAAATAAGTTTTGTCAAAAAATTCAATTAATAGTACGTGATGGGGCAATTTGGATTTTAAATTCAGATTTAGGGCACACATATTAGTAATATTCACCTATTTTTATTTCGGAGCAAGACAAAAAGTAAAAATTTGTTCTTCATTGTTTATGTGCCCTTCAAATTCCCCAGACCTGGCACAATACCATTTCTTCCTCTGGATGTGTTTGCACAGAGACTCAGGGATATTCATGTGCTCAAAGCAAACATTTTCTCAGCTTTTGAGAAAGCTCCTCCTGAGATGTTAAAATCGCATATGGAAAGAATTAGCCTTAAGATAGTAATGAACTCTGTCGTGTTGGCAGTGATGGAATGTTGAGGTATAATTTGAACAAAACTTCCATTCTTTTACAATGCATGCATCCCATATTATTTGCAGATGACACAAGTATAGTAATTACAGCCAATAACTCCAACACATTCCAATCTTCAACAGAGGAAATTCTCTTTAAAATATGTGACTGGTTCTCAGTCAATAAGTTGGTATTAAATTGTAAAAAAACTAACATAATTCAATTTAAATCCTGTCCAAATTCAACGTCGCAAATTTCTAGCGCAATAATTAAAATAGATCCCTATTAGAAACAACAACAACAACAACAACCAAATTTCTTGGCTTAAAAATCGATGTGTTAAATTGGAAAAATCATATTAAAGAAATTACCCCCAAACTAAATTCAGCTCGTTTTGCTATGAGATCTATGCAAAAGATAGTAAATATCAATACCTTAAAAACAATATACTTTGCATACTCGGTAATGAGTTTTGGAATAATATTCTGAGGAAATTCCACACATAGTAACAGTATATTTCTATTACAAAAAAGAGTAATTAGAATAATAGTAGGTGCCAAATCTAGGGAATCGTGTAGGACTATTTTCAAAAAACTACAAATAATTTCCATGGCTTGTCAGTATATCTTTTCATTAATAATCTTCCTCGTATGTAATCGTGAAAACTTTGTAACTAATTCAACACTTCATAGCATAAATACACGTCAAAAAATGACTTTCATACTCCATCGGCAAGTCTATCGTGCTATCAAAAAGGGGTGCGTTATATCGCAGTAAACATTTTTAATAGCCTCCCTATCGATATAAGAAATGAAACTCAAAACATAAGATTATTTAGGGCCAAATTAAAGAAGTACCTAATTTCTCACGCCTTCTAATTTGTAGGTGAATTCATGAAATTCAATAACACTTCATGAAATTCATACTAAAACTTTGTGTTGTACTAGTAGATTATATTGTAAATCTCGTTTGTATATATTTCATCTAAACTGTGACTATAAATTAAGATTTTATAATAGTATTACGTTTTTTGACTTGTTCCATATTCTAGGTGTAAGCAATGTATGAATAGCATGGAATGTTAATAAATACAATACAATACAATACAATACAAATTATTTAACAATAAATAGCAGCTTTTCTTTTTTTATCACGTTTTTATTTTATGTCTTCCCAAATGAATCACCCTGTACTTTTCAGTCAGTCTCAAAGTATCTAAATAAGAGAAAGTAAAAAGGTTTAAGTATTAAGCAAGTATTTTCACGAAAACCTAGGTATCCTATGATTTTATAATAAAAAAATTATGAATATACACTATTTTTCTTGTTTAGAATGGAAATTAAGGATTTCGTAAGAGACATAAAATTCGTCAAAATTCGAGTGAAAAATATTGTCCTAGATGAAGTACATTTACGGCCTTACTAATAAAAACTCTATATACAGACATTTAACTGTCTCATACTTATACAATGAATAGTTCGTTTATAAGTCGTGTGTACTGTAAATTCCTTACTAATAATCACTACATACGTCGTGTATAACAGTATAACTGTTACACAACTACGTCATAATTTCGTCATTACTTCATTACGAAAGGTAATAGAATAACTGAGGTTCTCTATTGCATCTGGTAGAGCGCTCTAGTGTGCCGTGTTAAGTATCGATAGTACAACTGGCTCTATATTTTGGTCAAAGAGTACAAGCTGCAACAATATTATTCTAATTATTCTGTGCTCTTTGTTTTGTTCTTCTGTGGTTACTAGGCAACCATTATCATAACATGACAATCGATACGAACAGCTGTTAGAAGGGCGGCCATTTTTTTCTCTATATTCAAAGCTTAAACAAGGGATTTCGTGTATGTAACTACTGCAAAGGAATTCCCATTGTATAGTTACAGACTGTTTATACAGGGACATCACTTTATTTTTACTTCAATTTTTATTTTACCTGAGTTTTTGAATGTACTTCACTCCCACCCCCTCTACTAGTAAACTTCCAACTGTTCTCCTCACAGAACCAAGCGTATACAGTCAAAGTCGCCTTAAGGTCGTAGTAAAGACAAACAGTACTGAGTTAGTGAGTATAGTACGTTCCAGAAATATGTTCGCGTTTTCCAGTGACGAAAGAGCTTTCAATATTGAATCATATTTTCGCACAGGTACTGTCGTCCGTTTGCCTACGTCGCATCCCGATTTCCCTCACCCGCAACTGTTTAAAATAACTTGAATAAAAGTAATTAACTGTCACGTGATTTCCCCCCCTTTCTGCGATACTGCGGCATAACCACTTGGACGGACAGTAGATAGCATATCTGAGTAATTTTATCTTTTCGGATCGAGCAGAAGTGAAGGTTGAATTTACAGTACGTAAGGTACTCTTTTACAGAGTAGGTACAGAATTATTTCAACATGAGTTACTAGTACGAAGGACGAAACTGGTAATTGGAATTAGATGCAATAGTCTATAGTGCGATAATATGCACATTAGAACTGAAGCCTGTATCTAAATGAACGGCCACCATTTTAAAAAATGTGTTTAAATATCCATATTATGATTATTTTTCAATTTAACTTCTCTCTCTGTATTGTACGCTAATGTGCTGTAGACAGTATAATATACACTGCATAATTAATACGTTCGGCATGGATAACTCAGTTCGTGAGTAAAAACTGTTATTGTTAATACTGTACTGTATTTTGATTAAACAAAAACCTAATGAAAATTATCAAATTCAAAATTACGATATCTCCTAGTTTACGTAAATGGATGAACTACTTTTCTTCCCTCCTGTACCTAGTAAAGTGATTTTTTTTGTATTCTACGCCAGAATCATCGAACTTCAGTCGTAGAAGAGGGTAGCAAACGGTGTTTCCGGCTCTGAACCATTAATCCAAAGATATAGTCAGGTTAATATTAAAAATATTAGTAAAAATAAAATGATGACCCTGTACATCCATTTTTATGCATGGTTTATTAGTAACGTTTTCCGTCTCAAATCTGCGTAAGTCTCGTATAAAAACTATACACGGTTTATTAGTAAGACCGTTAATGCGAAAAGTGTTCATATCTCTATCATTAACTAAAATTTATTTTTCCGAGTTTATCGCTAGTACAAAAAAAAACATAGCTCTGCTCATACATACGAAAATCACGACTACTGTGTACTGCTTCAATTTTCCACTTGCACAGCTTGAGTACCTGCCAGAGACTTGCATATTGCTACATCCTTCAGGGTAATCTGACCCTTGTAGAACAACGCATTCCAACCGCTGTACCAAACATCTTCCGTTTCATGTTTACTTGACCGTTACACCCACAAGTTAGTTGCAAATTATGGTGGTTTTGCAAATCCGCTAATTCCACTGCATGCTACTCTCGGCGTTGGATATATGCGAGCCTGGGCAGATATCAACCCCACCTGCTGTGTTCCTACAAACTTGCCTACCTCTTGTTCTGTTAAGCTGTACTTACTCTGAATTATTTAGTGGCTACAAAATCCATATCAAATCCCCAAGATAGACCGGCCAATCAATAAAGGTATCCAAGAGCAACTCGTTATTCTGCTTTAAAGTTGCCCTTTTCGACGAGAGAAGCGCACACCGAACATATTTTCACAAGTGCGATTACTGAACTGATTCCAGGAAACAAAATATATACTTACTTACTTACTGGCTTTTAAGGAACCCGAAGGTTCATTGCCGCCCTGCGGAATTATTTTTAGTAAGTCTTGAAGTTTTTAATAACCAATTGAATTTGAGCTCTAAATATGTCAGCAATCCTGCAGGCCATGGCCTTCGTGTAATAGCCTATTGTTTATTGTAGTGTGTGTTTTGTTTTATTCTGCAATCACGCTGAAATGCAATTAATTTTCAAAACTGACGAAAGATGGATTTTGGAAAATAAGAAAATTATGTAGGAAAATTGACATTTCACTGAAAACTACTATTTTTCTGAAAAACCTTGGGTTCCAAGCTTGAAAATGAGGGGTCATTTATTAAAATCCGTTCAGCCGTTTTCCCGTAATTTCCATTACCAGTTCAAATTATATATATAGATTCTAGTAGATAATTATTATTATTATTAATATTATTATTATTATTATTATTATATTAAACGTTATTAAATGTCCCTAAGATTCACATTTCTTTAATGTTGATTTACACAAGATACAATGTACATCTGCTTTAAATAAAAAGCATAAAGTGGAATCAGAAGAAGTTATTTCTCATTTACTTACTTACAAATGGCTTTTAGAGAACCCGGAGGTTCATTGCCGCCCTGCGGAATTATTTTTAGTAAGTCTTGAAGTTTTTAATAACCAATTGAATTTGAGCTCTAAATATGTCAGCAATCCTGCAGGCCATGGCCTTCGTGTAATAGCCTATTGTTTATTGTAGCGTGTGTTTTGTTTTATTCTGCAATCACGCTGAAATGCAATTAATTTTCAAAACTGACGAAAGATGGATTTTGGAAAATAAGAAAATTATGTAGGAAAATTGACATTTCACTGAAAACTACTATTTTTGTGAAAAACCTTGGGTTCCAAGCTTGAAAATGAGGGATCATTTATTAAAATCCGTTCAGCCGTTTTCCTGTAATTTCCATTACCAGTTCAAATTATATATATAGATTCTAGTAGGTAATAATAATAATAATAATAATAATTATTATTATTATTATTATTATTATTATTATTATTATTATTATTATTATTATTATTATTATTATTGCTCAGTTGGTAGAGCAGCTGGCTACGGACTGAAAGGTCCGGGGTTCGATCCCAGGTGGTGACAGGATTTTTCTCGTTGCCAAGCTTTCAGAACGGCCCCGAGGTTCACTCAGCCTCCTATAAAATTGAGTACCGGGTCTTTCCCGGGAGTAAAAGGCGGTCAGAGCGTGGTGCCGACCACACCACCTCATTCTAGTGCCGAGGTCATGGAAAGCATGGGGCTCTACCTCCATGCCCCTCAAGTGCCTTCAAGGCATGTTTCGGGGATACCTTTACCTTTTTATTATTATTATATTAAACGTTATTAAATGTCCCTAAGATTCACATTTTTTTTAATGTTGATTTACACAAGATACAATGTACATCTGCTTTAAATAAAAAGCATAAAGTGGAATCAGAAGAAGTTATTTCTCATTTACTTACTTATAAATGGCTTTTAGAGAACCCGGAGGTTCATTGCCGTCCTCACTTAAGCCCGCCATCGGTCCCTATCCTGAGCAAGATTAATCCAGTATCTAGCATCATATCTCACCACCCTCAAATCCATTTTATTCTCCTGAGTCCTGAGAGTATAGTATACTATACTTCATACATGATCATGATATAAGGTGTATGTGCAGAGACCCGAAGTATAGTGTAATATAACTGCATTTGTGCATAATTGTTATCTGAAGAATTTTTTCAGCATTTTTCCTTGTGTCAATTACTTTTTTTGAAGTATAGAATTATATTTAACTTTAAAAATTATACAACAAATATTTCAGGACTCAGGAGGTTAATATTATCCTCTCATCTACGTCTCGGTCTCCCCAAAGGTCTTTTTCCCTCTGGCCACCCAACTAACACTCTATAAGCATTTCTGGATTCGCCCTACGTGCTACATGCCCTACCCATCTCAAACTTCTGGATTTAATGTTCCTAATTATGTCAGGTGAAGAATACAATGCGTGCAGTTCTGTGTTGTGTAACTTTCTCCATTCTCCTGTAACTTCATCCCTCTTAGCCCCAAATATTTTCCTAAGCACCTTATTCTCAAACACCCTTAACCTATGTTCCTCTCTCAAAGTGAGAGTCCAAGTTTCAAAACCATAAAGAACAACCGGTAGTATAATTGTTTTATAAATTATAACTTTCAGATTTTTGGACAGCAGACTGGATGATAAGAGCTTCTCAACCGAATAATAACACGCATTTCCCATATTTATTCTGTGTTTAATTTCCTCCCGAGTGTCATTTATATTTGTTGCTGTTGCTCCCAATAAAATATATAGCAAATTAAATTAAATTCAAAGGTGAAAGTTTGATATCAAAGTCTTTATTAATTCTAGGTTTTAAAACTTTATCAATAACGCATGAAAATATAGGAGAGAACTGTATTGCTTTTATTTTCAGAACTACGGCCACGATATACAGAGTGTTAAAAAAGTATTCAATATTTTATGAAGTGATAGTATGCATCAAAACAAGAAAATAATGTCTAATAAACATGGATCCTACAACACATACTTTCTGAGATATGAACACTTGTTCATAGGAGGTGCTCAATGTGACGTCCATTTATGGCAATGTATTTTGCTGCCATTCAACATAGCAGGCTACCAGATAATCATACCGTAGTTGACACCCTGGCATGGAATACTGAGATGTTTCAAGGAGTACTGAAAACAAAAGTTTGGTTGCGGATATGAGCGGCGTTCAGCAGAGATGGTGTTGTGAATTTTCGTAATCAGCATGTGTGGGCTGATGAAAATCCCCATTGAAGTTTAAGAAATAAGGCATCAGCACCGATTCTCAATCAACGTATGGGAAGCGATCTTGGCGATAGATTAACGGCCATACGTGCTACCACCGAGATTAACTGTGGCTCGTTATCGGGACTTTCTTATTAACGTATTGCCTACCTTGCTGGAGTATGTACCATGTCAGCAAAGACTACAGATATGGTTCATGCATGATGGCACACCAGCACATTTGTTTCGCAGTGAGCGTGAACGAAGTCCGGCAACCATTCTGCAATGACTGAGGGACGGAATGCTGCTATTCAGAGCGAGTTCGTGAGGTTTCAGCAGGTGAGTCGACGATGCGCTGTTGCCAAACTACTCAGAATATTAGCCTAACTTTCTAACTGACCATACACTTAATTAAAAAACGCATAATAGATTAATTAAAATGTGTCTCAGTGAAACGTACAGCAGAATTCGTATAGGTCAGTTTCTGCCAGATGCGTTTCCAATTCACTGCGGGATAAAGCAAGGCGATGCACTATCACCTTTACTTTTTAACTTTGCTCTAGAGTATGCCATTAGGAAAGTCCAGGATAACAGAGAGGGTTTGGAATTGAACGGGTTACATCAGCTGCTTGTCTATGCGGATGACGTGAATCTGTTAGGAGAAAATCCACAAACGATTAGGGAAAACACGGAAATTTTACTAGGAGCAAGTAAAGCGATCGGTTTGGAAGTAAATCCCGAAAAGACTAAGTATATGATTATGTCTCGTGACCAGAATATTGTACGAAATGGAAATATAAAAATTGGAAATTTATCTTTTGAAGAGGTGGAGAAGTTCAAATATCTGGGAGCAACAGTAACAAATATAAATGATACTCGAGAGGAACAAATATGGGAAATGCCTGTTATTATTCGGTTGAGAAACTTTTATCATCCAGTCTGCTGTCGAAAAAACTTAAAGTTAGAATTTATAAAACAGTTATATTACCGGTTGTTCTGTATGGTTGTGAAACTTGGACTCTCACTTTGAGAGAGGAACAGAGACTACGGGTGTTTGAGAATAAGATTCTTATGAAAATATTTGGGGCTAAGAGGGATGAAGTTACAGGAGAATGGAGAAAGTTACAGAACACAGAACTCACGCATTGTATTCTTCACCTGACATAATTAGGAACATTAAATCCAGACGTTTGAGATGGGCAGGGCACATAGCACGTATGGGCGAATCCAGAAATGCATATAGTGTGTTGGTTGGGAGGCCGGAGGCCTTCTCTTCCCCTCTATCAAGGGATTAGAACTAGAATATTGAGAATACAATTACAATTATAATTACAATCAATATTAAATTTACAAATGCAATAAAAATCAAAGTACTAAAAGAAAAACTGATTAATAAAGGCTAGACAGTTTATTGTAAAAGTTAAGAAGAGAGGAAATTTTTTATTGATTAAGTAAAAATTAAACCTACTCTACGCAGTAAGAAAATGCTTAATAAGTTTGCTTTTGAAAGCTACTAAATTTCGACAGTCTCTGATGTCACTGGGTAGGGTATTCCACAAGCGCGAGAGCAAGGTCGATTATATCAAATCAACTGTGAAGTTTGTTAAAGTTTTAACATTGTAAGTACGGTTTACTTCCATTTAAAAATAATTACAAGTTCTGTTTACTTACATTTAAAAATGATTACGTTGTTAGGTAGAAAAGAGTATTATGTGTGTGTCCTGGATTGAATCCTATAGGCTAAACTTTAGAATAATTGAATCGTGTTCCAATAACAAATATTCAACCATGTAGAGTTAACTTAACTCTTTCCCACTATATCATTTAAGCTCCCTTGCCTCCACTATAATGTTTATTTAGGTTAGGGCCTACATCATATGGTATTCAAAATGTATTGTTTTTTGTTAGAATTTTACATTTATGCTTTTGACTGTTATGATGTTAATTTCAATGGTAAAAAGGAATATTACAATTTAAGTAATTTTATCATAATGCAGTAAATGTACGCCTGAAAATGCAATTTGCTTACGGAATAGCGATATATCGATAATGGTTCCATATATATCGATATATTTTCTGCGATATATATATCGTTTATCGAAATTACGTTTGCAATATATTGCAATATCAATATATCGGTATTTAATTTATTTTTCCATCACTAATGTCAATACGTAAATTTGAAAATTCTGTAAGACATTTTCTCTATTTTGTTGCTTGGTTACTTCCTATAGAAGAAGAATAACACGGCTTTATTCATCAGTGTATCTCTTAACGGGAATGTTAAAACACTCAATTTCATTCTATATTCTTCAATATGATTTTGACTGACAATAAGAGCACTTCATAATATATTCTGTGCGAGATCGTGCGTATTGTCCACACCTGTAGAGTAACGGTTAGCGCGTCTAGCCGCGAAACCAGGTGGCCCGGGTTCGATTCCCGGTTGGGGCAAGTTACCTGGTTGAGGTTTTTTTTAAGCCACCGGCGTGGCTCAGTCGGTTAAGGCGCTTGCCTGCCGGTCTGAAGTTGCGTTCGGGCGCGGGTTCGATCCCCGCTTGGACTGATTACCTGGTTGGGTTTTTCCGAGGTTTTCCCCAACCGTAATGTGAATGCAAGGTAATCTATGGCGAATCCTCGGCCTCATCTCGCCAAATATCATCTCGCTATCACCCATCTCATCGACGCTAAATAACCTAGTAGTTGATACAGCGTCGTTAAATAACCAACTAAAATAAAAAAATCGTGTGCGTATTTGCTTGGTTTGCGCACAAAACCAACCCGCGGTAAGTCTAAAATTCCACATTCAGTATTCCCAACCTAACACACAATTTCCCTCTTCTTACCGCTTAAGTGACATATTGATTTTACTGCTTTAGGTTTTTAACACATTATTTTTAGAGACGTCCAATATAGTGATAATTATAAATTGGAAACTTACCACTGCAATTTCACCTAAATTGCACTGTTAATTATTGTTTTTAAATATTTGCAAAAATCAAGTAAACTCTACAACTCCACTAAAGTTACTGCATTTCGTGATGCATGTAACATTAAGGAAGCCGTCTGTTTTTAGTTCGCATTTATAGACTGGGGGGAAAAAAAAGGCAGATGTATATCACGGCCTGCTGGAGTATAGCAAACACAGAAAACATTTTAAAGCAACAATGTTGAAGATAGATATTTTTGTTTTGCAAATTTGCCGTCATTGAAAAGAAACCAAGATGGAGATTTCATTGCAACTAATTAGAAATTCCTCTTTCAGGTATGTAATAAACGATCTTCGCACAAAATAATGTACGATACATTTCTAGGAAATTAAAAAAGCTCAACTACGTTTCGCTTTTTCAAACTTTTCCTCGAACATGAAAACTTCAACATACCGCTCTTGTAACGCATATTACTATTTGATGACTGGGGAATGATCGCGTGTTTTACATGGTGCTGATTTTATTTGCTTTCAGCAAACGTCTTTAGTCGCTAGTGAAGCGGTCGGCCTTCGTTGGGGCGCCGAAATAAGTAGCGGTCGTCGTCGTTGGGGTCGCCATATCTGCGACGCCTTTCCTTGCCCTCGGCTGCCAGCTCCGTAGTATATGGAAAGTATCTCGAGGAGGCACGTCGATGTCAATAATTAACTACGTACACTGGTTAATTTGGGCGCCAGCCTCCTCGAGATTACTCCGGTAGAGGTACGAGATTCCCAGGTCAGCTGCAAAAACGGTCGGGACATGGGGTTTTGGGAGACGTGCTCGTAGGTTGAAATGATGTAGGCGCACACCAGAAGTTGTTGGTAAGAACTATGAAAACGTTTATTATTATTATTAAGTGTTCGTTTCAGATTAGCAGAAATGCGCGTCCAAGTGTATAATATCTCGCTCTCACTTCCCGCAAGTTGTATACTAATTTCTGAGTTCACGTAATTATATATTTTGTACTATAAAACACCAGTAATATAACGGACAGTTGATAACGTGATGAGAGGAAAGAATTCAGACTTATAATAATAATAATAATGCAACACACGACTTCTTACTACACCCACTAAAAAATTCTAAGTCCGTAAATTGTTATACTTCCGAGTTAGGTTTGCCGAGAATATGTGGAGTGCGACCTCTCCGTACGCGTTGTATATGCCCTCTGTCTATCTGCCCAATCTATCCTCTACTTTCAACCACCAAACATAGAATTTCGCCCTCCTATCTATATATCACGTGTCTCTATTAAGAGTCCTGATTGGCCATGATTACACTTACGTCACTTAAGACGCGTTCTTCAAAAATTGTTCGTTAACTAGAACATCTCCCTACTTCCGGCGTCCTGACAATTCTCTGATATATACCAGATCATCTCTTTTGGAACCTGGCTTGGCGTCATCTTACTGACCACCCGCAGGCAAAGTCCATACATTCCCTCATCAGTCAACTCCACGCCTGGACACATGTTTCCTGTCCACCTGTTACTTCCGCCTCAAATTCTAGAACTTCTTACACGTCCCACACTTACTATCCATATGAGAATATTAACACGAAATACTAATCTGATCAAAACTTCCTTATCGTATACGAGGAACCGTCTCACTAGCCAATTCGCTGGCAAAAACTTCTAAAAGACGCTGCTTCTTTTTGTTAGCTAGCGAATAATTTACAATTCGCAGAGTCTAAAAGACGCTTGCCAAAAAGTTAATCAAACTTCAGCGCTCCCTCAAAGCCATAAGAGAGGGACTGGCGAATAGAACTGCCTTCTGCGCATGCGCGAAAGAGTCGGACAGCCAGCTGGCTGTACTGTTTTGACAGGGGCATGTGCAACGTGATGTATTGTGTTCTTGTCCTGTGCTATTGGGTCCCAGTTTACGGCCTGGATATCAGTTTATTTCAGAGGAAATAGAGAAGGAATACACCACATGAGACACGATATAGCCTACCCTATAAGGCAGTGGCTGCCAAACGCCACGAAATTGTGACGTAATATAAATGCAACCCGCACACCACTATCGCAGGGAGAAGGTTGGAGTGGGTATCTCCTCAGGTAATGCAGTGAATAACAGTTCAGAGACGGACTGACCAAAAAATAAAAGCGATATACTATTCTTCGACTCATTAACTATAAAGTACACACTGTTTTCCATGTTAATTTTTTAACCTCTTATTCATTATTTTTCTATTATTAATAAAATAAAATATATTTATTTTCTTATTTACCATAAAAAGAACGTGTACTTCACATCAGCAGATATTTAAAATTAGAAAAACGTACCAGGCTGGTCACGAAGTTGTAAATTACACTACACACTTAAAAAAAAAAGTCGAAGTGTTTTACTCCGATTAAGACATAGAAGCCGATACATTTTATTATCGTTTATTAATGAAATATTAAAGTTACAGGTAAGGGCGTGGTAGTCTTTATAACAAGAAGAATAATGACAACGTACATTGTTCTTTTATACTTCATTTAAAATTTTTCAACAAATTAAGTATCTCATATTTTTGCCATGTGCACAAAATAAATACTTTGAAACCAGGTGGCCCGGGTTCGAATCCCGGTCGGGGCAAGTTACCTGGTTGAGGTTTTTTCCGGGGTTTTCCCTCAACCCAATACGAGCAAATGCTGGGTAACTTTCGGTGCTGGACCCCGGACTCATTTCACCGGCATTATCACCTTCATATCATTCAGACGCTAAATAACCTAGATGTTGATACAGCGTCGTAAAATAACCCAATAAAATAAATAAATAAAATAAATACTTTCTCTCCCATGCTTCTTAAAATATATTTTTTACTTATTATCTGTTTTGGAAAAGACACCGAAACATATTATCCTACACACTTGTAACATTACATGCGTACGTCCGCTGCTGATAAATGTCTTTACTTATATCGAAGTGAAGGCTGTAAACAGAGGGTGGGGGTATGATGCCATGGTTACGCTTGAGTGGAGGCAGGGGCGTGTGTCGCGACACAGCTTTTGGCGATCACTGCTATAAGGCCTTACCTTAAAAATCTGAAATAAGTCCCTGTTAAAAGCATTATCTGAAATCTCATGAGTCAACCTTCGATATATTCTCTTCCATATGAACACACTTCTTTTGTTTTCTGCTTGTTTACAGAATGGCGGATTTAGGCTTAAATAACTCGTGCGCAAAGTGTATAGGCTTACAATATATTATTTCTATAACTTACCATACCAGTCCCGTGTTTTTCCTAACAGTACGTGGATTTTCTCTTAACATATTCACGTCATCAGCATAGACAAGCAACTGACGTTAACCCGTTCAATTCCAACCACTCTCTGTTATCCTGGATTTTCCTAATGGAATACTTACTTACTGGCTTTTAAGGAACCCGGAGGTTCATTGCCGTCCTCACATAAGCCCGCCATAGGTCCCTATCCTGAGCAAGATTAATCCAGTTTCTATCATCATATCCCACCTCCCTCAAATCCATTTTAATATTATCTTCCCATCTACGTCTCGGCCTTCCCAAAGGTCTTTTTCCCTCTGGCCACCCAACTAACACTCTATAAGCATTTCTGGATTCGCCCATACGTGCTACATGCCCTGCCCATCTCAAACGTCTGGATTTAATGTTCCTAATTATGTCAGGTGAAGAATACAATGCGTGCAGCTCTGCGTTGTGTAACTTTCTCCATTCTCCTGTAACTTCATCCCTCTCAGCCCCAAATATTTTCCTAAGAACCTTATTCTCAAACACCCTTAATCTCTGTTCCTCTCTCAAAGTGAGAGTTCGAGTTTCACAGCCATACAGAACAGCCGGTAATATAACTGTTTTATAAATTCTAACTTTCAGATTTTTTGACAGAAGACTAGATGACAAAAGCTTCTCAACCGAATAATAACAGGCATTTTCCACATTTATTCTGTGTTTAATTTCCTCCCGAGTGTAATTTATATTTATTACTGTTGCTCCAAGATATTTGAATTTTTCCACCCCTTCGAAGGATAAATCTCTAATTTTTTTTACAGTTCCATTTCGTACAATATTCTGGTCACGAGACATAATCATATACTTTGTCGTCCACACCTGTGGAGTAACGGTCAGCGCGTCTGGCCGCGAAACCAGGTGGCCCGGTTCGAATCCCGGTCGGGGCAATTTAACTGGTTGAGGTTTTTTCCGGGGTTTTCCCTTAACCCAATACGAGCAAATGCCGGGTAGCTTTCGGTGCTGGACCCCGGACTCATTTAACCGGCATTATCACCTTCATTTCATTCAGACGCTAAATAACCTAGATGTTGATACAGCGTCGTAAAATAACCCAAAAAAAATAAAATATACTTTGTCTTTTCGGGATTTACTTCCAACCCTATCGCTTTACTTGCTTCAAGTAGAATTTCCGCATTTTCCCTAATCGTTTGTGGATTTTCTCCTAACATATTCACGTCATCCGCATAGAGAAGAAACTGATGTAACCCGTTCAATTCCAAACCCTTTGTGTTATCCTGAACTTTCCTAATGGCATATTCTAGAGCGAAGTTAAAAAGTAAAGGTGATAGTGTATCTCCTTGCTTGGAAAAGCATCCGACAACAACTGATCTATATGGACTCTGCTGTACGTTTCACAGAGACACATTTTAATTAATCGAACTAGTTTCTTGGCAATACCAAATTCAATAAGAATATCACATAAAACTTCTCCCTTAACCGTGTCATATGCCTTTTTTAAATTTGTGAATAACTGATGTACTATCCTTACACTCCCATTTTTTTCTCCTATATCGACGTACGTGTACAAATGCTTTACTCAGCCTGTAAAATAGTGTCTAATTATGGCAGAAGCTCTGATAAATAATTTGAGCAGTGGAGCCGTTAACGCGTTTCAAGTGCAGATCTTGACGTCAGACATTTCCATTTACTGATCACAACCAGATCCCCATCTCTCCCTTCACCTCGTCGCGAATTTATTACGGCCACATATCAGTCTGTTCCCAATCCTAATACCATACGTAGGCCATTAGAATTTTATGTAAATCAAACTATCTGGAACATTGTCGACCACTTTTCAGACAATCACAGATTTTAACAATCATAAATTTGTATATATATGATCTAGTACTTTACACTCGACAAAATATCGACAATTACTCATTAGTGGCCAATATACATGATCATGAAATTAGAAATAGTGAACAAATTAATATTTCGTGTTGTAGATTACACAAGAGCAACATAAACTTTTTAATTATGGGGAGGAAATTATATAATAAACTCCCAAGTCAATATTATAAATTACCAATCAATAGCTCCAAAACTAGATTTTACAATTGGTTATTAAATAATCCTTTTTATTCTGTTGCTGAGTTTTTCAACACAAATTTGTATGAAATTGTATTTTAATAAATAAGTTTAATTGCAATTTAGTTAGTTTTATTCAATTTAAAAGTTTCAGATTATTTCATGTTTTCATTGTATTACTTAAACTTTACTGTTTCTGTTATTAGTGTTTTTTAAAATACATTTTATATGTTTTTTCAATGTAGTCTGACGAAGCCTAAAACTGTATGTCTAATGGCAAAATAAATTGAATTGAATTGAATTGTAGATAAATGCCGTTATCTTCTCTTGCATTATAAATGTTTTTGGTTTAATAAATACATTTAATTGCAATTTGTTACAATTAATAGACTTATATTAAGGGTGAACTGTTTTCGTTAATTTAAAAGTTCCAAATTATTTCATGTTTGCATTGTATTATTTAAATTTTACTGTTTCTTTTATTAGTATTATTTTAATGTATTATATGTTTTTCAATGTATTCTGACGAAGCCCAAAACTGTACGTCTAATGGTCAAAATGAATTGAATTAAGTTTCAAATTAGAGCGATGTTATTGGATTTTTCACAGCAACTTGAAACTTTAAAATGCAGTTTCTGATAACTTTACATTTTTGGTTTTATTTCCTTTTTGAATTGGGCCGTCGATGTAATAATCTTAAGAACAATGAAAACAATGCAGTAAGAAGACGAGTCACAAAATCACTTCCACTAATTTCAGAGTAACTAAAGGAAAACAGAACGACCTGTTCTACTACAGTATTTACCAGTATTTTACTACAAGTTTCCTTTGGTTTGACCATGCTGCCCTCTTCATAGCCGAGACATCTTACGTTAGGAACGAGATTAAAGCTTTGGAAATAATTTCCCCTAACAAGATTCACTTAACACGTGCACAGAGTTGCGGAGGTGTTGCGTAGTAAGTTTCCTGAAGTAGATTAACTTAGTTCCAGGACGAAGAAGATTTTCCTCAAAGCCCCATCCCGAATTCAGATCTTCGTGAAAGTTGCTCTTGAGCTCCCCACACAACCTGTCTGAGGGATATGGATTTTTGCTGCTCTGCACTCCACCAAAAATTTCCAATGAAACATGGAATGTGATGCATGCACCCTTTGATGACGGAGTTGCTTCAATTCGAGGGGTGAAAACAATTTGTTTCAAGTCCTCAACCCTCAAATGGCCACTACTTAATTATACCTCACTTGCTACGCTATATCGTACTAAGGGAATGCTACTGGAGCTAAATCACAGCTGTGAGCAGTATGGGATGAAGATGAATATCAACAAGACGAAGACCATGGTCACAGGAAGAAAAGTAAAAAAGGAAAATTTGCGAATTCTAAATGAGGCAGTAGAACAAGTGGACAGCTTCAAATGCTTGGGATGCACTATAAGCAGTAACATGAGCTGCTGCCAGAAAGTCAAAAGGAGGATAGCAATGGCAAAGGAAGCTTTTAACAGAAAAAGGAGCATCTTTTGCGGACCTCTGAAGAAAGAACTAAGGAAGAGACTATGAAGTGTTTCGGGTGGAATGTAGAATTATATGGGGCAGAAACATGGACATTACGACGAAGTGAAGAGAAGCGACTAGAAATCTTTGAAATGTGGATATGGAGAAGGATGGAGCGTGTGAAATGGACAGGCAGAATAAGAAACGAGCTGTGTTGGAAAGAGTGGGTGAAGAAAGAATGATGCTGAAACTGATAAGGAAGAGGAATTGGTTGGGTCACTGGCTGAGAAGAAACTGCCTACTGAAGGATGCACTGGAAGGAATGGTGAACGGGAGAAGAGTTCGTGGCAGAGGAAGATATCAGATAATAGACGACATTAAGATATATGGATCATATGGGAAGACAAAGAGGAAGGCAGAAAATACGAAGGACTGGAGAATGCTGAGTTTGCAGTGAAAGACGTACCCTTGGTCAGAACACTATGAATAAATAAATGAATGCTACATCGCAGGAAAACTTTCACTGTACAAGAGTTGTGCTTTATCCGAGTTGAATTTAGTTTCATAATAATAATAATAATAATAATAATAATAATAATAATAATAATAATAATAATAATAATAATAATCATCATCATCATCATCATCATCATCCTTCACGAATTAGGCCTCTGTAGACCTGTTTCGGCCCCATAGTTCTTCTTCTTTGTGATTGATCCCTCTAACATTCCAGGTAGCGTATGTGAACATATTTTTTTTTTCCAATTTCGTTTAACCGTTGACTTGCTCTGGGTTGTCATCAAATTATCTGTCCTAGTACTGCTTGTTTCAGGCTTGAATGTAATGTAATTTTCCTAAGATAGGTTACTAGCCTTATCGTTAGGTAGTCCAGTAGTGGGGCTGCCACTTTTAGCCTCTGGACAGGCTTGTAATGCAGCATTTCCTCTGCATTTGATGAAACAGTTATACCGCTGTAACTCGGTATAATAATAATAATAATAATAATAATAATAATAATAATAATAATAATAATAATAATAATAATAATAATAATAATAATAATAATAATAATAATAAGTTCTCACAAAGAAAGGGAGACATCAGCCTGACATACCAGGTGACCATTCAAATCCAGCCTACAAAGAATTTAATTTAATCAACATGGAAATTGTGCTAATTTGGAAACTAGTTTTACCATTATTATTAGTTCATTTCTGGACTTCCGCATTTTCAGGAAGGATATAAGAATTATTTACGACACAAACGTTAAAAGTGGAAATGTATTTTGTCAGGAGGGACGTTTGCAAAACGAAATCACAGGCCGAGTGGAGCAACCCTAAGAGCAAAATAAAATAATTTTTGCAAATCTAGTCTTTCAGGTGAAGCTCCCTGTAAAGCAGATTTGAATAATTTCAAGGGAAAAATTGTTCCGGGGCCGGGTATCGATCCCGGGACCTCTGGTTGAACGTACCAGCGCTCTACCCCTGAGCTACCCGGGAACTCCACCCGACACCGTCTCAACTTTTCCCTTTATATCCACACAACTCGCGTGGGCTGACGAAACGCCAGAGACCCACAACGAATGCACACAATCTCTGTGTGACTTGAAATTGTGGTTTTCTGTTAACGTACACAGTAACGTATATATTATGCAAATCTAGTCTTTCAGGTGAAGCTCCCTGTAAAGCAGATTTGAATAATTTCAAGGGAAAAATTGTTCCGGGGCCGGGTAGCTCAGTGGTAGAGCGCTGGTACGTTCAACCAGAGGTCCCGGGATCGATGCCCGGCCCGGAACAATTTTTCCCTTGAAATTAATTAAAATAATTTTTAACACGTGCGTCATACACTATTTCTTTAGACAGTCGTTCGTCCGGAGAGATTTAGTAAAAATTTAATGAATATAAACTAAATTAAATAAACGTTTGTGATTACTTGTGAATAAAGAGTTTTGGCGATACTGAAGTAAAGTTTAGAGTGGGGTAGTTCATGAGTCTGGAGTTCAGTCACCTGAACACAAGCCGTGAACACAAAACGTATCTCTTTCGTGGAGCTAGCAAATCATCTGAAAATTCCAAAGCAGAAAGTCGTTTCACCTCAGTTCTTCTATTTGTGTCAGATGTCCTTTTTAGACATACATTCCTAAAAGTAGAACCTTTAACGCTAGCAAAGCGTGTCAAGTACTATTATACTGGGCTTCTGGGCGTCGTCTCGGTTTCTGGAGCTGACGTTTCGACAATCCTACTGTGGCCGTCTTTAGTCTGAAGCCTAGAAACCCATGACCCATGACCACCGGCCGCGAAAGCCTACGCCGACATTATATTTACATTCCTCATTTAAATTCGTATGGCCTAGAAAGCAATACACTTTAAATTACACTAAAAAGGTGCAAATTAACCCCACGTTCATTTCAGCATATATTTTCTTTTAGCTAGATCTCTCACTATTAACTTTGTAACTGTGACGATTGCGACAATAGTGGCGATGACAATACTAATTATCAGGGAACGGATTTATATGGACTAAAAATATATGAAATATGTAAATATATATGTAGTTATTTTTACCAAAATATGGAATTAAATATGGATTTTTACCAAAATATGGAATTAAATATGGACTTAAAATTATAAAAAAATGACTATGTACGTTAAATATTGGTACATTTTAATCAAACTAAACAAAAATATAATGGACGTACCTTATCTTCCAATGTAGTTTCAACAAAACACAATTTTTATTGTCTGTTACCATAACAATAGGTTACAAACATTTCTTTCAAGTGCTGAAAAGTGAATCTTCTTCTATTGTCTCTGAGGATAGATTTATACTGACTAAAAGAGCGTTCGACGTCACAAGAAGTAACTGGTACATAATTCAATTTCACAATGTCTGCTGGGGATAAGTCCAAGTTAATCTTCACTGTTGATTCACCACTCATCACAGCAACAACCTTTTGTAGTTCTTCATATCCAGGGTTTTTGAAAGTACAGTGTCCACCTTAGCTCTTACTGCATCTGCAACTTTACCTCTACCACGATTCAGTTGTTCCACAGTACTATTTATAATTTCAAAACTTTCAGATAGTGAAAGGTGCCTATTTTGGAGACTTTTGAGCGTTTTTATGATGCATGAAAATGTATGCTGAATGTGAGCTAAGTCATTCTTCACACTTATGTCACAGGTAACTGTTTTCGCAGTATCAATTGAGACTGCATCTTCAGAGTCCAATGCAAGGAGAACATTGTTAATAGAGTCTATATGTTCGGCATAATATTCAACTGCTTCTAGCCATGTACCCCATCTAGTTAAAATTGGCTTTGGTGGCAATGGAATTTCAGGGTACATTTCTTTCAACACGTTAACTCTACTGGGAGCTTTGAGAAATACTTTTTCACTGATGAAATCAACCAATCTACTTTAGGAAATTGTCTCTGACCACTTCTGCCACACGATGAAATGCATGCGCCACACAAGTAAAATGAGTCAATTTAGGATATACAACAGATAATGCTTGTCCAGCTTTGACCATATAAGGGCAGCATCGCTAATAAAGAATAACACATTATCGTACATAATACCCTTTGGCCACAGGATACCCATAGCTTCGTTGAACAGTTTAACTATAGTTTTGTTATTGCACTTTTCTAGAACATCACAATGTAAAAGAATTCGTTCAGAATATTGTTCACTTAACAAACCGATAACTACATTACCAACAAGTCTACCTTCTTTGTCGGGAGTCTCATCAATGGAAACCCAAATTGAACTATCTTTAATTTCATCTCTTATCTTCTGTATTGTCTCATCGTAGATGGATGGAGCATACGTCTTCCTAAGTGTTGACTCATCCGGGATTGTATGTTGAGTATATTTTTCAAGGAATTCCCTGAAGACCTTATTCTTTAGTTTGTAGAGAGGAATATCAGCAGAGATGAGAGAACGGCACAGGTCGATGTTAAACTCAGATCTTACATTCGATGTTGTTGGTTGTGTTAAAAACAATTGTCTCTGCTTGGAATTTAGTTGTTTGTTGGCCTGATGTTTACTAGTTGTAATGTGTTGTTGCACCAGGAACTTTTGTGTAGATGATACTGCACACTGACACAAATTACAAAATAATATTTTATTGTCAGTTGATAAACCATCTTCTTTAAATTCTGAAATGTAACTTGTTAGTTTTGATTTTAAATTGACTGAATGACGTACTTTTGGCATATTTACCGTCTTTATAGTATGATTTACAAAACTGAACCTATGTGTACTCTGACTGGCATTTAACTGTTGAGCTGCACAACTGAAGTCTGTTAAAAATTTTAAATTAAATTAATACAGTTTTGTAACTTACTTTCCCATTGTTGATAGGACTGCTAATTTTCAAATAACTCTGATGTTAAAGGGATTACTGAACATGTGTTTAAATCTCTATTGTTGAAATGTATTTTTAAAAGTTAATGGAATTTTGTTTTGTTTTATTGTTAAACCTAATATAATATGGACTGTTTTATATGAAATATGGAAAATATATGGAAATTGACGAAAATATGTACTAAACTCTAAAATATGGAAAAATATGGAAAATAAAAGTAGGATTTTTCAACCCTACACATTGTGAAACATAAAGATAATGCAAAATATAAATTATATTAGCTTTATAAGTAAATATGTATTTACATATAAATCCTTTCCCTGCTAATTATTATAGTGGTTGTGATGACAGCAAGAATGATGACAACTGTAAGGGTGGGAATGTTAGCAATAGTGACGTTTTCAGTGATGCTGTTAACAAGAAAATTGGCGATACTGTGATAGTTATGATAATAGTGATAGTGATGGGTGATGATTGGTGGTTGGTGATAGTTATTTTTGTGATAATGATAGCGATGATATTGACAGTGCTCATGATAGGTGATTTTAGTTATGGTGGTGATACTGATGATAAGTGGTAGTAACAGCAATTAATGTTGATAATGATTATTGGTGATAATAATTATCGTGGTAATAGTGATGGTAATTGGTAATAACAGTTGTGATGGTGAAGTGATAATTTGGTGATAGCGGTAATAGATAGTGCTCGTAATTGGTGATAATAATTGTAATGGTGATACCGGTGATAGTGATAACGCTGGTGATTGGTAATAATAGTTATGGTGATTATAGTGATGATAATAATGATGGCGAATGGTAATAATAGTTATTGTGGTGATAGTAATGGTGATTGAGAGTAATAATTATAATGGTGATTAGTAATAATAGTCGTGATGGTGATACTGATGATAATAGTGTTAGTAACAGCGGGGCTAGTGATAGTGCTGGTGATTGGTGATACTAGTTACAGTGGTGATAGTGATGATAATAGTGACAATGATTGGTGATAATAGTTATGGTGGTGATAGTGATGATAATAATGGTGATTGGTGATAATAGTTATGGTGGTGATAGTAATGGTGATTGGCAATAATGGTTGTGATAGTGATTGGTAATACTAGTTGTGATGGTGACAGTGATGGTAATAGTGTTTGTGACAGCGGTGCTAATGATGATCCTGGTTATGTACTGGTGATGATGATTGGTGATAGTGATGATGGTAATAATGATGGTGATTAGTGATAATAGTTATAGTGGTGATAGTAATGGTGATTGGCAATAATAGTTGCATTGGTGATTGTTAATAATAGTTGTGATGGTGATAGTGGTGATAATAGTGTTGGTGACAGCGGTGCTAGTGATAATGCCGGTGATTGGTGATACTAGTTGCATAGTGGTGATAGTGATGATAATTGGTGATAATAGTTATGGTGGTGATAATGATGATGATAATAATGGTGATTTATGATAACAATTATGGTGGTGATAGTAATGGTGATTGGTAATAATAGTTGTGATGATAGTGATCATAATAGTGTTGGTGACAGCGGTGCTAATGATGATGCTGGTGATTGATGATACTAGTTATGTAGTGGTGATAGTGATAATGATTGGTGATAAAAGTTGTGGTGGTGATAGTGATGCTAATGGTAGTAATGATGGTGATTGGTGATAATAGTTATGGTGGTGATAGTAATGTTGATTGCTAATAATAGTTTGATGGTGATAGTGATGATAATAGTGTTGGTGACAGCGGTGCTAGTGATAGTGCTGGTGATTGGTGGTATTAGTTGCATAGTGGTGATAATTGTTATTGTGATGATAATTATGATAATGATGGTAATTGGTGATAATAGTTATTGCGGTGATAGTTGTGGTAATTGGTAATAATATTGGTGATGGTGACCATGATAAGTGTTGGTGATAGTGATAGTGCTGGTGATTGGTGATAATAGTTGTGATGATAGTGATGATAATAATGATGGTGATTTCAATGATAGTGATATTAATGGTGACGGTGGTTAGTGATAATTTTAATGTGTTCTTAATAGCGATAATTGATGATATCAGTATGAATGGTAGTAGTGATGATATGTGACGATACTGGCAGTAGTTACGGTGATTGACAGTCGTAGTGATTTAGGGGTTTGTAAGTGGAGGCAGCTATGCAGGTGTGATAGTAGCAGTGTTGTGATATATGATAACAGTGATGATATTTATGGTAATGACGGGATTTGAAACCATGCCCGCGATAGTAACGATACCAAAAACTGATCTCAAGAAAGAAGCCACACCTTGTTCATTAGAGACGAGAACGACGACTCTTTCACGGCGAGTCATTTTACAACTCAGTAGAATGCAATTTAGCACGACAGACTCTAAAAGTTCTTTCTAAACGCTCTTAATTACACCGAAGTCCAACGCCAGTCGACAAGTTTTATTCTCGTAAAAGAGCGACGTTTGCGTTGGTTTTAATTATTGAGCTTATGGACGTACAGAGTGAGACAGGCCGAGGTGGAGTGGACAGGGAGAGCGGCTGTGTAATGAAATTCTAATTCTATGTGGAGAGCAGCCAACGTGCTTCCTTTCCACAGAATTGCTGCCTTCCTGCTTTATCGATCTGCAGTAAATGTACCAATTAAACGACGACTCTCGCATGATAACGCCACTTAAAATTCATGCTTCGGTGGTTAATTGTATCTGATACCCGACAGTGCCATTATTTACTAAATAGTGTGTATGACAGCTTCAGTATGCCAAATAAATAATCACTCGTGAGTTTTTTTCGTCTCCCTGAATATTCTCTCGCAGTTAGACCCAATCTCCCGCAGGATGGGTTGCAAGAACGCATTTATTCCTTCGTTAGCCGCTAACGGACCAATAAGTTCGAAAGACGGGTTGCAATAAACATCTTTAGTGCTATTGGTCCGTTAAAGGATTCACTAACTTAGAGATCTGATTTCCCTCCTATAATAATATTTATGCTCAACCATGCCGAAATGTAGTAATTATACACCTGGTAGCAGACCTTTAATGCATGTCATTAAAGTACACCTACTCATTAAAGTACAGGTGTTCAGCCAATGACAACTCAGCTTACAGGTGTTCAGCCAATGACAAGTCAGCTTTGTACTGTTATAAAACCGCAAGTATCGATTATTCTCAGATATGCAATCGAAAGAGAATTAGCGAAAAGTCACGGAGGCTGGAAATCCAATACTGTCGCAGAAGGTTATGTTCTGTTACTATAATAATTAGCGTTAATTGTAAATAATATTCAAATAAATTCAACTTATCTCGTTTTTCAATGTCGAATTCAATAATCAAAGTTATACCAAGTTTAACGCGATTACACAAGCTCAATGACATTATTGTTCCTCGGAAAAAATGAATACTTTCGCGTCTGCGCACATCTCACAATTCACGACCTAGAACAAGGTCACTTCCGATCTTGTCAGATACAAATAAAATGTACACATCTGAATACTGTAATTTCAAGTTAGAAATATGGTCGAGGATAAAATGTCGTATGAAACTCGCCTATAATGGTAATGTATGAAAATTATGAAACTCGCTTGCGCTCGTTTCATAAACATCCATACTCGCTTCTTAATTACTATCATTATAGGCTCGTTGCATAATGTACTATTATGCTCGACCATGCCGAAATGTAGTAATTATACACCTGGTAGCAGACCTTTAATGCATGTCATTAAAGTACACCTACTCATTAAAGTACAGGTGTTCAGCCAATGACAACTCAGCTTACAGGTGTTCGGCCAATGACAAGTCAGCTTTGTACTGTTATAAAACCGCAAGTATCGATTATTCTCAGATATGCAATCGAAAGAGAATTAGCGAAAAGTCACGGAGGTTGGGAATCCAATACTGTCGCAGAAGGTTATGTTCTGTTACTATAATAATTAGCGTTAATTGTAAATAATATTCAAATAAATTCAACTTGTCATCTCGTTTTTCAATGTCGAATTCAATAATCAAAGTTATACCAAGTTTAACGGGATTACACAAGGTCAATGACATTATTGTTCCTCGGAAAAAATCAATACTTTCGCGTCTGCGCACATCTCACAATTCACGACCTAGAACAAGGTCACTTCCGATCTTGTCAGATACAAATAAAATGTACACATCTGAATACTGTAATTTCAAGTTAGAAATATGGTCAAGGATAAAATGTCGTATGAAACTCGCCTATAATGGTAATGTATGAAAATTATGAAACTCGCTTGCGCTCGTTTCATAAACATCCATACTCGCTTCTTAATTACTATCATTATAGGCTCGTTGCATAATGTACTATTATGCTCGACCGTGCCGAAATGTAGTAATTATACACCTGGTAGCAGACCTTTAATGCATGTCATTAAAGTACACCTACTCATTAAAGTACAGGTGTTCAGCCAATGACAACTCAGCTTACAGGTGTTCAGCCAATGACAAGTCAGCTTTGTACTGTTATAAAACCGCAAGTATCGATTATTCTCAGATATGCAATCGAAAGAGAATTAGCGAAAAGTCACGGAGGCTGGAAATCCAATACTGTCGCAGAAGGTTATGTTCTGTTACTATAATAATTAGCGTTAATTGTAAATAATATTCAAATAAATTCAACTTATCTCGTTTTTCAATGTCGAATTCAATAATCAAAGTTATACCAAGTTTAATGCGATTACACAAGCTCAATGACATTATTGTTCCTCGGAAAAAATGAATACTTTCGCGTCTGCGCACATCTCACAATTCACGACCTAGAACAAGGTCACTTCCGATCTTGTCAGATACAAATAAAATATACACATCTGAATACTGTAATTTCAAGTTAGAAATATGGTCGAGGATAAAATGTCGTATGAAACTCGCCTATAATGGTAATGTATGAAAATTATGAAACTCGCTTGCGCTCGTTTCATAAACATCCATACTCGCTTCTTAATTACTATCATTATAGGCTCGTTGCATAATGTACTATTATGCTCGACCATGCCGAAATGTAGTAATTATACACCTGGTAGCAGTCCTTTAATGCATGTCATTAAAGTACACCTATTCATTAAAGTTCAGGTTTTCGACTGTTCTCGGATATGCAATCGAAAGACAACTAGCAAAACGTCACGCAGGCTGGAAATCCAATACTGTCGCAGAAGGTTATGTTCTGTTACTATAATAATTAGCGTTAATTGTAAATAATATTCAAATAAATTCAATTTGTCATCTCGTTTTTCAATGTCGAATTCAATTTCAAGGTTATATCAAGTTTAACGTATATCTTACTCTCGAATTTATATCAAGGTCGTCGACATTCGTTGCCAGGAAAAATCAATACTTTCGCGTCTGCGCACATCTCACAATTTACGAGATTGCACAAGTCAGTTCGTTCCCCAGTCACATAAGAATTACATGAATACTTATGAATAATTTCAAGTTAGAAATATGGTCGAGCATAAAAAGTCGTATGAAACTTGCCTATAAAGGTAATTAAGACGCTTGTATGAAAATTATGAAATTCGCTTGCGCTCGTTTCATAAACATCCTCGCGTCTTAATTACTATCATTATAGGCTCGTTGCATAATGTACTATTGATTCATCGTAATGTCATCTATATGAGAGTCAGACATGCGATATTTTGTATAATAGGCCTATATACACGACACTAAAATAATATTGCATATCGATGGCTAAAAAGTGATACCTGGTATCTGTACATTTACAGGTAAATAAAAAAATGTTTTAGAAATTAGTTTTTCAAAATAGACAAACTTACTCGCATATATGTTTCTGTTTTGCAAGATCTTCTATTCGAGAACAAAATATTAATACACTATCCAATTTTGTGAACATAATAATAATGTAGTTAATCCAAATTATAATGTACTTAACTAAATTACCAATTTCGTAGATACGAGATATCTCTTTTTAGCCACCGATATACGATAATTTGATTACTTTATTTATTTCCCTATTTCTTGAATGACTTATTTATTTCTTTAATTACTTACTTATTTCCTTAATTACTTACTTTTATTTCTTTAATTACTTACTTATTTCCTTAATTACTTATGTATTTCCTGAATTACTTATTTATTTCTTTAATTACCTAAATATTTCTTTAATTACCTAAATATTTCTTTAATTACCTAAATATTTCTTTAATTACCTATTTATTTCTTTAATTACTTATTTATTTCTTTAATTACCTATTTATTTCTTTAATTACTTATTTATTTCTTTAATTACTTATTTATTTCTTTAATTGCTTACTTATTTCTTTAATTGCTTACTTATTTTTTAATTACTTACTTATTTCTTTAATTACTTACTTATTTCTTTACGTACTTATTTCTTTACTTACTTATTTATTTCCTTAATTACTTATTTATTTCTTTAATTACTTATTTCCTTAATTACTTATTTATTTATTTCTTTAATTACTTATTTCTTTAATACTTACTTATTTCTTTAATTACTTACTTATTTCTTTAATTACTTACTTATTTCTTTAATTACTTACTTATTTCTTTAATTACTTACTTATTTCTTTAATTACTAATTACTTATTTATTTCTTTAATTACTAATTACTTATTTCTTTAATTACTTACTTATTTCTTTAATTACTAATTACTTATTTATTTCTTTCATTACTTATTTCTTTCATTACTTATTTCTTTAATTACTTATTTATTTCCTTAATTACTTACTTATTTATTTCTTTAATTACTTACTTATTTCTTTAATTACTTATTTATTTCTTTAATTACTTATTTATTTCTTTAATTACTTATTTATTTCTTTAATTACTTATTTATTTCTTTAATTGTTTACTTTATTTCTTTAATTAATTACTTATTTCTTTAATTAATTACTTATTTCTTTAATTACTTATTTATTTATTTATTTATTTATTTACTTATTTATTTATTTAATTATTATTTAATTAATTATTGTATACTTATTTATTTTTACTTAATTATTTATTTACCTAATTATTTATTTACTTATTTATGTACTTAATTCTTTATTTACTTATTTATTTACTTAATTATTTATTTATTTATTTAATTACTTAATTATTTATTTATTTACTTAATTACTTGATTATTTATTTATTTATTTACTTAATTATTTATTTACTTATTTATGTACTTAATTATTTATTTACTTATTTATTTACTTAATTATTTTTTTTTCTTCGAATAGCGAAGTTATTATTTATTTCTTTATTACAGACTCTAGTTTATCATCTGACGACGAGGTTGTGTGTTCTGTAATCTGTATTTTTAATTTCTATAAAATTAATGCACTCTTGTGCTATTTCTAATAACATATAGACATACAGTATTTATCTTTCTCACTGAAACTTCTGTTCCCGATTTCTTTTCTGGTTGTATATTTATTGCAAATTTTGAAAACAATAAAAGTAATCTCACATCAGTCAGCAGCCGATGTTCACTTTTTATTCGTTCATGTACTATTGCGTCACTTGTGAAATCCAAAGATGCTTGGTTAACGATCCAATAGCTAGTGCCCCGTTAAATTCCTCTTCTGCAACCCGACAATCCACTAACTTCAAAGGTCCACTAACTAATGGAAGAATACATTATTTATAGGTCTGTTTTCTTGCAACCCAGCGTAACACAACTATTACAAGAAATGTTCAATGGTATTTGTAGCTTCAGCTATAATCAACAGTAACAATAATCGAGGTGGCCAGGCATTGAATACTCTTTCATATTGAAGTATAAAAATCTAGCGTTACCATTTAAAATTTATAAACGGGGGTGGGGATGAAACCTAAAATTCAATTGGCTGTATTATTTAGTATGCCGTGATAGGTAGCAGTGTGTTTTTGAACCTCATTACAAGGAAACATAATAATGTCTTATTGTATGTATGTATTTATTTACACTGCAAACTCCATATGTAGATGAAATTATTGGGGACCATCAGTGTGGTTTTAGACGTAATAGATCGACTATTGATCAGATTTTTTGTATTCGACAGATATTGGAAAAAAATGGGAGTATAAGGGTACAGTACATCAGTTATTCAAAGATTAAAAAAAAAAAAAAAAACGTATGACTCGGTTAAGAGAGAAGTTTTATATAATATTCTTATTGAATTTGGTATTCCGAAGAAACTAGTTCGATTAATTATAATGTGTCTTAGCGAAACTTACAGCAGAGTCCGTATAGGCCATTATCTATCTGATGTTTTTCCAATTTACTGCGGGCTAAAGCAGGGAGATGCACTATCACCTTTACTTTTTAACTTCGCTCTAGAATATGCCATTAGGAACGTTCAGGATAACACATAGGGTTTGGAATTGAACGGGTTACATCAGCTTCTTGTCTATGCGGATGACGTGAATATGTTAGGAGAAAATCCACAAACGATTAGGGAAAACGCGGAAATTATACTTGAAGCAAGTAAAGCGATAGGGTTGGAAGTAAATCCCGGAAAGACAAGGTATATGATAATGCTTGTGACCAGAATATTGTACGAAATGGAACTATAAAAATTGGAGATTTATCCTTCGAAGAGGTGGAAAAATTCAAATATCTTGGAGCAACAGTAACAAATCTAAATGACACTCGGGAGGAAATTAAACGCAGAATAAATATGGAAATGCTTGTTATTATTCGGTTGAGAAGCTTTTGTCATCTAGTCTTCTGTCAAAAAGTCTGAAAGTTAGAATTTATAAAACAGTTATATTACCGGTTGTTCTGTATGGTTGTGAAACTTGGACTCTCACTTTAAGAGAAAACAGAGATTATGGGTGTTTGGGAATAAGGTTCTTTGGAAAATATTTGGGGCTAAAAGGGATGAAGTTACAGGAGAATGGAGAAAGTTACACAACGCAGAGCTGCACGCATTGTATACTTCACCTGACATAATTAGGAACATAAAATCCAGACGTTTCAGATGGGCAGGGCATGTAGTACGTATGGGCGAATCCAGAAATGCATATAGAGTGTTAGTTGGGAGGCCGGAGGGAAAAAGACCTTTAGGGAGGCCGAGACGTAGATGGGAAGATAATATTAAAATAGATTTGAGGGAGGTGGGATATGATGGTAGAGACTGGATTAATCTTGCTCAGGATAGGGACCAATGGCGGGCTTATGTGAGGGCGGCAATGAACCTCCGGGTTCCTTAAAAGCGAGTAAGTACATAAGTAATTAGGTTTTGCAAGTTATTTAATTTTATTCGTTAAATAATTTTACTAAATTGCGAATTATTAACAACATAACTTTTGTGATAACACATAAAAAGCCCTTTGTGTGAACCATAATGAATAATTTGGTGTGAGATGGAGCTGATTTCGGTAAGTTGCTTCGGAAGAGACAATATTATATTTTTCATACCTATCATTAATTACTTCTCTTATCATAGACCCACAATTTTCATTAAGTAAACCGAAACATAAATCAAACATTAAAACCTACGCAACTGTAGTTTCATTCCCGAAACTGGGTCATTTATTCTACGCCCCTCATTCAGAGTTTTTTCACATACTAGATTCTCGCATGATCTTTCTGGGTTTTGGTAAAAAAATATTTCTCAGGTATTAATTTACTCCGTCGTCATTATTCGCCTTTCTACGGAGTTATTATTAATATGAGAGAATCGTTACCTTGGGGAAGCAAACAAAACCATAGAATCCCCATATAACGAGGTTATGGGGGACATCATTTACCCCCTTCCCCCATTATAGCTTGATCTTGGTACAGTATATCGGAATATGATCATTTAATAAAGGTATTTTCAGGGGCATGTTTCTTACAGTATTACATCCATATCCGCGATGTTTCGGACCGAGTTGTATAGGGCTTGAACTGTAGGTCTACTACAAATTATAATAGAACATAACTTAAAACAATCTCCCTCCTTCCTCTCTCATACAGAAACACATGCATCCATCAATAAAACTGCGTAACAGTGAAACAGAAACTCTTCTATATGAAGTTTACCTTCCTGAGGATATTATATGAAATGTAAACTCTATTTTATTTAATCTCGTCTTTAAGTTTACACATTATATTAAATACCGGGATCACTTTTCTTTTTTCTACATTGTTCTGCAGTATGTTATTCATATTTCTCCAAGTGGCGGCCTGAACTCTACAGTTTATTACAAAAGAAACATCACAGCGCTTCCATTCCTAAAGTGGGGTATAGAAACTCTTATACATTCAGAAATTTAAAATAAATATTATAAACTGATTGATAAAATGGCAAACTTATTAGTGTTAATTATATAAGCACGTGTGGCTTACAGCTGTTTCGGTGTATACTGTACACCATCATCACAGCCTACTAGATCATGGTGTCATCTTGATATCGTTGCCTGTTGTAGGGGTGTGTTTGCGTGTTGAAAAGTGGAGTCAAATAGTGTGTGTGTACTGAAATTGATCTGTGTGTTGAGAATTTGATCGGGGTGTGTTTTAGTGTGTTTGTATATTTCGTATTGTTCTAGTGTGTTGAGTTTTTGGTTCTTGGATTGTATGTGTAGGATTTCCATGTCTGTATTTATGTTATTGTATGTGTGGTTAGCATTAGTTATGTGTTCGGCATATGTAGATGTATTATGTCCTCTGGTTATAGCTTTAATGTGTTCTTTGTAACGTGTTTGGAATGATCTGCCTGCCTGTCCAATGTAGAACTTGTCGCAACTATTACATGCGAGTTTCTATACGCCTGTATGGTTGTATTTTTTGTTTGTGTTGTTTGTGTGTTGAGATGTCTTTGTAGTGTGTTTTCTGTTCTGTATGCTATGTTGTATTTCTACTTTTTTATGAAGATGCGATCTTATATGTGCTTTTGTTTTCGTATATTAGTGTGATGTATTTCTTGTGTTCTTGTGTTTGTGTTGTGTTTTGTGTGTTTTTGTGATTGTTAAGTTTTTTTTTCTTCCTTATGATGTTGTCTATTATGTTTGGGTCGTAACCGTTTTCTTGTGCTATGTATTTGATCGTGTTCACTTCTTCATTGTAGTGTTGTTGGCTCATGGGTATGTTGAATAATCTGTGTACCATTGTCCTGAATGCAGCATGTTTGTGTTTTGTGGGGTGGTTAGATGTGTCGTGTATGTGTGTGGTGGTGGTGGTTGGTTTTCTGTATATTTTGAAGGTATGTTTGTTGTCAACTTTTGTTATGGTGATGTCTAGGAAATTTATGGAGTTATTGTTTTCAAGTTCCAGTGTCTATTGGAGTTTTGAGTGTATTTTGTTTATGTATTGGTGTAGTTTGTGTATCTGTCTTTTGTTTCCTTTGTATAGTATGAGTATGTCGTCTACGTATCTGTGCCAGTATATTATGTTGTCTGCATATTTGTTGTTGTCATTGTTTTGTATGTATGTATGTATGTTCTATGTTGTGTAAAAATATTTCTGCTAGTATGCTAGAAATGGGTGAGTCCATTGGCAATCCTTCTGTTTGGGTGTAGTATTTGTTGTTGTAAGTGAAATAGTTTTGCTTTGTTATGATGTCTGTGATTTCGATGATTTCTTCGATGTATTCTTGTGGTGTGTTGTTGTCTATAAGCATTTGTTTTAGTATCTGTAATGTGTTTTGTATCGGTATGTTAGTTTATAATTTAGTGTTATCGAAAGATGCTAGTGTTGCGCTGTGTAGGATGTGTTGTTGTTATAGTTCAGACACATGATCTGAAGACATTAATTCTTCAAATTTAAGCACAGAAACTTAATCATAAATAAAAACAAAAAAAGATCTTTGAATTCAATATTTTCTAATGGTAGTAGAAAAAAAAGAGTTGACTCGAGTTTGCGGGAGGGGGGGGGCAGTGTCTCCCATGTCTATGCGTCTGCATTTATTATTAATGACCCAATTATTAACCCATATATCGTCGGTTTCTTGGTAAAAGTGACCAAGTCACATTCCAAGGCTTCCAAGCATTATGAAAATTTAAGACATAATTTGATATTAAAAGCTAATAATATAGCACATTTACCTTCAAAATAACTTATTACTAACATCTAAAAAAGTATAGTTATCTTTGAATGGATCATTAAACCTTTAAATGGCCCTTTTCCAACAATTTTGCATTTTGGACTTGGTCACTTTTACCAAGAAACCGACGATATGCTCGTAACTTTTATTCTTGAAAAAAGTCTTCATTTTCACAAATGTTGCTTCTTTTAGTCATAGTAAGAGAATGACGATGCAAAATCTCCGCTTACATAATCATTAGTGCCCATTTAACCGTGGGTCGAAAACGACCCTGTGGGCACATGAACAACCTTTTCATGCATATTACAGTAAAGTCATCATAACGATTATTTACTAAATCTCTTGGACATAATTAATAAAAAATTGACTCCTTTGCTTAATATAACTCAAAAATTTACTATTACACTTATATTTTGTGTATACAAATACAAAGGGACATATGTAAAAAACTACTATGCATATAAACTATCTCTGTTACTCAGAAATTCCAGGTGGGTGCTATGTAATAGGGCAGGCCTGCAGAACTCGCAAGTAGGGGAACTATGACGTCAGCCTCACTCCACTTCTATTCGGGATGATCGACTTCCGCCGCGAGAAAGAATGTTGATGCAGCCGAGCGTAAACGCCGTGACCGCACAGATAGAAAAGGTGGGTGGGGTAAGAAAGGGGGGGAAATAAGTCGCTCTCAAGAGCTACAGTTCTGCAGGTCTGTAATAGGGCGCATTCACTAAGGTTGTTGGAGATAATTTTCAATAATTTACATCGTCACCAGTTTCATTACCGTCATCTTCAGGAGGTTGTAGAACCACTCAATATTTGAAATATTTTCTTCAAAAAATACTGTCTCAAGTTCTTCCAGTATTTGGAAAGTGGTAAGTCTCTTTTTGTGAGATTTGTCTTAATTATCTCTAAAATAAGGGAAAAGAAACGTCTCACAAGAAAACATTCTGATGGATGCACATAAAAGAGTTAATTAATTTCTTTCACCATGCTAATAATCTCAAAAGAAGTGCTTATACAAATTTTGGCCACTCAACAGCATTCACGATGGCCGTAAAAAAGTAAGTTTGCCTGGGGAAGTTAACAGGAAAAAAACACGATTTCAATGGAAAAATTTATTGGAACAGACAAAGAAATTGTAGAGCTATTTTTCAACATTTCTCACCGGAATTGAGATATTTGTCATATCATGGGATCGACAGAGACTTGCAAACGGCTATCAAACGCTGGTCTATCTCAAGCGGCTGACTTCCACGACACAAAGATACAAAAATTGACCCCATGGTGTGACAGATGTCTCAATTCCAGTTGGGGTTATGTTGACAAATAGCGCAACAATTGCTGTATCTGTTTCAATAAGTCTTTCCATGAAATTGTGCTTTTTTCTATAAACGGCCCAAGGAAAATCACTTTCTGGACGGCCTCGTAATTGCGGTCGAGTGGCCAAAATTTGTATAAGCACTTCTTTTGATATTATTAACATGGTGGAAGAAAAAAATTTAACTTTTTCATCTGCCCCTATCAGAATGTTTGCTTGTTAGTCAATAATATAAAATTTACAAGGACAGTTGACTAAATAGAGTAAGTAACTTAATTCAAACCTATAAATAACACGATCCAATTATGAAGACAAATATTATTTTAAAATTGTGGAAAGGGAGTTGTTTCTTTACAACGTTAGGTAGGAAGTCATTAAAGAACACTGCAGGAAGGTGCCATAGTTACAACTTTCGATACGTGTTTCAAAACATAATTCCTAAGTAAAAATTCCATGTTTCATTGCGTTATCTAATTAACAAGAGATTCCTATCAAACAACAATAAACTGTGTTGTACACGATCTCATTTACACCGTTGTGCAGAGCGTATTATGAAACCAGATATTGCAGTAACGGCAGAGAGCTAGCGTTTCATTGACAACAATTGTGTGGACTTCCAGAGATGCCGTTGCTGGCGCGGTGGAAGGGGGTAATGGAAAAGTTGGAAAGCGTTGACCATAACAGTAAAAGTTTGGGGAGCTTGTTTTAACTACTATAATCCACGCGCTGCGAACAGACTGCTGGGAACTCGGTCTACAAACAGGGATCTAAAGCAGCACTAACTCAGATGTGGTAATCCTGGCGCATGACATAATAGCATGTGCTCATAAAAAGTCAATACGTGCATGAAAGAACAAAGGAAGGCAGCCATTTGAAATCATTCGGCGATCTCGAAATCCGTTCGGGGTAGTCGGAATGCTACAATGCTGACAATTTCCATATTGATGTCACACGTAACCATTGAAAACCGGGCACACAATTAAATTTCATGAGCCACTATTACAATGACATGATTGGTTACTGCTTCTTGATTGGTCCACCTTCTGTCAATTATTTCCTTTCGTAATGCAGATACAAAGATGAGTTTTTACAGGTTTTCAGAGCCTAGCAATTAGAACAAACCCTATAATCGCAAATGCTTTTAGTGTTCTACATTGAACACTGGCAATACGATATTATTTCATTATTTCAATTATGCAGTGTCTATCAAGAGTCAGTTACCATGGCAATCTACAAATGTACCGGGTGTAACAGAATTCTATGTACCAGAGTGCTGTTAAATCGCTCGCTTGAACTCGGTCGAGTGTCGCACCCTCGAGTGAGATGCGATCGGTCGTGATACCCTCGTAATAAATAGAAGCACAGTACAAGGTCATCTCACCGACATGTCTGATCTTGTATGGAAGGCGACAGATAAGATACACATATGTTTTGCTCACACGGTAAAAATAAGGCTTTATTTTCTGCGTTTATGACAAACGTTTAATGGAACAGTGAATGGAACGTACCAAAACAGGAACATGAAGTTATAAATAAAATAGTATGAAAAACTTCGATATACAGTTATTATTGCTAATTAATAATTACTCAATATTTGATTTACCACATATATAATATGATAGGTCCATACATAGTGTTCCGCCTATATACTGCAACAATGTAGAAACGTTTTACAAAATATTATTGATATAACAGTAGATTAGTAACAATATTAGTACAGAGATAACGTCACAGAAAATATAATAAAACGAATAATCATGCTGCACAACTATCACAGACGCAAAGATTGATACACTAATTATTATTATTATTATTATTATTATTATTATTATTATTCATTGATTATAGTTCACGTTAACACTTTGTTTGTTAAAAACATAAAATGGTTTAGTCACACTTTAAAAAGTGTTAACATTTTAAAAAAGGTATATATCTTGGACAGACGGCCCGTTTCGACGTGATGATACGTCTTCATCAGTGTCTCCTGAACTACTACTACTACTACTACTACTACTACTACTACTACTACTACTACTACTACTACTACTACTACTACTACTACTACTACTACTACTACTACTACTACTATTATTATTATTATTATTACTACTAGAAAACTTGATACGGTTCTTGCATTATCGTGATTGTGTTCTCCGTTTATAATAATTACATTTACATCCAGTAACATTTATCACATGTGGCAAAAACAAATTCACTACTGTGTGGAAAAAAAAACATTTACCTACAACATTTATATTAAATTTTAAAGCAAGTTTTGTAGTTGTACTATGGCGAGATTAGTTAAACAATGCAATGTTTTGAAATGATAAACATCTATGATGTTACTACACAGTTCATCACTATAACAAGAACGAATGTCTAATGCTCGGCTTATACCGTTCGAGGATTTATCGCTCGTGACAATTTTACCCATAATGCATGTGCGCTACCTATCGCATTATGCTATGAACTACTTGGCGCTCGAGCGAAAACGTCCGATGCAGACCCTCTGGTATGTAGTCAATTCTGGAAATAGTGAACATTCGGCTATAGTGAATGTAAATCGTTGCTCCCGACCCGCATACGTTAAAAAGTACATTAATATTTCCGTTTATAGTGAACCCTGTATCCTGATAAATTCCTATTTGAAGTCCGACTTTCTTGTATAAAATTCAAAGAATGTGTTGAGAACAATATTCTAAGTTTCTTACTCCTTTATTAGTCAAAGGACAAAAGTAGGATTAGTGATTCCTAGACAATGAGCTGTACTGTAAATCCAGGCAACGCGTGACGATCTTGCCTCACTCCACCGTCGAAGGGTTGCCATTCTGTTCTCAGGCACACTACTCTACTGTTATTTCTAATCCTTCACCGTCAAAGGGTTGTCTTTTGTTCTCAGAAACATTTCCATTATGACTGATAGCATCAAAACAACGGAAACTGAAATTGCCTTCTTTTATTAAAAATGGTCCAGAACATAAATGAAGGTAAGATTTCGATGGCTTTCAAACTCCATCAACCCCCTCCCAGTATCCATTAAGTGACCCGGGAAATTCCAAGGCTCAGTACGCAGTCACACAATAACAGCGTCTATCATTTCTATTTTTTTTCAGTAGGTTATTTTACGACGCTTTATCAACATCTTTGGTTATTTAGCTTCTGAATGAGATGAAGGTGATAATGCCGGTGAAATGAGTCCGGGGTCCAGCACCGAAAGTTACCCAGCATTTGCTCATATTGGGTTGAGGGAAAACCCCGGAAAAAACCTCAACCAGGTAACTTGCCCCGACCGGGAATCGAACCCGGGCCACCTGGTTTCGCGGCAGACGCGCTGACCGTTACTCCACAGGTGTGGACCTATCATTTCTACCTGACCTAATGTTCCAACAGTGAATGTCCTGTATAAAAATGTCGAAGCGTAAAATGTTTTCTCTGGAAGATAAAGCGAATATTATAAGTGACATTGAACGTGGTCTTTCGCAAGCGGACGTGGTTCGACAGCATAGTTTAAGTAAATCAACTGTAAGTGACAGTATACAGTGCAATCCATTCCACAAAAATGGAATATTTTATTTTCTTGTTCACAATTTCATTCATTCCTGTCATTTAAGGTTAGGGGAGAGACACTTTGGATATAGTGAACAAAATATGCAAGTCCGCAGAGGATCACTATATCCGGAGTTGATACTCGACAGTGCCAATATTTACTAAATAATGTGTGTGACAGATTCAATATGCCAAATAAATAATCACTCTTGAGTTATTTTCGTCTCCCTGAATATTCTCTAGTACAGGGACATCATTTTATTTTTACTTCAATTATTATTGTACCTGCGTTTCTAAATGTACTTGACTCCCACCCCTCTCACTAATGTCCTTGCTAACGTCAGTCACACAAACTTACGGCCGCTGTTGCTAGCAGTGAAATAAACAGTACAGAGTACAGTGTGTTTCAGAAATATGTTGCATTTTCTATAGAAGAAAAAGCTTATATTATTGAAATTTATTTTCACACAAGTATGGTGTGTAGCATAACTGAATTTATCTGTGTGGACTGAGCACAAGTGAAGATTAGAGTTACCGAAAGTACGGTACCCTATAATATGGTACGGTACTTAACAGCATTATGTAAACAAGAGTTTTGTTTCACTGTTTGTAGGTATGAAGGACGATGATGGAAACTGGAATTACAATGTAACCGAATGTGAACAACAGTTTTTCTTGTTTTTTTTTTTCCTCCAGAATTTCCTGATTATATCATTACGGAATATTTTCGTAGAAATGTCATTAATCTGGTAGATAAATTTAGAGCAACACAGTGTACAGAAAGGAAGAAAAGTGTAAGATGGCCAACAAAAGTGACAGAAGATGCTGTGGAAGATGCTAGAGAAAGGATGCAGCGAGGTCGTAATAAGTCGGTCAAGAAGTTAGCTGTAGAACTGGGGTATCTTACGGAAGTGCTCACAAAATTCTCAGGAATAAATGAGGTTAGTAATATGCTGAATAAAGTAGGCATTACTTAATGTATATAACCGCCTGAAGACTTGAGTTTGTGAAAAAAAAAATTGTTACTATTCTACTGTTTTTTGATAAAATACTGAAAATCCTAATACTATATTTCCCTGTAACATAAATGGATACACTACTTTTCTCTCCTCCTATAGCTAGTAAAATGATTTGTTTACATATTGCACTAGCAACTCCAAACTCCTGTAATGGAAGGGGGGTAACAGTGTTTCCGAGTATAGCCAGGTTAATGTTAAAAATGTTAGTAAAAATAAAGTGATGTCCCTGTAGTTAGAACCAATCTCTCGCAACTTTAATGGTGGGTTGCAAGAACGTATTTATTCCTTCGTCAGCCGCTAACGGACCAATAACGGATGGAAGGAAAGAATGAAGTTACCATAATTTACACATTACGCGCAATCATTGAAATTTCCCTAAATTGCCTAGCATCTTTCAGATTGAGCATTTCTTACGATAGAATATAAAACCTTCCATCAGAATCTTAACAGCAGTTACGAAACCAAGTTCCACTCAGACCGTGTATTGTTTACAGCCCAACAGCAATACCACACAATCACCTCTCTTGAATCTGTTCGCAGTTTCCAGTATGTTAATCTACCTATTACATATGCATAGGCCTATGAACGGATTCTAGCACTGAAAGCAGATTTATTGCAATCGGAAACATAAGACAACTTGAATATTAATGTCAATTTCCCTTTTATACTGCGCTTATTCAGGTTTGCAATCTAATGGCCGTCCACAATTCTGTAAACACTCACACGCTAACCGAGTACATTCTGACTGGACGGGTTGCGTATCACACACAGCTCATCGGCTTAAGTACAGGGACATCATTTTATTTTTACTTCAATTTTTATTGTACCTGAGTTTTTGAATGTACTTCACTCCCACCCCTTCTACTAAGGAAGTTCCAACTCCACACAGAACCAAGACCGCAGATAGTAAGCAGTACTGAGTTACTCAGTATAGTACATTCCAGAAATATGTTCGTGTTTTCCAGTCACGAAAGAGCTTTCAATATTGAATCATATTTTCGCACAGGTACTGTCCGTTTGCCTAGGTCGCATCCCGATTTCCCCACCTGCTTCTGCTCGCCCCTCTGTAAAAGCTGGGCTGTCTTAGCTCTTTACTGAAAACATTAATTTCTCTTAGGAATTGGACGTTTACGTAATATTATACAGCTGTTTAATTTAACTTAAATAAAAGGGCCTCGTTAAGTAATTAACTGTCACGTGATTTCCTCCTTTCTACAATCCTGCGGCATAACCACTTGGACGGACAGTAGATAGCATGTCTGAGTAATTTTATATTTTCGGGTCGGGCAGAAGTGAAGATTGAATTAACAGTATGTAGAGTAGGTACAGAATTATTTCAACATTACTAGACGAAACTGGCAATTGGAATTAGATGCAATAGTCTATAGTGCGATAATATGCACAAAAGAACTGAAGCCTTTATCGAAATGAACGGCCACCATTTTCAAAATTGTGTTTAAATATTCATATTATGATTATTTTTCAATTTAACTTCTTTCTCTATATTGTACGCTAATGTGCTGTAGACAATATACACTGCATAATGAATACGTTCGCACGGATAACTCAGTTCGTGAGTAAAAATACTTATTCTTAATACAGTACTGTACTTTGATTAAAGAAAAACCTAATGAAAATTATCAAACTCAAAATCGCGATATTTCCTAGTTTACGTAAATGGATGAACTACATTTCTTTCATCCTATACCTAGTAGAATGATTTGTGTTTTACGCCAATATCATCGAACTCCAGTCTTGGAGGGGGGAGCAAGCGGTGTTTCCGGTTCTCTAAAGGTATAGACAGGTTAATATTAAAAATGTTAGTAAAAATAAAATGGTGTCCCTGTACTTAGTGGTTTCAGAGTTCAGAACGAGCTTTCGCAACGTAATTTCAAAACCTGAGATCAATATTGTTTTCACTTTCATTTAATATAAATTTCATATACTTATTAGCAGGGAAAGGGATTTGGAGTATTATAAAGAATGGTGAAGCGTAGTATAGATATTCGTAGCTCAGTGACTGTCAAGCGAGCTGCGTCACGGAGCATGGACGAGTACAGTTCACTTCATACAAACTTACACGCAACGTGCTGTAAACGTATTTCAGAATAAACATATGGAATAGTTTAATGACATATAGTGGCCTACATACATAATCTGCATAATCTGCTTTTCTTGGCAACGCACAAGACACCAATAAACAACATTACAAATATACATAGTTAAATATCAATCTCTGCGTCCTCGCGTGTCAGTGGAAATATTGATGGTTGATAAACAGTTGTCTTCTGTCAGGAACGTGTTAAATTAAAACCTTTATTTACAATATCATGAAATATGATAATATGTATACAACGTATACTACAGTATTTACAATATATGCAATATATAATTTTTACAATATAGCTTAATACAGTATCATTAAATGTTGAACAAAATGTATAACCAAACTAAATGGCATTTTCAATTAATGCTAGGTTTTGTTGATGAAACAATTATTCCTGCTGTGCCTTGTTATAATAAATTGTAAATATTATTTTCAAATTTTCAAAACACAACTTTGCTCTGTTGCAAGGAAGGAAATTTTTAACTTGGAAAAACTCCGCTCTAATCTCCAGACACAATTGGAGAGTACTTGAAACAAGATACGTCAATTAAATTCACATGTTGAATGACGTCATTGGGACACGTCCTTGTTAGTACAACTGAAATCCGACTAAGAATACTGTACCCATCATATTTAATCAAAACTCTGTTCATTTTTTCACCAACACGTTTTCCTATTTCACCTTCTACTTCACTCAGTTTATTTACAATAGTCCTCATAATATTTATTTGCTCTACTAGTTATACTCCTGATTTTCTAATCGAATAATGGCATCCGGTAAATATAAAAAATTTGACTTAATATATGTCACTTCTTTTTCGGTTGTTCTATCATTTAGCAGTTTCTGACATATTTGAATCACAGCCGCGTCATCGGGATCGAAAGATTGAACCACTTTCTTCACAGATTGGAGGTGATGTGCTTAATAATTGCAAGCTTCTAACCATGACCCCATCTCTTAAGAACTGGACATGGGGAAGCGACAATTTAGGGAATTGTTTCCTGAATTTTGATACTCGATCTGGAGCTTTTACAAATATAGTCTTTCAATTTTGTATTGTTAGTTGGTTTCACTTTCGGCATTGTACCTGCACTTTACTACTCTGAACTGCAAACCTGCATGTTGACGTTCTTATGCGACAACTGTCCCGTTCACCTGTTGTTGACGTGCAGAGATCTGCGAGTATGTCATGGAGGGAGGACTTGGTATAAAGGGTTATAAACAAATGGCTGTGTAGATGCTAATACTAGCTTTCACTGCTCCAAATTCCGTTCCCTATTTATTAGTAATGAGAATGTTTGTAAATCATAAATCCGAAGAATACGTTACATGCACGAGTAAATGCTAAGTACAAATTTGCTTTTTGTCTTCAATTACTCAGGGTTAAGGGCCGCATTCAAGAACGTCTCTTGAACTTCATTTTCACTTACATCCGACTTCAACAGGACATCGTACAACATTTTATCCAATATTCTTTTGAGAAGACTAACTCCATACGGGCTATTCCATATGAAATCGACCAGTAAAAAACCTCGCATTTTTTTATACTCTAATTTTTTTCCCTATTTATGCAAGGTGCTGAGGAGAGTGCATTTTCAAAAATATACTATCGAAAGTCAAACGGTTTTCGTATTGTTGAGCGACAAATTTAGCGTATTTTATAAAAACAAGCCTCTTTCAGCGCTCAGAACTCTGGAACCATTTACTGCAGAACATTGAACGGGAGCTCATTTTGAAGCTGACATTTGGTAGGTTATGTTAAGAATTAATCCTTATTTTTATTGTACACAGAGAGACAATCTGATTTTACAGGGACATCATTTTATTTTTACTTCAATTTTTATTGTACCTGCGTTTCTAACTGTACTTGACTCCCTCCCATTTCACTAATGTCCTTGCTAACGTCAGTCACACAAACTTACGCCGCTGATGCAACAGTACAGAGTACAGTGTGTTTCAGAAATATGTTGCGTTTTCTATAGAAGAAACAGCTTATATTATTGAAGTTTATTTTCACACAAGTATGGTGTGTAGCATAGCTGTGTGGACTGAGCACAAGTGAAGATTAGAGTTACCGAAAGTACGGTACCCTGTAATATGGTATGGTACTTAACAGCATTATTTAAACAAGAGCTTTGTTTTACTGTTTGTAGGTATGAAGGACGATGATGGAAACTGCAATTACAATGTAACCGAATGTGAACAACAGTTTTTTTCACAATTTCCTGATTATATCATTACGGAATATTTTCGTAGAAATGTCATTAATCTGATAGATAAATTTAGAGCAACAGAAAGGAAGAAAAGTGTAAGATGGCCAACAAAGGTGGCAGAAGATGCTGTAGAAGATGCTAGAGAAAGGATGCAGCGAGGTCCTAATAAGTCAGTCAAGAAGTTAGCTGTTGAATTTGGGGTTTCTTACGGAAGTGTTCACAAAATTCTCAGGAATAAATTAGGTTAGTAAGTAATATGCTGAATAAAGTAGACTCGAGTTTGTGAAAAAAATTGTTACTATTCTACTGTTTTTTTATAAAATGCTGTAAAAGTAATGACCAAACTGAAAATCGTAATACTATATATCCCTGTAACATAAATGGATACACTACTTTTCTCTCCTCCTATTACTTACTTACTTACAAATGGCTTTTAAGGAACCCGAAGGTTCATTGCCGCCCTCACATAAGCCCGCCATCGGTCCCTATCCTGTGCAAGATTAAGCCAGTCTCTATCATCATACCCCACCTCCCTCAAATCCATTTTAATATTATCCTCCCATCTACGTCTCGGCCTCCCTAAAGGTCTTTTTCCCTCCGGTCTCCCAACTAACACTCTATATGCATTTCTGGATTCGCCCATACGTGCTACATGCCCTGCCCATCTCAAACGTCTGGATTTCAAGTTCCTAATTATGTCAGGTGAAGAATACAATGCGTGCAGTTCTGTGTTGTGTAACTTTCTCCATTCTCCTGTAACTTCATCCCGCTTAGCCCCAAATATTTTCCTAAGCACCTTATTCTCAAACACCCTTAACCTATGTTCCTCTCTCAGAGTGAGAGTCCAAGTTTCACAGCCATATAGAAGAACCGGTAATATAACTGTTTTATAAATTCTAACTTTCAGATTTTTGGACAGCAGACTGGATGATAAGAGCTTCTCAACCGCATAATAACACGCATTTCCATATTTATTCTGCGTTTAATTTCCTCCCGAGTGTCATTTATATTCTCATAGAAGCTATCCTTTATATAGTCGTCTTTCTCTTCTGTAGGGGCGTGAGCATTTATAACTATGATGTCGCACCATCTACCCTTAAGTACTAAATATGATAACCTGTCACTGATAAATTGACCTTTTTACTGCTGATTTTATTCTTTTATGTACAAAGAATCCTGTTCCTAATTGGTGATTATTGTTTCCTTCCCCATAATACAACAAGTAATCTCCTATTTGTGATATGCCATTCCCAACTAACCTAACCTCTTGTACTCCTACGAAGTCTATTCTATATCTAGCTAGTTCTTTTGCTACTAATGTTACCCTCCTGTTCTATAAAGACTAGTTACGTTCCAAGTGCCAAATCTCAAAACCTTATTCCTTTGCTGTGGTCGTGCCAGAGAATCAGTCCTATTCCGAGGCTTACTGTAGGAATTCGTAACAAGCTGTTTTTTACGGTGATGGGTTGTTAGCCCTTCGCCCAACCCCCAAGCTGGAGGACCACCCCTTATCGGCTGTCCACGACTGCTTATTCAATATATTCGCAGCTACCCTCCATATCTGGAGGCCGTCTCCTGAGGACGCGCCATGCCGTGGTGATTTTCTCTCCTCCTATAGCTAGTAAAATGATTTGTTTACATATTGCACTAGCAACTCCCAACTCCTGTAATGGAAGGGGGTAACAGTGTTTCCGAGTATAGCCAGGTTAATGTTAAACATGTTAGTAAAAATAAAGTGATGTCCCCGTACTTACTTTTAGGCTTTTTGACAATTTGTAAAAATGTAAAAAAATATTGAGAAAAAACCTTGCATTATTAAGAGGGATTCGGCATTGTTTGGTTCGTGGTATGGCAATAAGTTTTGAGGGTACGTATTAAAAAGATTATTTTCACACGCCTGGACTTAAACGGCGCAGTACCGCACGCACTAGCCGAGAGCTGAAGATAAGCGAGCGTTGGGCGTCATTTTACTCCTTACTTATGAAAACCTGTGATAAAGCTAGCCCAGCTATGCGCTACTAGACGCTCACAGTCAGCGTGTTAGTTCACGCGCGTACTATTTATTTTCTTTATTTGATATTTTCAATACTTTCGTATCCACATACCATCAGTAAGAAATATGTGTTTATTTGTACTTTCAATGCTGAACCTAACTACCATATATTTTTAAAATATTTTTCCTTGGCAAAGGCGTCTTAATGAGGAAAAATCTAAATTTCTCCATTTCCATAAAAAGTAAGAAAATCTGTTTATATGTCAATATAAACTTTACTTTCTCAGCATCAAAATAAACCATGATTTTGATCATTGGATGAAAGGGTTTCGGAGCTACAACAGTTTAAAGTTGCTAATTTTATGAAAATACGATAAATTTAAATATTATTAATTTAAACACTATCAAGTTCTGATGCCTCAAACTTTGCACAAAGCATGGCACCACAGTTCTCTATGAACAAAAAAGTTTCATTGTATTTAGAAATTGTAAGGTCAATTTTCTCTATATTTCGGTCGATTTGAGATGGATAGCTCATATGTAGATAAAAATATTGAGAATCATCAGTGCGGTTTTAGGCGTAATAGACCGAATATTGACCAGATTTTTGTATTCGGTAGTTGTTGGAGAAAATGGGAGTATAAGGGTACAGTGCATCAGTTATTCATAGATTTCAAAAAGGCATATGACTCGGTTAAGAGAGAAATTGTATATAACATACATATTGAATTTAGTATTCCCAAGAAATTAGTCCGATTAATTAAAATGTCTCAGTGAATCATACAGTAGAGTCCGTATAGGTCAGTTTCTGTCAGATGCTTTTCCAATTCACTGCGGGCTAAAGCAGGGAGATGCACTATCACCTTTACTTCTTAACTTCGCTCTAGAATATGCCATTAGGAAAGTCCAGGATAACAGGGAGGGTTTGGAATTCAACGGGTTACATCAGCTTCTTGTCTATGCGGATGATGTGAACATGTTAGGAGAAATTCCACAAACGATTAGGGAAAACGCGGAAATTTTACTTCAAGCAAGTAAAGCGATAGGTTTGGAAGTAAATCCCGAAAAGACAAACTATATGATTATGCCTTGTGACCAGAATATTGTACGAAATGGAAATATAAGAGATTGGAAATTTATCCTTCGAAGAGGTGGAAAAATTCAAATATCTTGGAGCAACAGTAACAAATACAAATGACACTCGGGAGGAAATTAAACGCAGAATAAATATGGGAAATACGTATTATTATTATTCGGTTGAGAACCTTTTATCATCTAGTCTGCTGTCAAAAATCTGAAAATTAGAATATATAAAACAGTTATATTACCGGTTGTTCTGTATGGTTGTGAAACTTGGACTCTCACTCTCAGAGTGGAACATAGGTTGAGGGTGTTTGAGAATAAGTTGCTTAGGAAAATATTTGGGGCTAAGCGGGATGAAGTTACAGGAGAATGGAAAAAGTTACACAACACAGAACTGAACGCATTGTATTCTTCACCTGACATAATTAGGAACATTAAATCCAGACGTTTGAGATGGGTGGGGCATGTAGCACGTATGGGCGAATCCAGAAATGCATATAGAGTGTTAGTTGGGAGACCGGAGGAAAAAAGACCTTTAAGGGAGGCCGAGACGTAGATGGGAGGATAATATTAAAATGGATTTGAGGGAGGTGGAATATGATGATAGAGACTGGATTAACCTTGCTCAGGATAGGGACCAATGGCGGGCTTATGTGAGGGCGGCAATGAACCTTCGTGTTCCTTAAAAGGCATTTGTAAGTAAATAAGTGTTATTATTATTATTATTATTATTATTATTATATTTATTATTATTGAATTTGGTATTCCCAAGAAACTAGTTCGATTAATTAAAATATATCTCAGTGAAACGTACAGCAGAGTCCGTATAGGCCAGTTTCTGTCAGATGCGTTTCCAATTCACTGCGGGCTAAAGCAAGGAGATGCACTATCACCTTTACTTTCTAACTTCGCTTTAGTGTAAGCCATTAGGAAAGTTCAGGATAACAGAGAGGGTTTGGAATTGAACGGGTTACATCAGCTTCTTGTCTATGCGGATGATGTGAACATGTTAGGAGAAAATCCACAAACGGTTAGAAAAAACACGGGAATTTTACTGAAAGCAAGTAAAGAGATAGGTTTGGAAGTAACCCCGAAAAGACAAACTATATGATTATGTCTTGTGACCAGAATATTGTACGAAATGGAAATATAAAAATTGGAGATTTATCCTTCGAAGAGGTGGAAAAATTCAAGTATCTGGAGCAACAGTAACAAATATAAATGACACTCGGAGGAAATTAATTGCAGAATAAATATGGGAAATGCATGTTATTATTCGGTTGAGAAGCTCTTATCATCCAGTCTGCTGTCCAAAAATCTGAAAGTTAGAATTTATAAAACAGTTATATTACCGGTTGTTCTGTATGGTTGTGAAACTTGGACTCTCACTCTGAGAGAGGAATATAGGTTCAGGGTGTTTGAGAATAAGGTGCTTAGGAAAATATTTGGGGCTAAGCGGATGAAGTTACAGGAGAATGGAGAAAGTTACACAACGCAGAGCTGCACGTATTGTATTCTTCACCTAACATAATTAGGAACTTAAAATCCAGACGTTTTAGATGGGCAGGGCATGCAGCACGTATGGGCGAATACAGAAATGCATACAGAGTGTTAGTTGGGAGACCGGAGGGAAAAGACCTTTAGGGAGGCCGAGACGTAGATGGGAGGATAATATTAAAATGGATTAGAGAGAGGTGGAGTATGATGATAGAGACTGGATTAATCTTGCACAGGATAGGGACCGATGGCGGGCTTATGTGAGGGCGGCAATGAACCTTCGGGTTCCTTAAAAGCCATTTGTAAGTAAGTATTATTATTATTATTATTATTATTATTATTATTATTATTATTAATTAATTAATTATTTTGTATTATAATCTTTATATCATTTCTGTCACGATTATTTTATTTTTATTATTATTATTATTATTATTATTATTATTATTATTATTATTATTATTGTTACTATTATTTCTATCTTCAGCATTATTATTTGATCCCTGTAAAAGTTTATGTAGACTACTGGACTGTACCCGAGCACGAGCATATGCTCATTTCGGGTATCTATTCATATTTATTCAATTCAAATGTAAATTGTAAATAAATTTGAATTTGAAATTTTGAATTTGAATTTGCTCTTAATGGACTGAGAGAAAACCCCAGAAAAACCTCAACCATGTAACTTGTTTCAACCAGGATTCGAACCTGGGCCCGCTCGTTTCACAGTCAGGCATGCTGTTACTCCACAGTGGTGGACCAATGTTCGATGTAACACTTGTTGGAGTGCTGAGTACTTCGAAGTAAAACAGAATCTCTTATTAGTAGAGTTAGTTTGTTTGAAATTTGTTTGCTCTGCATTAAATGTGAAAATCGGTGCGAATGATAGATGGCCCTAGTTGGCCAATAAACACGGTGTTCGGGTCAGGTGTAATGGCATGGAGATGAGAACGGCGGACAGGGTAATTCGACATTGCAAGTGGAATGAAGGGGAGTACACCACCAATTGGAACCAAAGGCAGCAGTTTCCGAGGGACCATAAATCGTACTCCGACTCGAAGTTCCATAACTCTCCCGCGCCGTGTCTCAGAACTGCTGAACTGAAGCCAGAATTGAGAGATCGCGTTACCAATAATTCTACAACTTCTGGGCCCGCATTATTTAGGGGAAGTGGTATAACCCGAGTGTCTATCGACGCTCCCAGACAAATGTGCAGCCTAGCGATGCAAAGCGTGCTAAGCAACCACTTCATCTAAATGCTTTACAACGCGGAAGAACTTCATTGCGTTCTAGTTCTGAGTAAAAGAAACGTAGTTAAATGTGTTTAACTTTTCTTAGGTCTATATGACGTTAAAGACAACTATGCCCCAACTATCTATTTCATAAATCTATTCATCGGCAGTGCAAATGGCGATTTTATTGAATTCAGCAAAACTTACTCGATTTTGCCATTCAGACTGGAATGATTTACAATTCATACTGATTTTCACATAAGCCGATTAACATATAAGTTTCTATAATTATCAATCTTAATGACTTATCAAAATACACAAAAAAAAAAACAAGTTACATAGAATAATAGATTAAATTAGATTGTAGTACTATGTGAGAGGTTAAATTAGTTTGTAGTATTATGTGGAAAGTTAGGTTAGGTTAAATTAGGTTGTAGTATTATGCGAGAGGTTAGATTATGTTAAATTAGGTTGTATTATGTGAAAAGTTAGGTTATGTTGAATTAAGTTGTATTATGTGAAACGTTAGGTTAAGTTAAATTAGTGTTGATCTAAATGAGGGGTTGGAAAGCAATGGTGGATCATTAATGTTTAGGTGAGGGGTTTGGACTTTTTCCATTGCTGGTTGTCACAATCAAAAATTAAGACTCAACGTTTCGAAGGGTGGTTCTCCCTTCGTCTTCAGGTGGAAGGAAGGAGAGAAAGGGAAAAACCTACTGCTAATGACTTCGGGTTTTTTCTTAATTAGAATCTCCACCGAAACCAGGAATCAACGATCAGTCATACAGAATAGCTGTACGTAATAATCCCAACAATAGGTTTTTTCCTTTCTCTCCTTCCTTCCACCTGAAGACGAAGGGAGAACCACCCTTCGAAACGTTGTCTTAATTTTTTGATTGTGACAACCAGCAATGGAAAAAGTCCAAACCCCTCACCTAAACATTAAGTTAAATTAGGTTAGGTGCTATTTGAGAGGTTTTATAAGGTTAAATTAGGTTGTATTATGTGCGAAGTTACATTAGGTTACATTAGGTTGTAGTATTATGTGAGAAGTTAGGTTAGGTTAAATTAGGTTGAGTACTATTTGAGTAACAGGGGCAAACAAAATAGATTAGGTGTGTAGTATTATGTGAGAGGTTAGGTTAGGTTAGGTTAGGTTAAATTAAGTTGTAGTACTATGTGAGAGGTTAGGTAAGGTTAAATTAGGTTATAGAATGATGTGAGAAGTTAGGTTAGGTTAAAATAGGTTATAGTATTGTGAGAGGCTAGGTTGATTAAATTAGGTTGTAGTATTATGTGAGAAGTTAGATTAGGTTAGATTAGGTGTGTAGTATTATGTCAGAGGTTAGGTGAGATTAAATTAGATTGTAGTCCTATGTGAGAGGTTAGGTTAGGTTAAATTAGATTGTAGTACTATGTAAGAGGTTAAATTAGGTTGTAGTATTATGTGGAAAGTTAGGTTAGGTTAAAGTAGGTTGTGTTATGCGAGAGGTTAGGTTATGTTAAATTAGGTTGTGTTATGCGAGAGGTTAGGTTATGTTAAATTAGGTTGTATTATGTGAAAAGTTAGGTTATGTTGAATTAGGTTGTATTATGTGAAACGTTAGGTTAAGTTAAATTAGGTTAAGTGCTATTTGAGAGGTTAGATTAGGTTAAAATAGGTTGTATTATGTGCGAAGTTACATTAGGTTAGATTAGGTTGTATTATGTGCGAAGTTACATTAGGTTAGATTAGGTTGTAGTATTATGTGAGAAGTTAGGTTAGGTTAAATTAGGTTGAGTACTATTTGAGAGGTTAGGTTAGGTAAAATTAGGATGTAGTAACAGGGGAGGCAACATTGCAAACAAAATAAATTAGGTGTGTAGTATTATGTGAGACGTTAGGTTAGGTTAAATTAAGTTGTAGTACTATGTGAGAGGTTAGGTAAGGTTAAATTAGGTTATAGAATTATGTGAGAAGTTATGTTAGGTTAAATTAGGTTATAGTATTGTGAGAGGCTAGGTGAGATTAAATTAGGTTTTAGTATTATGTGAGAAGTTAGATTAGGTGTGTAGTATTATGTGAGAGGTTAGGTGAGATTAAATTAGATTGTAATGCTATGTGAGAGGTTAGGTTAGGTTAAATTAGATTGTAATACTATGTGAGAGGTTAAATTAGGTTGTAGTATTATGTGGAAAGTTAGGTTAGGTTAGGTTAAATTAGGTTGTAGTATTATGCGAGAGGTTAGGTTATGTTAAATTAAGTTGTATTATGTGAAAAGTTAGGTTATGTTAAATTATGTTAAGTACTATTTGAGAGGTTAGGTTAGATTAAATTAGGTTGTATTGTGAAATGTTAGGTTAAGTTAAATTATGTTAAGTACTATTTGAGAGGTTAGGTTAGATTAAATTAGGTTGTATTATGTTAGATTAGATTAGATTATGTTGTAGTATTATGTGAGAAGTTAGATTAGGTTAAATTAGGTTCAGTACTGTTTGAGAGGTTAGGTTAGATTAAATTAGGTTGTATTATGTTCGAAGTTATATTAGGTTAGATTAGGTTGTAGTATTATGTGAGAAGTAACGTTAGGTTAAATTAGGCTGAGTACTATTTGAGACGTCAGGTTAGATTAAATTAGGTTTAGTACTATTTGAGAGGTTAGGTTAGATTAAATTAGGTTTTATTATGTTCGATGTTAGATTAGGTTGTAGTATTATGTGAGAAGTTAGGTTAGGTTAAATTAGGTTAAGTACTTTTTGAGAGGTTAGGTTAGATTAAATTAGGTTGTATTATGTTCGAAGTTAGATTAGATTAGGTTGTAGTATTATGTGAGCTTAGATTAGATTAAATTAGGGTGTATTATGTGCGAAGTTAGGTTAGGTTAGATTAGGTTGTAGTATTATGTGAGAGCTTAGATTAGATTAAATTAGGTTGTATTATGTGCGAAGTTAGGTTAGGTTGAATTAGGTTGAGTACTATGTGAGAGGTTAGGTTAAGTTAGGTTAAATTAGGTTAGGTTAGATTAGCTGTGAAGTATTATGTGAGAGGTTAGGTCCATACCACATCCAGCGCATCCTATTTCCACAGTTGGTGACACTGAAAATTCCCATCGTTCCCTTTCTCACATTAAGGAAATATGGCGGTGTTCTTCATTCACGCACTACAAACTTCGTATATAAGTAAAGTAGGTTTATGTATTTGGGGTGGGTTGCGTGGGCATACAGCTCTGCTAGTGATTACATCCAATTTACACTAAGCCATAGCATAAATTCCAGAGATTTTCAAGGTATTTTAGGAATGTTTTCTAGTGGCGGATAGATAATGAACATTTACATAATACTCTTGGCCATAAAGGTTTCTTTTTTCCCCTGTACCTACTTCAAGACGAATCATGAATACTTTCCAGTCACCGTACAGTCAGAGCATGAAATTTCTTGGGTTACTAGCATTGATGTAGTTCCCTTCGTACTCCGCTTTTACATCTTTCATATACGAATCACTGACAGGTTAGATTTTATTTACTTATTTGCTTATTTATTTATTTACTTAATTACTTATTTATTTATTTACTTAATTACTTACTTATTTACTTACTTATTTATTTACTTACTTATTTACTTACTTATTTACTTACTTGCTTACTTACTTACTTATTTACTTATTTACTTACTTATTTACTTACTTATTTACTTACTCACTTACTTACTTATTTACTTACTTACTTATTTACTTACTTATTTATTTACTTATTTAATTGCTGGCTTACTTATTTATTTATTTATTTATTTATTTATTTATTTATTTATTTATTTATTTATTTATTTATTTATTTATTTATTTATTTATTTATTTATTTATTTATTTATTTATTTATTTATTTATTTATTTATTTATTTATTTATTTATTTTTTTAAATCCACCACCAACAGAAGCAGGCTTCCAATTACAGGTGTCTTAGATAGATATATACACAAAATACATAATAATAGAAAAAAAAACAACAAAACAAACAACACAAACGAAAAAAGAAAATACATAATGGTAATAGATGCTAGAATATAATATTACAGTTAATATAGTGCCAAATGTCAATATAATGATGCATAATTATTTAAAAACTAGAGTAAAAACATTATAATACACTTCTTCATAATTTAAATATCTAAGGAAATAAAATTCTTTTTAATATTGTATGAAATTTTTCAACTGTTGAACTGAAATCTAATTGAGAATCACAGTTTAAAGACAGAGAGTTGTAAGTATTACACATAACAATGGAGAGTTCTTGAAGAAAACGGATCTAGGAATAGGAATAATAAAAGGTGGCCTATGACGTAATTCTGTTCTTTTTACATTGAACTGAAGGAATGTAAGAAAATCACAGTTATTCAATATACCGTTAACAGTCTTATGGAGTAAAATTTGGCTATTTATTAATCGTCGAGATTTTAAAGTTTAAAAATTAAATTCAAAAAGTAACTGATTATATGAAATTTGCTTGTCATAAGACGACACGTGATGTTTTTTAAAATATAAATAACGTAACAATCTTTTCTGTATCCTTTCTATGCCTTGTATATACGATCAATTGCATCTCCACAAAATATCCCTTACAAATTCAACGATTTTCCCGTCCGAAATCACTGGAACTACCTCAGCGCTAGTTTCGTTTCCCTTGCATATTATAAGAACTTACGATAGGTTAGGTTTGGTTGGTTAGGATTTTGTTATGCCTTGCATATCGATCAATTCCATCTCCACAAAAAAAAAAATCAATTATAAATTCAACAATTTTTACTTCCAAAATCACCGGAACTACCTAAGCGCTAGTTTCATCCTCGGCTCTGCAACATCAAATTTGATGGTTACGATGAGTACATTGGGAAAGCGGTCATTTTCCACTGTTGCCACGAAATGTTATGTTTAAACAGAATTTTCTATGAATAACGGAATATGTTTCTGAAAGGCTAAATTTCAGGTTAAACTAGCACTGTGGTAGTTGCCTTCCTACTCCACTTATGCACCTTCAACTGTTTTACCAGTCATACCAACGTAACTTTGGTACATTACGAAAGTTTGAAGCTAATATACACTCACGTTAGCATTTTGTTATAGTGAGGATCACGTAAGAGTAATTCCTAAAAGACTAATTTGACCATCTCTTCAGTGTTGCCAACTAATACTAGATATCACCAAAATAGGTTAAAATCACACAATGCCATGTACAATAATAATAATAATAATAATAATAATAATAATAATAATAATAATAACAATAATATAGTATTAGCAATAACGATATCTTGCCTATTTACCACATCTCATATTTATGTTGGGGAGGTGTTTTCTAAAAGGTTAAATAATTTGTGAAAGAGTGTATTTTCCTTCTGGACCTCTCGCACATTATGTTAGTAGTTAGTAGATTAGTGTATGATCTAATATTAAAATGTATTTTGTCTGACAACATGAAATGGATTGCTTTGACTAAACAGTTTACGAATCACGAGACCTAACCTAAAAATGTATTTTGTTTGAACACGTGAAATGATTAGTACGAATTCCGTAAACGAATGCCACTTTGAAATGTATGTTTTAGTAGAATATTTACTCCATTATTGTAATAAAAGTCCAAACACAAAACAAATTAATTAAAATGTGGAATAGTATTTCCAGAGCCTTCTTTAGTTACAAGCCGGGGCCATACGTCGGCAACACTGTAATTATCTGTCACCCGGAGGCTGACCGTACAGTTCACGTGTTTGTGCTAATGCCGATTTCCAATGTAAATTAATGTTGCAATATAAGTGTGTGTCGATGGAATTATGTTTGCGGTCGTACCAAACGTTAATTGTTGATGTATTATAAACTAAATGCGTGTTGGTGATAAAAAAAACAAGACAATAAATGAAAATAAAATGGTTGCAGTCTTTGGGAATTTTCACGGTTATGGATGACAAAGTAATTGACTATTCTATTAAATATTGTATAACCACATTTTTATATTCTTATTTGTGATTTGTGTGTATCAGAATTCTAGTCAAATTGTTGGGTCTCGCCTGCTATATCAATAAAAGTTACGCCGTTGGTTTTCAAAGTCATTGTAAACAGCTCTTTTGTGATCCCATAAATGTTGCAGTTTTGTTGAAGATTCGGAATGCCTGCTATACGTCAGAACTATCTATAATTTGTACATGCATTAATCACTTTGTTGGTTTGGTCAATGTTACTTATGTCCCGCCACTATAGAAACATAGGCCAATTTTACACATATTTAGTATAACTTGTTGCTTCTTTGACAGGTTAGGTTTGGTTAGTTTAGGTTTTTGTTATAGCCTACCTTGCATATACGATTATAGCGCTACATTGGCAGTGATAAAAGTGAAATATTCGTTCAGTGGGCGTTGGATACTCTACATTCCCCACTTGGTATTTACAGGATTTAAAGTCCACTGAGTTTACGCTAATTGATACATACATGTACTTAATAGATAATGTTGCGTTTTGTTACGTATTATGTTGAAGGGATGTGTTTTCATTTTTCATAGATTGTTTTACTTGGCTTAACTGTATTTACATCCTCATACTTTTATTATAATAGGAATGTCAATAGTTTCTTCTGTTTACATTTTATTTTAGACCTATTTGCATAATTCACATTCTTAGCTTGTTTTCTGTAGTTATATTTATTTAAAATTATATTTTAAAAAGTTTATAACAAATAATTTAGGATAACAGTATTGTTATGGTGACTGGCCAGGTTCAAACTAAAACTGGCTTCCTGGACATCTGAAATATTTATAGAAATGCACGACATAATCACATGAAATTAAAATGCATATGATATCCTACACCTTTCATGTCAGAGGTGAAACAACATTAAGCGGCAAAACACTGTCAATTTACTAGCCACATAATGGTTAATTGATTGGAATAGGGTATTGCGAAAGTACGTCATTATTTTATTTATTTTTGGTACAAGTAACATTTCTTTAAGTATTTATTTATTTTCCCTTGTACTATCAATAAAAAAACAAGTATGTTTTTATTTTTTTTAAATTATAAGTATAGTTGCTACGACACATAGGCACACAGCACTTTCTAGGCATCTGAAATATTTGTAGAAAAACACGATAGATAATTGCAGAAGATAATATTAAAATATATCCTAAACCTTTCACAGATGAAACACCATTAAGTCGCAAAACATTGTCAATTTGCTAGCCACAAATTTGTTAACTGAATGGAACTTAAGAATACTGCGTAGGAACTTACGTCTTTATTGCATTATTGATTTTATTATTTTCGGTGCAAGGAATATCTTTTTTATTTATTTATTTACCTTCGTACTATAAATAAAAACATGTTTTTTTGTAATTATTTTAAGTGGCAGCCTTTGTATGTAAGTAGCCTACTTACGCCGTATTCTGAAATATAGCTAACTGATTGCAATAAAACACTATTTTCGAACCCGTAATAATTTACATCACTACTCTGAATCTTGATCTTACCTTTGTGCATGAAGTAATATTGAAAAAATACGCGTTACGTATAACGAAAGCAATGAGCAAACACAATATCACTCTAAAATCTCCCGCCTCCACTCTGCGTTGCCGAACCTACCCATGCCCCGGCTTGTAACTAAAGAAGGCTCTGGTATTTCTATCGATTCCTCAAGGGCCTGTATCACACGAAATATGTTGTATTTATTTACACTTAGCCTACCTGACTTTAATCTTGAAATTATAACCACAACATAAAGCAACACATACAATAACCATTATGTATAACTATTAATACCGATATTAATTAATTATTATTAGTATGTTCAAATTTCACTAGCTTCCATTAATGGGCTCAGATATCTAGAACAATTCGAATTTTCACAATTTAAACTACTGACAACTTGTGTCACTGCTACCAACATAAGTTATAAAATCACTACCAGTTGTAGTATTTCTCAGTACCGAAATTCGAAACGGAGTTGGCAAAAGAAAATTCAACCTGTAAACTAGAAAATCACCTTAATCCACTAGCTTATGCAATAATGGGGTAAAAATGGTTAGGTTTCACAGTAATTTGCTATACTTGTTTCTTTGAAAGATGGGACATGACAGTTAAACGGCCGAGCTTGGAACTACAGTGCCATGTTGCCAATATGGACTACCACGCTGCCAGCTGATGGAAGCTAGCAATTGTCGTGAAGATGGCTGACGTTAAAATATTCATTGACAATTGACGCGAAGGTAAGAAAACAATATAAAAATCGATAGAGAATCAAAGACGAAACGTACCAATGCTAACATTGTGTGCACAATAAATGTCGCCAAGAGAGCTATTAAGCACTCGCCACGCGGGAACTGTAAGTTTGGCAACTCAATCGTTGTTACCATAGCAACAGGCCTACCATGCTATGTGACATTCAGTTGTCTTTCCGATCGTAACGCTCCTGTCATGTCCCATCTTTCAAAAAACAAGTATAGGAGACGTCGTTGCATATAGACCACTTTTACACTAAACCCAAAATTTGTTTTTTGCAAGATATACTAAAACCCTAAACTAACCTAACCTTTTCCTTAATATGTGACAGGTTAGGTTAGGTTAGGTTACTGTTTTAGTATACGTTGTATACACTAAGGTTAGGTTTAGTGTAAAAGTGATCTATATGCAACTACGTCTCCTAGCAAATTACCGGTTTTCACCCTTAGGGTATTAAGTGAGCTGATCCAGACTATATGCCTTGCATATACGAATTTTTGTTAGGTTAGGTTAGCCTTTTCTTATGCCTTGCATATACCAATCTGTGACAGTTTAGGTTAGGTTAGGTTAGGTTAGGCTAGGTTAGGTTAGGTTAGGTGAGCCTTTTCTTATGCCTTGCATAAAATCTGTGACAGGTTAGGTTAGGCTAGGTTAGGTTAGGTTAGCCTTTTCTTATGCCTTGCATATACCAATCTGTGACAGTTTAGGTTAGGTTAGGTTAGGTTAGGTTAGGTTTTTCTTATGCCTTGCATATACGAATCTGTGACAGGTTAGGTTAGGTTAGGTTAGGTTAGGTTAGGTTAGGTTAGCCTTTTCTTATGCCATACATATACCAATCTGTGACAGTTTAGGTTAGGTTAGGTTAGGTTAGGCTTTTCTTATGCCTTGCATATACGAATCTGTGACAGGTTAGGTTAGGTTAGGTTAGGCTTTTCTTATGCCTTGCATATACGAATCTGTGACAGGTTAGGTTAGGTTAGGTTAGGTTAGGTTAGGTTAGGTTAGCCTTTTCTTATGCCATACATATACCAATCTGTGACAGTTTAGGTTAGGTTAGGTTAGCCTTTTCTTATGCCTTGCATATACGAATCTGTGACAGGTTAGGTTAGGTTAGGTTAGGTTAGCCTTTTCTTATGCCTTGCATATACCAATCTGTGACAGTTTAGGTTAGGTTAGGCTAGGCTAGGTTAGGTTAGGTTAGCCTTTTCTTATGCCTTGCATATACGAATCTGTGACAGGTTAGGTTAGATTAGCCTTTTCTTATGCCTTGCATATAGCAATCTGTGACAGTTTAGGTTAATTTAGGCTTTTGTTATGCCTTGTATATACGAATCTGTATAGGATTTTCGAAGTCCGGCGATTTATGGTTAGGTTAGGTTAGGTTAGGTTAGGTTAGGTTAGGTTAGGTTAGGTTAGGTTAGCCTTTTCTTATGCCTTGCATATACGAATCTGTAACGGTTAGGTTAGGTTAGGTTAGGTTAGCCTTTTCTTATGCCTTGCATATACGAATCTGTGACAGGTTAGGTTAGAGTAGGTTAGGTTAGGTTAGCCTTTTCTTATGCCTTGCATATACCAATCTGTGACAGTTTAGGTTAGGTTAGTCTAGGCTAGGTTAGGTTAGGTTAGCCTTTTCTTATGCCTTGCATATACGAATCTGTGACAGGTTAGGTTAGATTAGCCTTTTCTTATGCCTTGCATATAGCAATCTGTGACAGTTTAGGTTAATTTAGGCTTTTGTTATGCCTTGTATATACGAATCTGTATAGGATTTTCGAAGTCCGGCGATTTATGGTTAGTGATGTTGTCAGTATACTGGTTAGCGTGATGGCACACGTACAAACGAAGTTACATTTTTTGAAACTATGTGTTTATTTCACTGTTATTTGTTGTGTTCTACTTATTGCTAAATATTTGGTACTTTTTTCAACTATATCTGCGAAGTATTTCATATGACTTGTCTGTATGAGAACAAGCTGTAAAAACGATACAATCCAGTTGGCAGTTGTTCACAAGCAAGGAGAAATTAAATGCATTATGCAAAGAACGACGAACCATAACCCTTTACCATTGCCAAAAAAAGTTTTTAGGTAGAATTTCCTTCTACTAGGTTAACCGAATTCTTCAATCTGAATCATCTTCGCGCTTAGTTATATTACTAACAACTCGCTAAAAACTTTTAATGACTTAATTCCATAGTCTTACCTTATTACTGCCAGATATTCATGTTGTAATGCTGCAAATCCATTTAAAATAAAATTCACTAAAGTTATTATACACCAATATCCGCAATCATTAATATTACAGTAAATATAACGCTTTTATCAACCACGAACGATCACAACACAATGGACAACGCGGGACTGAGGATATGGCGCCGTTCATTTGTCAAGGAAAAGAACATTCAGAAGGCTTTGACAAGCGATCACTGATATATAAGAACAACTGCTACATAATTTCTTAGCCTTCCACTGTTAAAAGTACATGCTATGGAACTGTTTTTAGGGGTCCACAGATGACAAATCACACTGACCAATCGGAGAACAGAACGAAAACCTGTTTCGCCTCATGCTTCGCTGTTGAGACTCGCCAATCTACCCTCTCTACGTAAAATTCTGTTGCTGAAACAAGTCTGAATATTACTGTATACTTATAATAATAATATTAAGTAAAGGACCGATTTATAAATGAAAATTAGGCCCACATGTTGCAGAAAATCTTCTGATATTGTATAGGAATGTGAACAATTACGATATTTAAGTTGTGCAATTCTTTTATTATATGCACCAGACACCAAAAGAAGGGCCGTTTCGTTATTTTCTGTCCTAGACACAAGACGCTACGAATGAACAAAGATCTGGATCAGAAATAGTCGTTCCGAAACTCATTTGAAAAAATGCAAGAAAAGAATTAACTTGCCATTAACAGATAAATATTATAGACATTTTATAATTATTAAATTGAATCTAATTTTCTTCTAGGAGTTTCGTAATGATAGAGGCAGCAAAGAGATAGGTAGGAGAAAATCCAGAAACGATTAGGGAAAACACGGGAATTTTACTTGAAGCAAGTAAAGCGATAGGTTTGGAAGTAAATCCCGAAAAGACTAAGTACATGATTATGTCTCGTGACCAGAATATTGTATGAAATGGAAATATAAAAATTGGAGATTTATCCTTCGAAGAGGTGGAAAAATTCAAATATCTTGGAGCAACAGTAACAAATATAAATGACACTCGGGAGGAAATTAAACGTACAATAAATATGGGAAATGCCTGTTATTATTCGGTTGAGAAGCTTTTGTCATCTAGTCTGCTTTAAAAAAATCTTAAAGTTAGAATTTATAAAACAGTTATATTACCGGTTGTTCTGTATGGTTGTGAAACTTGGACTCTCACTTTGAGAAAAAACAGAGATTAAGGGTGTTTGAGAATAAGGTTCTTAGGAAAATATTTGGTGCTAAGAGGGATGAAGTTACAGGAGAATGGAGAAAGTTACACAACGCAGAACTGCATGCATTGTATTCTTCACCTGACGTAATTAGGAACATTAAATCCAGACGTTTGAGATGGGCAGGGCATGTAGCACGTATGGGCGAATCCAGAAATGCATATAGAATGTTAGTTGGGAGGCCTGAGGGAAAAAGACCTTTAGGGAGGCCGAGACGTAGATGGGAAGATAATATTAAAATGGATTTAAGGAATGTGGAATATGATGGTAGAGCCTGGATTAATCTTGCACAGGATAGGGACCAATGGCGGGCTTATGTGAGGGCGGCAATGAACCCCGGGTTCCTTAAAAGCCATTTATAAGTAAGTATTAATATTTATATTATTATTGTTATTATTATTATTTATTTATGTATTTATTTATTTATTTGCTGCCTTTCAAGGAACCCGGAGGTTCATTGCCGTCCTCACATAAGCCCGCCATTGATCCCTATCCTTAGCAAGATTAATCCATTCTCTTGTCATATCCCACCTCCCTCAGATCCATTTTAGTATTATTTTCCCATCTAACGTCTCGGCCTCCCCAAAGGTTTTATTCTCTCCGGCCTCCCAACTAACACTCTATATGCATTTCTGGATTAGCCCATACGTGCTACATACCCTGCCCATCTCAAACGTCTGGATTTAATGTTCCTAATTACGTCAGGTGAAGAATACAATGCGTGCAGTTCTGTGTTGTGTAACTTTTTCCATTCTCCTGTAACTTTATCCATCTTAGCCCCAAATATTTTCCTAAGCACCTTATTCTCAAACACCCTTAACCTATGTTCCTCTCTCAAAGTGAGAGTCCAACTTTCAAACCATACAGAGCAATGCCTGTTAATATAACTGTTTTATAAATTCTAACATTCAGATTTTTTGACAGCAGACTGGATGATAAAAACTTCTCAACCGAATAATAGCAGGCATTTCTCATATTTATTCTGTGTTTAATTTCATTTATATTTGTTACTGTTGCTTCCCAGCTATTTCAATTTTTTCACCTCTTCAAAGGATAAATTTTCAATTTTATATTTCCATTTCGTGCAATGTTTTCGTCACGAGACATAATCATATACTTTGTCTTTTCGGGATTTATATCGAAACCTATCTCTTTACTTGCTTCAAGTAAAATTCCTGTATTTTCTCTAATCGTTTTTGGATTTCTCCTATTATTATTATTTTATTATTATTATTATTATTATTATTATTATTATTATTATTATTAAGGTCACTGCATACATTGCTTACTAGGACCAGAGTGAATATTGGTACAGTAACACATCACTTACGTCAGTGATGTCAAAGCAAGAGCATTTTTCAGACCTTGACTTCGTGCGCGGGCAGCAAGCGCTAAGTATGGAAAGAGGAAGGGTTGTGTATATGAATAAGCAACCTGTTTGATTAAGAAAACAGTGGTGCACAAACTTCAAACGGAACGTGAAATTTTATGTCGTTATTTTTATATGGCTTCTTTCTGTTTGATATTATCTATATTGTCTGTAAAACAAAAGTACCAACACTGATTTCTTAATATTGCACTTGTGTTTTAAATCTTAATAACATAATAGAGAGTTAAGAAGGAATATTCATTTTCTATAGTAGTATAATATTATACTGTATTAAGTGGATGCACATCATTCATAAAGAAAGTGATATTCCAAAGAAAGAGATTGAGTATGACATGATAAGTTGGAATTTATATTGATGGTATCTTTAGCCTTACAAAAGTAATCAATAAACTAAGCAAAACAATATTACAGTACAAAGTAAAGTTACCTAGGTACTGTATCTGTTTTAAGTGTAACTAATATTACGTAAAAAAACCCTTATGGCATTATGCTTTTAAAGTGATATTGGTGAGCAACTTCCTATCATCAGAATATTAAATTATTTTCTCGAAATGTGCTGAAGCTATAGAGCTGACATTTTTACAACACATGGGCACGTATCTTTTGCTTATGATGTAACAGTAGTTGCTTTGTTAATTCATTTCCTACAAACAATTTCCATGCGAATATTTTCAAAATTTTCAATACACTATCTTCAGTAATACGTATATACGGTATATTAGATTTACGAAAACATTTTTAAGGCTACTGAATAAATAGGCCTATTCTGAAAATTTCACTTTTCTTCAAAGAAAATATTTCTTTTGAATAAAAAAATTTGTGACAAATTTAAAATTAAAACTTACATTCTTATAATGCACTTATATTTCTTTCGGCAAATCTAAAATTAACATGGATACAGTTTTAATAAGTTCTCTTCCTTTATCTATTGAATCAGTGCTGGCCATCCCTGAATATTCTCGAGCAAGCGGCATATACTACCTCTTTCTCCTGTCTCTTTCCTTTCCGCTATTCAGGCTCTCCTAGGCTCTAAAGCGCACGCTTGCTCCTGTGGGCATCAATTGACATGCCTGACTTACGTTTATAAATTTTTCTACTTTATTTTTCTCTAAAATCCTTTAGAACGCAAGTTATGAAAATTTCGTTATTAAAGGTGAGAACAAGTGAAACGAAAACTGTAGCTATCAAAAGGAACGAAATGTGTGCATGAAGGGAGCTTGGGACAAGAATGCAGCAGACAGAGATAAGTCACGCGTGACGAAGGTTCGAGAGATGAAAAGGAATTGAGTCGTGTAATTAGTATCCACGACAACGCCTCCCTCAGACCCGGTAGTAATAATCCAGTTCACATTATAAACGGAGACACATCCAGCATAATGATCAGTCTCGGTTACAGACCTCCTGCCCTTGATTATGTTTGACTAATTGTGGTGCAACTGTTGCTATGGGTACATGGGAGAGAAGTTGTCATAACAAGAGTCTAGATCTGATACGAGCAACTCATGAATAGCAGTTAACAAGTCTAAGTTTCCAAATTACTCCTTTCCGAGAAGAGTGGAGCGCTCTCAGCTTTCCTTTACGTCATCGATCACTTACATATTCGGCGCACCGATAAGGCCTACAAGTGACGTCTGAAAAGTTAATTAAACCCTGAAAACTATTGATTCTGGAGTTATATTTTGTATTTTAGTTGAGAAGTGGTTCTTGGTATCAATTTTAGAGGTTGAATTTTCTTCTTGAAATCTCCTTAATTAAAGTAACTTAGCTTTTCGTCATATTGGGTTGAGGGAAAACCCCGGAAAAAACTTCAACCAGGTAAATTGTCCCGACCGGGAATCGAACCCAGGCCATCTGGTTTCGCGGCCAGGCGCGCTAACCGTTACTCCAGAGATGTGGACACTTATTATTACTTATTAATTATTATTATTACTTATGATTACTTTTTAGTTTATTTCAACAAATACTATTTATATCAACAAGAATACATCATAGACATATCAGAATTATTACTTACTTAGTTACTTACTGGCTTCTAAGGAACCCGGAGGTTCATTGCCGCCCTCACATAAGCCCGCCATTGGTCCCTATCCTAAGCAAGATTAATCCAGTCCCTACTATCATATCCCACCTCCCTCAAATCCATTTTAATATTATCTTCCCATCTACGTCTCGGCCTTCCCAAAGGTCTTTTCCCCTCTGGCCTCCCAACTAACACTCTATATGCATTTCTGGATTCGCCCATACGTGCTACATGCCCAGCCCATCTCAAATGTCTGGATTTAATATTCCTAATTATGTCAGATGAAGGATACAATGCGTGCAGTTCTGCGTTGTGTAACTTTCTTCATTCTCCTGTAACTTCATCCCTTTTAGCCCCAAATATTTTCCTAAGAACCTTATTCTCAAAAACCCTCAATCTCTGTTCCTCTCTCAAAGTGGTAATATAACTGTTTTATAAATTCTAACTTTCAGATTTTTTGACAGCAGACTGGATGATAAAAGCTTCTCAACCGAATAATAACAGGCATTTCCCATATTTATTCTGTGTTTAATTTCTTCCCGAGTATCATTTATATTTGTTACTGTTGCTCCCAGATATTTGAACTTCTCCACCTCTTCAAAAGATAAATTTCCAATTTTTATATTTCCATTTCGTACAATATTCTGGTCACGAGACATAATCATATACTTTGTCTTTTCGGGATTAACTTCCAAACTTATCGCTTTACTTGCTTCAAGTAAAATTCTCGTGTTTTCCCTAATCGTTTGTGGATTTTCTCCTAACATATTCACGTCATCCGCATAGACAAGCAGCTGATGTAACCCGTTCAATTCCAAACCCTACTTATTATTATTTTTTAGTTTATTTCAAGAAATACTATTTATTTCAACAAGTATACAGAATAGACATATCAGACTACAGAATATAATTACAACAAAAGAAATGGAAATGAAATTAATATAATCAATACAAAAAGAGGACACAATAGTGTTATTATTACTATTAATATTATTATTATTACATTATTATTAGTATACTATTATTGATAGTATTATTACTACGAAAGTCATCGCTGTAAATTGACCTTATAAGACGTTAAGAATTGTTATCTTTCGGATATTCATCTACTTGATACTATTCGTTCTAATTATTGTATAAAAACCGATCATAATATTTTTAGGAAGGCGAACAGTTTTTCATTATGCAATTCAGTTCTTTCAGATAAATGATAATATTCTGTTCACGTTGGTAATGAAAGTTGCAATCTTCGTAGACTGTTCCAGAAGAGCAGATCAACCAGGATGCGGGCTAGAAACAGAGGAACTGCGCCCGGATGTAGCGCCCGTCATTCATTTGCAATGTTAAATTACTTCACACCTACCTGAGTCAACAAATACGGGTCCACCTTCTATTGTTTGCATTTTTTTTCTTCTGCCAGCAATGTTACTAAGCATTTAGGAAGATGCGAGAAAATCCTCAGCCATGGCTGCACCGTACTTCGTATGTATGACTACGTAATGAAAGAATATTTACCTTACCATAAGTTGTGATTCTCTCCGCAGGTACTATAGAGGATTCCACGTTAAGAAAAAAGCATTGAGCATATGGGGGCTATTCCTCAAATGACCAGTTGCCATAGAAACACCTACCTACCACATAGCTTTATAATGTACTGGGCAAAGCCCATAAAATCAATGCTTGTTTCTTAACGTGGAATGCTATATATATATTAGACAAATAGAGTAGATTCTTGAAGGAGTAAATGTCTCTCCAGCAAAGAAAGAAAGCAACTCATGAACATTTCATTTTAAATCATTGACGCAAAAATACTGAAACTAATGTCATAAAGCTGAAACATACTTTCTAATTATACATTTTGTACACTCCGAGAAAAAATTAGTTTCTTAGTTTATTTCAAAAAGGCATAGGACTCGGTTAAAAGAGAAGTTTTATATAATATTCTTATTGAATTTGGTATTCCCAAGAAATTAGTTCAATTAATTAAAATGTGTCTCAGTGAAACCTACAGCATAGTCCATACAGGCCACATTCTATCTGATGCTTTTCCAATTCACTGCGGGCTAAAGCAAGGAGATGCACTATCACCTTTACTTTTTAACTTCGCTCTAGAATATGCCTTTAGGAAAGTTCAGGATAACAGAACGGGTTACATCAGGTTCTTTTCTATGCAGATGACGTGAATATGTTAGGAAAATATCCATAAACGATTAGGGAAAACACGGAAATTTTACTTGAAACAAGTAAAGCGATAGGTTTGGAGGTAAATTCCGAAAAAATATATATGATTATGTCTCGTGACCAGAATATTGTACAAAATGGAAATATAAAAATTGGAGAGTTATCCTTTGAAGAGGTGGAAAAATTCAAATATCTTGGAGCAACAGTAACAAATATAAATGACACTCGGGAGGAAATTGAACTCAGAATAAATATGGGAAATGCCTGTTATTATTCGGTTGAGAAGCTTTTGTCATCTAGTCTGCTGTCAAAAAATCTGAAAGTTAGAATTTATAAAACAGTTATATTACCGGTTGTTCTATATGGTTGTGAAACTTGGACTCTCACTCTGAGAGAAGAACAGAGATTAAGGGTGTTTGAGAATAAGGTTCTTTGGAAAATATTTGGGGCTAAAAGGGATGAGGTTACAGGAGAATGGAGAAAGTTACACAACACTGAACTGCACGCATTGTTTTCTGTAGCTGACATAATTAGGAATTTTAAACCCAGACGTTTGAGGTGGGCAGGGCATGTAGTACGTATAGGTCAAAGTGCTGCATTGGAGTTAAATCGCTCGCTTGAACTCGGTCGAGTGTCGCACCCTCGAGTGAGATACGATCGGTCGTCATACGCTCGTAATAAATAGAAGCACAGTACAAGGTCATCTCACCGACATGTCTTATCTTGTATGGAAGGCGACAGATAAGATACACATATGTTTTGCTCACACGGTAAAAATAAGGCTTTATTTTCTGTCTTTATGACAAACGTTTAATGGAACAGTCAATGGAAAGTACCAAAACAGGAACATGAAATTATAAATAAAATAGTATGAAAAACTTCGATATACAGTTATTATTTCTAATTAATAATTATTCAATATTTGATTTACCACATATATAATATGATAGGTCCATACATAATGTTCCGCCTATATACTGCGACAATGTAGAAACGTTTTACAAAATATTATTGATATAGCAGTAGATTAATAACAATATTAGTACAGAGATAACGTCACAGAAAATATAATAAAACGAATAATCATGCTGCACAACTGTTACAGACGCAAAGATTGATACATTAATTATTATTATTATTATTATTATTATTATTATTATTATATTATTATTACTAGAAAACTTGATACAGTTCTTGCATTATCGTGATTGTGTTCTCCGTTTGTAATAATTACATTTACATCCAATAACATCTATCAGATGTGGCAAAAACAAAATCACTCCTGTGTGGGGGAAAAAAAAAAAAACATTTACCTACAACATTTATATTACATTTTAAAGCAAATTTTGTAGTTGTACTATGGAGAGGTTAGTTAAACACTGCAAAGTTTTGAAATGATAAACATCTATGCTGTTACTACACAGTTCATCACTGTAACAAGAACGAATGTCTAACGCTCGGCTTATACTGTTCGAGGATTTATCGCTCGTGACAATTTTACCCATCATGCATGTGCGCCGGATTATGCTATGAACTACTTGGCGCTCGAGTGGAAACGTCCAATGCAGACCTCTGTTATAGGTGAATCCAGAAATGGATATAGAGTGTTCGTTGGGAGACCTGAGGGGAAAAGACCTTTGTGGAAGTCGAGACGTAGATGGTAGGATACTATTAAAATGGATTTCAGGAAGGTTGGATATGATGGTAGGTGCTGGATTAATTTTGCTCAGGATAGGGACCGATGGCGGGCTTATGTGAGGGCGGCAATGAACCTCCGGCTTCTCTAAAAGTCATTTGTAAATAAGGAAGTAAAGTACGCAAAAAAAACGTTCCACGCTAAACGATTAAAATTTGTTTTCATGCAAAATTGTGGAAGGTGTATTCAATATAATCGAGTGGAAAGCACATTCTCTTAGATGAAAGAGGCAGGATTACATGGGAACTGCAATATGATGGCGAAGAGTAGGAACTTGGCAAACATTGAAAATTAAACTTTGTAATGAAAAGACCTGGAGAGTTTGCGTCAAGTAGTTTATGTTACAAAAAAAATACAGTGCACCGACTAAGCACGATTGGCACATAAGCGTAAATAATATTCTTTTCCATTATCAGCGTGTGGTTACCACGTACTTGACGTCACAAAGTGTATGTAAAGTGGCATTAGCATTTTAAACTTGGTCCGATAGAGGACGCGAAAAACTGTACTCCAACATCGCCTGTTATTTAAATTCAACCACACCGTACTATTTGACGTGCAACAATAACGCTTCCCGGAACGGAGTAATTTCTTAACAGATACAAATTATCTGCAGGAAGGCGTATAGGTGTGTTTCAGAAGTAATGAAATTTCTAAGCCCTGCCTTGCGGTCTCACACACGCTTTCACTTTTTCAGTGACAAATGAATGTCACGTTGAAGCCGTTTCAGGAGGCAGTGCCGGCTACAAGCCTAGCACCCCGCTGAGCAACATATCATCTCTCCTACTTCCACACGCTATCATCACATTACCAGCGTTACCACCTTCGCGCTGTTGCTGGAAATTTTTAGAGCGCGGTAGTTACGATTTGCAAGCTCTTTACCCATTTGCGGGAGTGATGGATATCGATTACGTATTCCCTTTTAAGTTTTTCCTCACGTTCTGTCACTAAATCTACAAAAACAACAGGCGTGCGCGTTAGCATAGATTGCAGGCTGTGACATTCATTGTCTTCATGGGCACTCGTGTAAGTTCAGCGTTTCTATGGCGACGCCATCACAGCACACGACATATTATAACAAATACTAGCGGTTTGTGCAGCAAATGCTGCAAACTAAGTTCATTAGAAGTTAGAATTAAAATTTTTCAGATTTATTTTCAACTAGCCGTACCCGTGCGCTCCGCTGCACCCGTTAGAAATAAATATAAAGTAATTACATAATTAAAATAGGACATTTGAACCAGGGGACATTCGTGTTTAATATAAGGATAAATCGTTTATTATATTACTTAATTTAAATTGTATTTGCATAATTAAAATGCCATAATTTTGATCCAGAGACCACTCATTTGGTCATAAAAATTATTTTAGGAAATACAGGAAATGAATATACAAAATAACCTATCAAGTTTTCTGTGCATAAGAAGCTATTTTAATCTTACCTGTCCTCGATTCACTCACAAGTTACTGTAATAACATTATAGCATTATGTCCATCTAGAGAAACTACACTTTCCAATGGTGAAATAATAATTAATTACACAAATCGGTTAATTCAGCTTCTGATATTACTTCATACAAATACAGAAACATTCTCTATAGGCTATCCTTCATAGCTTTCGATTGTTGTGTCCAAGGCCCCTTATAGACGAAGTCATTTGTTTATTTCATTACACGGCCTTAGATGGCAGTTATTTTAATTTTAAAATTCATTTATCTCATTAAATATCAGTCCTATCAAACTTTTTCAAAGAATAAAACTTATCGAAAATCATGTTGAAAGAAACTTTTGTTATGTAACATTTTTCATAAAAATCAATAATAAGCGAGATATTTCGATTTATTTAATTCACTCCCCATTAAAACCCCTTTTTAAATAATGTATTTTGAATGTCATATGGCCTAAAATCTAAGTTACAACGAACTTAATTTATATTCCAATTTTCATCGAAATCCGTTCAGCCATTATCGCGTGAAAAGGTAAAAAACATACAGACAGACAGACATAGAAACAAAAATTTCAAAAAAGCGATTTTCGGTTTCAGGGTGGTTAATTATATATATTAGGACCAATTATTTTTGGAAAATCGAAAATTACCAGAAAAATTTCGGCTACAGATTTATTATTAGTATAGATATAGATTCTTTAATCCAAGCTCGAACTGGTGAACCTCTGACCCAATGGCTAGCACGGCAATAGCGAAACGACAAGAAAGAGAAAGCTAACAAAGGAAGTAAGATTAGCTTCTACCTCACATCATTCGGTACTTTATAATTCCGTTTTTTACGACATCTGCCGCTCTGTTGATGTCGCTTCGAGTTGCGCTAGGACAAAAAGCAAGCAGGTCTCTTTATGAAAGCCGAGGGAATTGAAGGTGACAGAAATTCACTTGCTTAAAGACTCCCGCGAGATCCCGTCACAGGCCCCGATGCACATCTTGGGAACGGAGTGCCGACGCTTGTAATGGAAAACAGATCCTTTCCTCTGGGATGAAACAAATTTAGTTGTCGTGTACGAGATCTTTCAACAAATGGCGAGTCGAAATTTATAAGCACATCTAGTGCACTCGCTCCATTACGTCGACTCCAAGGTAAAAATATGAATTATACTGTCTGTGTAGCGCAAAGACAGATCCGAAACAAAAATAAAATATTATAAGACACGTTAGCATAGGTAACGTCTCGACAAATACAAGATGAGTCATAAGTATGTTTGGAAAACGCGTGAGCTTGCTCCTAGATAAGAAATAAGAACAATTCCTTCATGAAAATTTGACGAAAAATGCTTATTTAACGGAGAAATGGTCATACTTTTTTGTTCTTTTTTTTCCGTTGTGTCACAAGTACATGTTTGAAAACTTGTCATTTAACATTTTGCAATTCATTTTGATTAATTTTCAGAACAGTCTTATACAGGGACATCATTTTATTTTTACTGACATTTTTAATATTAACTTCCTATATCTTCGGATCAACGCCGTTTGTTACCCCCTTCCATGACAGGACTTCGATGATACTGGCGTAATATACAAACAAATCATTTCACTAGGTATAGGAGGGAAGAAAAGTAGTTCATCCATTTACGTAAACTAGGAAATATTGCGCCTTTGAGTCTGATCATTTTCATTAGGTTTTTGTTTAATCAAAATACAGTACAGTATTAACAGTGAGTGTTTTTACTCACGAACTGAGCTGTCCATGCGGACGTATTCATTATGCAGTGTATATTATACTGTCTACAGCACACTAGCGTACAATATAGAGAATGAAGTTAAATTGAAAAAATAATCATAATATGGATATTTAAACACATTTTTGAAAATGGTGGCCGTTCATTTCGATACAGGCTTCAGTTCTATGTGCATATTATCGCACTATGGACTATTGTACCTAATCCCAATTACCAGTTTCTTTCTTAGTACTAGTGACTCATGTTGAAATAATTCTGTACCTACTCTTTAAAAGAGTACCTTACGTACTGTAAATTCAATCTTCACTTCTGCCCGATCCGAAAACATAAAATTACTCAGACATGCTATCTACTGTCCGTCCAAGTGGTTATGTCGCAAGGTCGTGGAAAGGGAGGAAATCACGTGACAGTTAATTACTTAACGAGGCCCTTTTATTTAAGTTATTTTAAACAGCTGTATAATATTACGTAGACGTCCAATTCCTAACAGAAATTAATGTTCTCAGAAAAGAGCTCAGACAGCCCAGCCACTAGCTGGCGAATAAAAGCTGGTGGGGGAAACCGGGATACGACGTAGGCAAATGAACGACAGTATCTGTGCGAAAATGATTCAATATTGAAAGCTCTTTCGTCACTGGAAAACGCAAACATATTTTTGAAACGTACTGTTCACTATGATCGTAAGGCTACTATGACTGTATATGTAGTCTTGGATCTGTTTGGAGGACGGTTGAACTTCATTAGTAGAAGGGGTGGGAGTAAAGTACATTCAAAAACTCAGGTACAATAAAAATTGAAGTAAAATAAAATGATGTGCCTGTATCATACGAAATATTTATTTTCAGTCAATGACTTTACTTTCTATATATGTGAGGTGCGAGTCCTTTACATTACATAATTTTAATATTGTATGAACGTTTTCGTCGGTTTCATACCAACATCATCAGATACAACATTTTGTACAGCAATATCATCTCTAATAAGTACATATGTCTCTACAACCAAAATACAATATATATTAATGAGCATACAACATGATAAAAACAACATAATTTAAGACATCAATATATCTCTTTGTTGTTTTATTTTGAGATTCAGATATTGCCTGTAAGTTTTTGCCTGACTGGCCTGTAATATTTTGCTATTCATTTTGATTAATTTTCAGAAAAGTCTTGTAGTTTTATTTTGAGATTCAGATATTGCCTGTACGTTTTTGCCTGACTGGACTGTAATATTTTGCAATTCATTTTGATTAATTTTCAGAAAAGTCTTCTAGTTTTATTTTTGAGATTCAGATATTGCCTGTAAGTTTTTGCCTGACTAGCCTGTAATATTTTGCAATTCATTTTGATTAATTTTCAGAAAAGTCTTGTAGTTTTATTTGGAGATTCAGATATTGCCTGTACATTTTTGCCTGACTGGACTGTAATATTTTGCAATTCATTTTCATTAATTTTCAGAAAAGTCTTCTAGTTTTATTTTTTAGATTCAGATATTGGACGGAATTAATGCTGAACTAATTAAATATGGTGGAATGATATTAAAATTCTGTTTCCTTCATTTTCTGAACATGTGTTGGAAAAATTGTTCAGTGCCCATGGAATGGAATACAGCCAAAGTTATTTCCCTATTCAAGAAAGGTAATAGAAATGACACAGGAAACTATAGAGGAATAACCTTATTAGATGCAGGATATAAAATCTATGGAAAAATTCTTAATCAAAGATTACAAGCTATTGCTGATGTAGTAATATCAGAGGAACAATCAGGCTTTAGAAAAGGACGCTCATCTAGTGATAATATATTTATAATGAGGCAGATTATTGAAAAACGTCGAGAGTTTGGTTTGGAAACCCACTTAGCATTCATTGACTATGAAAAAGCTTTCGATAAAGTGAAAAGACCCCTTTTATGGAAAATACTGGAAATAAGAGGCTTTCCTAAGCACCTTATTAATGCCGTTAAGAGTTTATATGTAAATACCAAAATAGTTATTAGCTCAGGTTTTAAAGTGTCAGAAGCAATTTTAACAAATTTAGGTGTTCGACAAGGGTGCAGTTTATCACCCACTCTGTTTAATTTATATATTGACGATCTAGTTTTGAAGTGGAAAGATGAAATACAGACTGCGATTAAAATAGAATCTAACACACCTTTAAATACTTTACTATACGCTGATGATCAAATAATTATCCAGGAAACAGAAGATAACCTACAAAGAGCAGTGTATAGATTAAGCCAAAACGCAATATTTTACAATCTAACTATATCTGCAAACAAAACAAAGATAATGGCTTTTAAAGGGAAAAATCCTGTTAGATCTAAGATAATAGTAAATGGAAACATTTTAGAACAAGTATCCCACTTCAATTATCTAGGATGTGATATTAGTTTTAATTATGAGAAAGATATTGAGAAGAAAGTTAATAGATTTCAGATGATATGTGGAACAATTGGAAGAACTTTAGGAAGAAAAGCGAGAAAAGAAACTCAAATGAAATTTTATAAAGTTATGGCTGTACCTACTCTTATATATGGCTCTGAATCATGGACAATAACAAAAAAGAAGAATCACGTATACAATCAGCAGAGATGAAATTTATGAGATACGTAAGAAGATGCACTAAAGCCGATAAAATAAAAAATGAAACAATAAGATCAGATCTCAATATTTTCTCAGTACACGACATGGTAGAAGAAAATAAAACAAAATGGAAAGATCATGTTGACAGAATGGCAGAGAATAGGCTACCAAAGAAGATAATGAATTATCGCCCGATCGGGAAAAGGGATCTGGGTAGACCTCGCAAGAGGTGGCTGGACGATAGAGACCGGAACAGGTGATATCACCTAAACCTTGAAGGGAGAAGAAGAAGAAGAAGAAGATTCAGATATTGCCTGTAAGTTCTAGCCTGACTGGCCTGTAATATTTTGCACTTCATTTTGATTAATTTTCAGAAAAGTCTTGTAGTTTTATTTTGAGATTCAGATATTGCCTGTAAGTTTTTGCCTGACTAGCCTGTAATATTTTGCAATTCATTTTGATTAATTTTCAGAAAAGTCTTGTAGTTTTATTTGGAGATTCAGATATTGCCTGTACGTTTTTGCCTGACTGGACTGTAATATTTTGCAATTCATTTTGATTAATTTTCAGAAAAGTCTTCTAGTTTTATTTTTGAGATTCAGATATTGCCTGTAAGTTTTTGCCTGACTGGACTGTAATATTTTGAAATTCATTTTGATTAATTTTCAGAAAAGTCTTGTAGTTTTATTTTGAGATTCAGATATTGCCTGTAAGTTTTTGCCTGACTGGCCTGTAATATTTTGCAATTCATTTTGATTAATTTTCAGAAAAGTCTTGTAGTTTTATTTTGAGATTCAGATATTGCCTGACTGGCCTGTAATATTTTGCAATTCATCTATATATATAATTTGAACTGGTAGTGGAAATTACGGGAAAACGGCTGAACGGATTTTAATGAGTGACCCCTCATTTTCATGCCTGGCATCCAAAGTTTTTCGGAAAAGTAGTAGTTTTCAGTGAAATGTCAATTTTCCTACATAATTTGTCTATTTTTCAAAATCCATCAGTTGTCAGTTTTGAGAACTAATGTTATTCATTTACGGCCGACTTGATTGAATTTCAGAACAAAACACACACTAAAATAAACAATAGGCTATTACACGAAGGCCATGACCTGCAGGATTGCCGACATATTTAGAGCTCAATTCAATTTGTTATTAAAAACTGATTCTGCAATGTATAATTTTCTGAGTAGGCTTACAGCTGTGTATTGGATATTCAAATCTACGAAACTTGAGGTGGTTTGATGACATTATTACCATTAGAAATTAAATATTATTATAGTTAATATCATGATGCGTATATTTTTCATTAATTGTACATAATATTGATGCTATATTGAATACATGAAAGTGAAACGTTTTGAGGTTATATAAGTAAATGTAGGTAATATCTTAATTTAGATCTTCATTTCTATAATTTACTGAGTGACTGCTATATATACAAAACTTAGGTAAGATAATAATATTGTTATTAAAACTCAAATATTTTTATACTTATTAACCCAGTGGGATTGGGTCTTCTTCATATACTTAATGGCGGTGTAGTGTAGATATTGATATGTGTCATTGTCTTCAGTATTGGCTCGAGAGAGCGCAAAATTACAGTTCCTAAGGAACGATCAAAAGGTATTACTTACTGATAAAATAAGAGGCCTAGAAAATTTTATAGTCTCCAGATCATTTCAGCAAGATCTCTTAGTAGGATAAAATGATTTTACGCTCTACATTTCAAGTTCTACATGCAGCAGCTATACGAAAATGCTATTGTTCGAAAGCTTAGCAAACCTAGCATTTTTTAACTTTTGCCTACAATCCACAATGACCTGAAATAGCTACTGCTATCGTCCTGACATTGATACTTGCGTTTTCGCGTTGAAACTCAAAAACTGAAGTTGGAAAGGTTCAAGAAAAAGTATTTGGCCTAAAAAATCCATTCAGAGGGAGTATGTTTCATTATTATAGAAGCAAATAACTATCAAAAAGACAAGTATTCTTCATTGAAAATAAATCTGAAACATTTTTATTTGAACGTCTAACGAACTTACAAGTTAGTTTGCAGCAGTATTTGCTGCACAAGCCACTAGTTTTGATTAATTTTCAGAAAAGTCTTGTAGTTTTATTGTGAGATTCAGATATCGCCTGTAAGTTTTTGCCTGACTGGCCTGTAATATTTTGCAATTCGTTTTGATTAATTTTCAGAAAAGTCTTGTAGTTTTATTTTGAGATTCAGATATTGCCTGACTGGCCTGTAATATTTTGCAATTCATTTTGATTAATTTTCAGAAAAGTCTTGTAGTTTTATTGTGAGATTCAGATATTGCCTGTAAGTTTTTGCCTGACTAGCCTGTAATATTTTGCAATTCGTTTTGATTAATTTTCAGAAAAGTCTTGTAGTTTTATTTTGAGATTCAGATATTGCCTGACTGGCCTGTAATATTTTGCAATTCATTTTGATTAATTTTGAGAAAAGTCTTGTAGTTTTATTGTGAGATTCAGATATTGCCTGTAAGTTTTTGCCTGACTAGCCTGTAATATTTTGAAATTCGTTTTGATTAATTTTCAGAAAAGTCTTGTAGTTTTATTTTGAGATTCAGATATTGCCTGACTGGCCTGTAATATTTTGCAATTCATTTTGATTAATTTTGAGAAAAGTCTTGTAGTTTTATTGTGAGATTCAGATATTGCCTGTAAGTTTTTGCCTGACTAGCCTGTAATATTTTGCAATTCGTTTTGATTAATTTTCAGAAAAGTCTTGTAGTTTTATTTTGAGATTCAGATATTGCCTGACTGGCCTGTAATATTTTGCAACTCATTTTGAACTCATTTTGATTAATTTTGAGAAAAGTCTTGTAGTTTTATTGTGAGATTCAGATATTGCCTGTAAGTTTTTGCCTGACTGGCCTTTGATTAATATTTTATTTTGAGATTCAGATATTGCCTGACTGGCCTGTTTTTTGATTTTGATTTTTTGAGAAAAGTCTTGTAGTTTTATTTTGAGATTCAGATATTGCCTGTAAGTTTTGCCTGACTAGCCTGTAATATTTTGCAATTCATTTTGATTAATTTTCAGAAAAGTCTTGTAGTTTTATTTTGAGATGAGATTCAGGCCTGTATATTTTGCAACTCATTTTGATTAATTTTGTTTTTTTATTGTGATTCCCTGTAAGTTTTGACTAGCCTGTAATATTTTGCAATTCGTTTTGATTAATTTTCAGAAAAGTCTTGTAGTTTTATTTTGAGATTCAGATATTGCCTGACTGGCCTGTAATATTTTGCAATTCATTTTGATTAATTTTCAGAAAAGTCTTGTAGTTTTATTGTGAGATTCAGATATTGCCTGTAAGTTTTTGCCTGACTAGCCTGTAATATTTTGCAATTCGTTTTGATTAATTTTCAGAAAAGTCTTGTAGTTTTATTTTGAGATTCAGATATTGCCTGACTGGCCTGTAATATTTTGCAATTCATTTTGATTAATTTTGAGAAAAGTCTTGTAGTTTTATTGTGAGATTCAGATATTGCCTGTAAGTTTTGCCTGACTAGCCTGTAATATTTTGCAATTCGTTTTGATTAATTTTCAGAAAAGTCTTGTAGTTTTATTTTGAGATTCAGATATTGCCTGACTTGTTTTTTGCCTTTGACTGGTTTTATGTAATATTTTGCAATTCATTTTGATTAATTTTCAGAAAAGTCTTGTAGTTTTATTTTGAGATTCAGATATTGCCTGACTGTAAGTTTTTGCTGACTAGCCTGTAATATTTTGCAATTCATTTTGATTGATTTTCAGAAAAGTCTTGTAGTTTTATTTTGAGATTCAGATATTGCCTGACTGGCCTGTAATATTTTGCAATTCATTTTGATTAATTTTCAGAAATGTCTTGTAGTAATGAGGAAACAATAACATGGGCACAAACAAATCAGCTAATAGATCAAAGACTGTAATTCATCTCTTCACATAATATAGTATATAGATTTTATTTTTATTATTTTTATCAGTGAAGACCTGCAATTTATATATGTATATGTGTTGTTTTTCACATGTGTGCTTTTTAATTAATTGACAGTAAGGTGTAGTCACACAAGAAATGAGATATACAGATGTCTTAAATTATGTTGTTTTTATAATGTTGTATGCTCATTAATATATATTGTACTTTGGTTGTAGAGACATATGTACTTTTTAGAGATGATATTGCTATATAAAATGTTGTATTTGATGATGTTGGTATGAAACCGACGAAAACGTTCATACAATATTAAATCATGTAATGTAAGGACTCGCACCTCACATATATAAAAAGTAAAATCATTGACTGAAAATAAATATTTCGTATTATATTGCCATTTAACGTTTAAGAAAATTGCTCAATATGTCCCTCTCCATTGTTTATTCTACATGCCTGAGCACGACGTACACACGACTGTCCAGTTCGCTCAAACACCATGTTGTCATCACGGATCAATTGGCATGCATTTTCAACACGTTGCATCATTCACTTGTGTTGCATAGACAATAGCCTTCTAGTGATCCAAAGATAAAAATCTAATGGAGTGAAGTCGGGTGATTTGGGTGGCCAAGGCACTGGACCACCGCGTCCAATCAAAACAAAAACAATGTACTATTGTCTTGTCACTGTGTTGTTTGTAAACAAACACTGGTACAAAATCAAAACAAAAACAACACAATAATATGGTCAGATACTTATGAAAACGAAAGCTACTATTACTCCAATAAATAAGCATTTTCCGTCAAATTTTCATATAAGGATTTGTTCTTATTTTTGATCCAAGAGCACGCTCAAGCGTTTTCCAAACATATTATGACTCACCCTGTATAATATTTTCCTTGCAAATGTTATTTTAATGTTTGCGAAACAATGCATTGTGTTTAATTGTGCTATCAGACACTAGACGAATTTCAGGATATGAGAAAACCTTTTGAGATTCCGCTATTATCGATGGTACGTCTAGTGTATAGTGTTATAATATTTTTATACATCATTGTTGCCATAGCAACCTCTTTTACTCGTAGAGCATGATATCAAACTATCCATCATTACAAATCTGATGTTATATCTTTATTAATTGTTTTATAATGTTGTCGTACAAATAAATAACGTCTGAAATAAGTTTATAATTTCATACAGTAATTGTATTCGTCATAAAAATTGGAGATTTATCTTCCGAAGGGGTGAAAAACTTCACATATCTTGGAGCAATAGTAAGAAATATAAATGACAGTCGGGAGGAAATTAAACGCAGAATAAATATGGGAAATGCCTGTTATTATTCGGTTGAGAAGCTTTTATCATCCAGTCTGCTGTCAAAAAATCTGAAAGTTAGAATTTATAAAACAGTTATATTACCGGTTGTTCTGTATGGTTGTGAAACTTGGACTCTCACTTTGTGAGAGGTACAGAGATTAAAAGTCTTTGAGAATAAGGTGCTTAGAAAAATGTTTGGAACTAAGAGGGATGAAGTTACAGGAGAATGGAGAAAGTTACACAACGCAGAACTGCAGGCATTGTATTCTTCACGTGACATAATTAGGAACACTAAATCCAGACGTTTGGGATGGACAGGGCATGTAGCACGTATGGGCGAATCCAGATATGCATATAGAGTGTTAGTTGGGAGGCCGGAGGGAAAAAGACCTTTAGGGAGGCCGACACGTAGATGAGAGGATAATATTAAAATGGATTTGAGGGAGGTGGGGTATGATGATAGAGACTGGATTAATCTTGCACATGATAGGGACCGATGGCGGGGTTATGTGAGGGCGGCAATGAACCTCCGGGTTCCTTAAAAGCCATAAGTAAGTATTAAGAGAGGCTGATCCGTTTGAGTATCAATAATATTAATTTATTATTATAAAATTATTCTTGCTCTTAATATTATGCTTAAAAGATGGGAGTTACCATTTGTATGGTAGGGATGAAAATCAATAATGCACAATGTGCTATGAAGATCGCAGATGTCCTAATCGGAAATAATAATCTGCTTCTCACTTCACTTAATAGTGTTTTATATATTTTTCTAAATTATAGACATCAACTCAAAGAATTTGAGTGACCATAAGGGTCCTGAATACAATAAACATGTACAGCTGTCAAAAGAAAAAGTGGCCGCTCTCCTGAAACAAAGTTCCCTTCGGGTATCTTCGCTACAATTCGGAGACAGGCGATGTTACATGTTGTTGGACCACGTTGCCTGATATCTACTGTTATAATTGAAGTATGCTGTGTGTTATTCGGTATCATAATGTTAGCGTTCAGACCTTTTATTCATGAGGTCCTGCGTTCGACTACAACCTCGTGCTTTTTATGTCCTTTTTTGTTCTGTTTTTGAGAGAGACAAACTAGACATAATGGCTCCTTTCTATTTTATGATTGTTTTAGTAATTAACATCAGGTTCATTAATATATTATGCCATGACTTTATCATTATCATTATGATATTGTGGCTGCAAATGGAAAGAAAAAAGATTTTATTCTCAATAAAATATCTTTCGTGGCATAAACATAACAAATTTACTGGCGTCGGCCTTAAAACATTCAAACAATTAAGCTTTCAAAAACAAAACAAAAGCCACAATTCAATATTTAGTCTATCTTCCTCTTATCTCGATCATCTTGCAGTCGAGTGGGCATGGAATTGACTAGTCTTTGCAAATAGCGACTGTTCTTAGACACGATATTCCAGGCATTCTGAACATACATACATAAATGTTCTGTCAATGGGCAGGTCTTTCATTGCAAACCCAGCAATCTCCAATCTTTCCTATTTTCTGCCTTCCTCTTAGTTTCCGCATATGATCCACATATCCTAATGTCGTCTATTATTCTTTTAAACCAGAGACCCAACCAATTCCTTTTTCTCTTTCTAATCAGTTTCAGCATCATTCTTTCTTCACTCACTTTTTCAAACACAATTTTATTTCTTATTCTGTCTGTCCACTTCACACGCACCGTTCTTCTCCACATCCACATTTCAAATGCTTCAATTCGTTTCTCTTCATTTCGTCGTAATGTCCATGTTCTTTCCCCATACAATGCCACACTCCACACAAAGCACTTCACAGTCTCTTCCTTAGTTCTTTTTCCAGAGGTCCGCAGAAGGTCCTTCTTCTTCTATTAAAAGCTTCCTTTGTTCATGTTTGCAGTTTTCTTGGGAAGGATAGGCCTAAATGCGGTAACATCCCGTTGCTTTCCGCACACCACTATCTCTTTCGCATCTTATTAAATTCCAGGGAACCCAAGCGTGGAGATGAGGAGAGTGGATTTGACTAATTGGGCCCTCCGAACTTCACCGAAAGTCACGGCAAGGGTTAAATATTAATTCTATCAGGATATTTGACCCGGTCAGAGACCGGGAAATCTCAATTAGCCTTTGCCCCCCGCATCCTGGACTAGCTTCTACGAATCATCAGAAAATCTTAGAGTGTGATTGGGCCAATTTTTCCGAAAATGTTTCCACACTTTTGCTCTCGTAGCTCAGCGGACGAACGTCGGAATTTAGATGTCAACGTCTCAGGTTCAATTCCTCGTTACTCCTTTTCATTTTATTGTGGTTCAAGATAGTATAATGTAATAATACAAAAAGAAAAACTAATACCAGTATTATGCAACTGGATTTTTCCAAACCTAATATTAAATTTATGTTATTTATATCGCTAAAGAACGATTACAATATAAATAACTAGAATATTATTTATACAGTATCACTAAAGAACGATAACAGAATATAAATGATAAATATCGGTTTGCTTAATTAATATATTGCGAAAGAACAATAACAACATAAATAACTTGAATATTGTTTTATAATGCTAATGAAGGAAAACAGAATATAAATGATAACTTGAATATTATTTAAATCGCTAAAGAACGATAACAATATAAAAAACGTGAATATTATTCATATCGGAATTTCACAGATTTATTACAGATGTGTTTAAGAAATTGTAGAAGAATTGTAATTAGTAACAGTGTCCTATTTATTCTTCTTGGAGCCAAATTTGTAACTTTTAAAAGTGTGGTTACTATGTTGAAGTGTATGTGTTGTAACGGATGCTTGATTTGTTATGTATGTGAGTCAGTTATGGGATGCTTGATGTCGTCGCAATGTCGTAATTATAGTTTGATTGTGTTTGTGTGACTATTGTGTATTAATTTATTATGTATGGTACGGAAAGCTGCATATTTGTGTTATAGAAGTGTTACGTATGTGTGTTGTTAATGTTTTTGTATGTTTCAAATTGATAACTGATATTTGTTTTGCAATCGCAATGCCTAATTTACGGATTGTTTATGTTTTGTTTACATCGCGTAAGCTAATTTAATTTTCTTTTCCATTTCTCTTTATGCTTATCTTTTTTGTGTATAAAACTATAGCCCTAACATACATATGTAAAATAGGGCTAACCCCCATTGGAGATACAATAATAATTAATATTTATATCGTTATAATACGATAACAGAATACAAATGATGACCTGAATTTTATTCATATCTCTAAAGAACGATAAAAAAATATAAATAACGTGATATCCACAAAGAACGATAACTGGATATAAATGATAATTTGAATATCATTTACACCGCTAAAGAACGATTAAAAATAAAATGAAAACTTGAAGAAGGCCCGAACCCACGACCTTTGAATCATTAAACAAGCACTCTACCGCTGGTCTACGAGGCGCAGATATAGAACACTTTCATAGTTCCGTAACTCCTTGTACAAGCACATGCATCGTGTAACATCGCCGCGACCCGAAGTGCACTTTGAAAATATTCGCTGTTCACGAGTGCGGCCACTTTTTTTTTTTGACAGCTGTACAATATAATGTGATGTGATACATTAAAGAAAAAAGAAAGTTAATTGTTGAAGGCAAATATAAGTGGATTAATTGAAATACAGATGATGATGTAATATTTGAAGAGAATCCTTGATAATATTTATAAGAATAGACATTACATAATCAAAAGGAATGTGAAGTTCCTTAAGATAATTCCATGTGAATTTTGTAATCGAATCTCTACTGCCAAACAGCAAACCAATGACAGACCATTGTTTAAGAGGGACGTTGTACTTTTGAGAAAGATACGGCAGACAAGGTTCATATATGGACTTCTTCTCAATATCAACTTCGGTGGCCTGATTTAGGTTTCTTTCGAAACGGATAGTAGGGTCAAGAACAAGAGCCCGTTTTAAGAGTCCATTAATAGCAATAATGTCTGCCCGTCTGAAAGAACCATCTGATGATACACAATGTACTTCCTCATGAATCTCCCAATTTAAAGTTTTTAACGATGTCGCCAAAGCATGTCGTACACGATGATGTCTAGCATTGATCAGCAGCTCGCCTTTGGGGCATTGTCCAAGCACGTGTCCAAGTGTTTCAAGCTCGCTACAGTCTGGATGACGGCAGCGGGTTGTGCTTAGAGTTCTGCCCGGTATTGCGCGAACCGCCGAAATATTGCTTGGCATTTTTAAAGCATTGGTCCATTCTGAGGAAGATAGGCCCTTTCGATTGCTTACCCATGAGTTAGCCTTGGGGAGATCACTATAAACAATAACCCCTTTACCACGCAAGGTATGGTTTGTCCAAGTTTGGAATGCGTCATTTCTTAAGTGTTTGCGAATTTTACGATCTGACCAGTTGATAGCATCAATAGCTGTGATATTCAATTTTGACAGAGCAGACCCTTAACTTGGCAAAACTTCATTTCTCACACTAGTTTATTAAACCGTGTCGGACCGTAAAGAAAACAACTATCGCAATGTCCATATTTTATATGTTGTACAATATTAATAAATTTTCCTACCAATTTTTTTCTAGTTTTCTATTAAAATTATAGCATACTAGTGGCTTGTGCAGCAAACGCTGCTGCAAACTAAGTTCGTTAGACGTTCAAATAAAAATTTTTCAGATTTATTTTCAATTAAGAATACTTGTCTTTTTAATAGTTATTTGCTTTCATAATAATGAAACATACTCCCTCTGAATGGATTTTTTTAGGCCAAATACATTCTCTTCAACCTATCCAACTTCAGTTTTTGAGTTTCAACGCGAAAACGCAAGTATCAATGTCAGGACGATAGCAGTAGCTATTTCAGGTCATTGTGGATTGTAGGCAAAAGTTAAAAAAAAATGTCAGGTTTGCTAAGCTTTCGAACAATAGCATTTTCGTATAGCTGCTGCATGTAGAACTTGAAATGTAGAGCGTAAAATCATTTTATCCTACTAAGAGATCTTCCTGAAATGATGTGGAGACTACAAAATTTTCTAGGCCTCTAATTTTATCAGTAAGTAATACCTTTTTATATATTTTCCTTAGGAACTGTAATTTTTTGCGCTCTCTCGAGCCAATACTGAAGACAATGACACATCAATATCTATACTACACCGCCATTAAGCATATGAAAAAGACCCAACCCGACTGGGTTAATAAGTATAAAAATATTTGATTTTTAATAACAATATTATTATCTAAAGTTCTGTAGTTATATATAGCAGCCACTCAGTAAATTATAGAAATGAAGATCTAAATTAAGATATTCTCTACATTTACTTACATAACCTCAAAACGTTTCACTTTCATGTCAACAATATAGCATCAATATTATGTACAATTAATGAAAAATAGTCACATCATGATATTAACTATAATAATATTTAATTTCTAATGATAATAATGTCATCAAACCACCTCAAGTTTCGTAGATTTGAATATCCAATACACAGCTGTACTCAGAAAATTATTATACACTGCAGAATCAGTTTTTAATAACAAATTGAATTGAGCTCTAAATATGTCGGCAATCCTGCAGGTCATGGCCTTCGTGTAATAGCCTATTGTTTATTGTAGTGTGTGTTTTGTTCTGAAATTCAATCAAGTCGGCCGTGATTCGATAAAATTAGTTCTCAAAACTGACGACAGATGGATTTTGGAAAATAGGAAAATCATGTAGGAAAATTGACATTTCACTGAAAACTACTACTTTTCCGAAAAACTTTGGGTTCCAAGCTTCAAAATGAGGGGCCATTTATTAAAATCCGTTCAGCCGTTTTCCCGTAATTTCCATTACCAGTTCAAATTATATATATATATATATATATATAGATATAGCCTATTAACCTGTTGTATCCTGTGGGATACTTTGCCAATTTAAGGATTAATATAAAGAGTGATTTCTGAAAAATTCCACTTGTATAAAAATGAGAGAAATGTCTTTCAAAATAACGAATTTACGAATCGAAGAGAAGTTCCTGACCATTTTATACACAAAGTCTCAGCTGAAATTAATTTCATTTTTGCGATGTAATATCGATAATCGTGGTACACCGAGAAATGCTTGAAATGTAGCTAAATAGGCCCGGCGCAGTAGGAATAACATTCCTTCAGCCTCCCCGGCTTCTCAAATTCCCCGCATACATTCCAGAAATTGGAGTTTACAATTCAGGGATATCCAAACTGCTTACTCTGTTCCATTACTCAAGTTTTCGCACTTCAAATAATATACGCGATTCAATTCATTGTTATCTATTGGTCTATACCATTCAACAAATTGTTCCAGATGTCTATATAGCATTCTACGTTAAGAAAAAGCAATGGTTTTATGGGCTTTGCCTAGTACACTGTACAAGCTATGTGGTAGGTTGGCGTTTCTATGGTAACTGGTCAGTTGATGGAATAGCCCCACATGCTCAATGCTTTTTTCTTAACGTGGAATCCTCTTTAAAAGTCCCGCACCACCTAAATAACTTTTGAAGCATACGGTTCAGTGATATGAAACTTGGTATGTGAGGATAACCATATGCTAAGAACTCAATAATGGTATTTCCGAGTAACTCCAACTCTCTTATTTTAAATGGAACACCCAATTTATTTTTTTTTTTTTATTTTTGAATAGTGCTCATTAAGAGCTTTTCAAAAATTGTCCACACTTGATACTTCTGTACAAATTCAGTGTTGCTAAGTAAAGGAAACAGAATAGTGTATCGGATATTTTTTATTGGGTTATTTTACGACGCTGTATCAACATCTAGGTTATTTAGCGTCTGAATGATATGAAGGTGACAATGCCGGTGAAACGAGTCCGGGGTCCAGCACCGAAAGTCACCCAGCATTTGCTCGTATTGGGTTGAGGGGAAACCCCGGAAAAACCTCAACCAGGTAACTTGCCCCGACCGGGATTCGAACACGGGCCATCTGGTTTCGCAGCCAGACGCGCTGACCGTTACTCCACGGGTGTGGACTGTATCGATTATTAAAATAATAAACGCACCACCTAAATAACTTTGAAGCATACGGTTCACTGACATGGAACTTGGTATGTGAGGATAACCATATACTAAGAACTCAATAATGGTATTGCCGAGTAACTCCAACTCTCTTATTTTAAATGGAACACCCAATATATATTTTTATTTTTGAATAGTGCTCATTAAGAGCTTTTCAAAAATTATCCACACTTGATACTTCTGTACAAATTCAGTGTTGCTAAGTCCAGAAAACAGAAAAGTGTATCGAATATTAAAATAATAAACGCACCACCTAAATAACTTTTGAAGCATACGGTTCAGTGACATGAAACTTGGTATGTGATGATAACCATATACTAAGAACTCAATAATGGTATTACCGAGATTTTTTCTAATTCCGGTTTAACCGGAAGTAACTCAAGCTCTCTTATTTTAAATGGAACACCCAAAATTCTTTTTTTTAATTTTTGGAATAAAGCTCATTAAGAGCTTTTCAAAAAGTACCCACACTTGATACTTCTGTACAAATTCAGTGTTGCTAAATAAAAATGGAAGCGGTGCAAGATATTCCTAAAGCCTGGTTAAATCATTCCTTAAATGGTTTCTATGATCGACTGACACATTGTAAAGCAGCTGAGGGCTACCAATTTGAACACATATTTTAGAAGGTGAGCTAGCTTTTGTTTTGTTTTTGTTGAGGAAGGAGTATTTTATTATTTTAATATTCGATACACTTTTCTGTTTACTTGACTTAGCAACAGTGAATTTGTACAGAAGTATTGAGTGTGTGTACTTTTTGAAAAGCTCTTAATGAGCACTATTCACAAATAAAAAAATATATTGGGTGTTCCATTTAAAATAAGAGAGTTGGAGTTACTTCCGGTTAAAACGGAAGTAGAAAAAACTCGGTAATACCATTATGGAGTTCTTGGCATATGTTTATCCTCACATACCAAGTTTTATATCACTGAACCGTATGCTTCAAAAGTTATTTAGGTGGTGCGTTTATTATTTTAATATTCGATACACTTTTCTATTTTCTTGACTTAGCAACACTGAATTTGTACAGAAGTATGGAGTGTGGGTACTTTTTGAAAATCTCTTAATGAGCACTATTCAAAAATAAAATAATATATTGGGTGTTCCATTTAAAATAAGAGAATTGGAGTTACTTCCGGTTAAACCGGAAGTAGAAAAAAACTCGATAATACCATTATTGAGTTCTTAGTATATGGTTATCCTCACATACCAAGTTTGATGTCACTGAACCGTATGCTTCAAAAGTTATTTAGGTGATGCGGGACTTTTAACTAACCCTGTAGATACCTTCATATAATAGGGAAAAGGCTGGTTCAATTAAAATATAAAATTCGCCTTTTCTCAACATATATCCGAAATGAAGATAGGCAGAAAGGAATCTATGTTTACCCCGTAATATTTATCCGTACCACGTTTCTAAACTGTATCAACAATGAATATAGAGAACTCGCTCTCGTGATTTCCGCTGAAAACACGCGAGATAAAAAGATGAAGATCAAATCTCTCTGACATGCCCACGATGGATCTGATGTCTGTAACTTTAACTAAATTTAATAATAATAATGAAAGGAATTGCTATATGAAAGATTTCATAATACAACGTTAAAAATATCACAATTGCGGCGCTAGGTGCAAGAGCAGCTTAACTCTACTTAAGTCGTTATTCAGGCGATAGCATTTTCATAATATTCCATATCTTCTCTATCGATTGTAAAAGTTGTATTTCATTTCGTTGACTCTAAATGACAGGAGAGTTGATTATGTGAAGTGCTGTGCGAAGTCAAAGGTTCAAAATACATAATACAAAAATATGTTACTACTCATGTTTTATACATTAGGGTCTTCGGCAATATCATGTACTAACAATATCGTTTTCCAATCACTCAGCTTTCCAGTAGGATATAATATACCGCAAAGTAAGAGCTTAATCTAAAAAAAAAAAAAATCCCCCTCGTCCTGGCTTAAATTTATCAACAGTAATCTCGCTAGACGTTTTGATTTATCTAGAGAAAATCAAAACTCGAGTGGGATTTAATTGACTATTACACGATTAGAAAAAAGTATATAAAGATTAGAAGTAACGAAGTACTCCAATACAACAAAATATTAATTGACTTACGAAAATACAACTGTCTTCAAATGTATTATTGTACCATCCCAACATTACAAATATTACGCTAGATGCATGCTAGATGGCAGTAGTGAGCAATGCCTTCTCGTCGAGAAGTTCTCGATCTATTATACACGATGGCAATGTTACTAGTCAAGAAGGCTTTGTTGATTCAGTTTCATTTTTATTAAAATGCAACATTCCACTTCAATTATCCGAATCCCAGTAATCAACGTCACTTGACAGATGATTTTCAATAAATCTTAATATTAAACAATCTCTGATACGTGACTATCCATAATATCATATAGCAGAAGCTATAGCATAACCTAACTAATATACACAAGTGTTAGAAAAGTTTTAATTAACGACGATGACAAAGAAATAAACATGAATAATTTTAAAAGGAATAATTATTGAATGTACAATTTTCAAATTTGAATGTGGTTGGTGGTTCAATTGATGTTATATTGGACGTGTACGTAATAGAAGTGGAACTAGTTGATTTAGGCCTACATGGTGTATTCAACTTATTCAGGATTTCCGAATGGTGCTCTTCATTTATTTGTAAATCGGATTTCAGAAGATGCATAGATATGATCAGTGATTTTTATTAATTCTTGTTCTTGAATGCCAATGCGAGTCATATTTGAAACTGCTGTGCATCGACTGGAGTGGTTTGTAATTTATATATATATATATATATATATATATATATATTTTGACGTCCAGACCAGCGCAGTTTCAAATGTTGGCAAACAAAGAAACAAATGCTAGGGACGCGATAGAATTAAACAAATGCTAGGGACGCGATAAAATTAAACAAATGCTAGGGACGCGATAAAATTAAACAAATGCTAGGGACACGATAAAATTGTGCGATAAGCAGCCATGATTGGTTGAAATACGTCCTTTCGTACCGTTTTATTGGTCAAAAGTAGTATGACGTAGTAGGAGTGTAATAGTCGAAGAAAAATTATATTATTTCATTAAAGATATCCTTAAAACCATAAAATGCAGGTACTCTTCTGTTTTTCTTATTAGAAACTTAAAACAAATATTATTTTATTTCTATAGCATATTTCCAAAAAAAAAATGTAAAGGTTTATCAACAGTAATCCTTCATTTTTGTTTTGTCACCAATAAGCTGCTATAATTTACTACTATTATAGTAGATAAGCATTGGCGGCTTAATAAAAGTGTTACACATTAAATTAAAACAGTAATCTTGCTAGAGGTTTTGATTTTATCGATAAATCTGCAAGTGGAACACTAGAAAATCGAAACTCGAGTGGGATTTAATTGGCTATTACACGATTAGAAGAAAATATATAAAGATTAGAATAAATAAAGTACTCTAATACAATAAAATATTAATTGACTTACTGAAATTCTACTGCACTAATGTTAGCTTCACCAAAACATTTGAACGGAGCCGCCACTTTCAGTTGACTGTCTATACTGTAAACAAATGACGATCGTAAAGCATGTTTGTAGTACCTTAAGAATTTGCATTTTGAAATGTTGGCGAACAAGAAAAAAAACAAATGGTACGGAGGTGGTAAAAACAGAAGACTGTACATAAATATTAGAAGAAATAAAGTATTATAATACAATAAAATATATATTAATTGACTTACTAAAATTCAATTAATTAATAATTATAAATATATTTGATTTTTAATAATATTATTATCTTACGTAAGTTTTATAGCTTTCAGTAACATATACTATATATATTATATAGCCGCCACTCAGTAAAATATAGAAATCAAAATCTAATTTAGGTTATTATCTACATCTACTTATATAACACCAAAACGTTTCACTTTCATATCAACAATATAGCATTAATATGCAAAATTAATGAAAAATAGTCACATCATGGCATTAATTACAATAATATTTCATTTCTAATGGTAATAATGTCATCAAACCACCTCAAGTTTTGTAGTTTTTAATATCCAATACACAGCTGTAACCAGAAAATTACACACCACAGAATCGAACCTGTAAATTATTTTCAGTAAGTTAAGTTTTTAATAACAAATTTAATTTGAGCTCTAAATATGTCAGCATTCTTGCAGATCATGGCCTTCGTGTAATATTGTTTACTGTAGTGTGTGTTTTGTTTTATTCTGAAATACAACACGGCCGTCTTGATGCTCGCTTCGCTTCTCATTTACAAAAAAGCGAAGGATATATCAAGTCGGCCGTGAATGCTATTAGCTAGTTCTTAAAACTGACGACAGATGGATTTTGGAAAATAGGAAAATTATGTTTAAAAATTGACATTTCACTGAAAACTACTATTTTTCCGAATAACTTTGAGTTCCAAGCTTCAAAATGAGGGTTCATTTATTAAAATCCGTCCAGCCGTTTTCCCGTAATTTCCATTACCAGTTCAAAATTATATACAGTATGAACTAGTGGCTGGTGCAGCAAATGCTGCTGCAAACTAAGTTCGTTAGACGTTCAAATAAAAATTTTTCAGATTTATTTTTAATGAAGAATACTTGTCTTTTTGATAGTTATTTGCTTCCATAATAATGAAACATACTCCCTCTGAATGGATTTTTTAGGCCAAATACTTTTTCTTGAACCTATCCAAATTCAGTTTTTGAATTTCAACGCGAAAACGCAAGTATCAATGTCAGGACGATAGCAGTAGCTATTTCAGGTCATTGTGGATTGTAGGCAAAAGTTAAAAAAATGTCAGGTTTGCAAAGCTTTCGAACAATAGCATTTTCGTATAGCTGCTGCATGTAGAACTTGAAATGTAGAGCGTAAAATCATTTTATCCTACTAAGAGATCTTGCTGAAATGATCTGGAGACTACAAAATTTTCTAGGCCTCTTATTTTATCAGTAAGTAATACCTTTTGATCTTTCCTTAGGAACTCGCTCTCTCGAGCCAATACTGAAGACAATGACACGTATCAATATCTACACTACACCGCCATTAAGTATATGGATAACCCACTGGGTTAATAAGTATAAAAATATTTGATTTTTAATAAAAATATTATTATCTTACTTAAGTTTTGTAGTTATATATAGCAGCCACTCAGTAAACTATAGAAATGAAGATCTAAATTAAGATATTCTCTACATTTACTTACATAACCTCAAAACGTTTCACTTTCATGTCATCAATATAGCATCAATATTATGTACAATTAATGAAAAATAGAGCATCATGATATTAACTATAATAATATTTAATTTCTAATGGTAATAATGTCATCAAACCACCTCAAGTTGCGTAGATTTGAATATCCAGTAAACAGCTGTACTCAGATAATTATACACTGCAGAATCAGTTTTTAATAACAAATTGAATTGAGCCACAGTATAGAGAACATACAATCTCTATACTGTGATTGAGCTCTAAATATGTCGGCAATCCTGCAGGTCATGGCCTCCGTGTAATAGCCTTTTGTTTATTGTAGTGCGTGTTTTGTTCTGAAATTCAATCAAGTCGGCCGTGATTCAATAAAATTAGTTCTCAAAACTGACAAAAGATGGATTTTGGAAAATAAGAAAATTATGTAGGAAAATTGACATTTCACTGAAAATTACTACTTTTCCGAAAACTTTGGGTTCCAAGCTTCAAAATGAGGGGCCATTTATTAAAATCCGTTCAGCCGTTTTCCCGTAATTTCCATTACCAGTTCAAATCTATATACTATATAATTTGAACTAGTAATGGAAATTACGGGAAAACGGCTGAACGGATTTTAATAAATGGCCCTCATTTTGAAGCTTGGAACACAAAGTTTTTCGGAAAAGTAGTATTTTTAGTGAAATGTCAATTTTCCTACATAATTTTCCTATTTTCCAAAATCCATCTGTTGTCAGTTTTGAGAACTAATTTTATCGAATCACGGCCGACTTCATTGAATTTCAGAACAAAACACACACTACAATAAACAATAGGCTATTGCACGAAGGCCATGACCTGCAGGATTGCCGACATATTTAGAGCTCAATTCAATTTGTTATTAAAAACTGATTCTGCAGTGTATAATTTTCTGAGTACAGCTGTGTATTGATATTCAAATCTACGAAACTTGAGGTGGTTTGATGACATTATTATTATCATTAGAAATTAATTATTATTATAGTTAATATCATGATGCATGTATTTTTCATTAATTGTACATAATATTAATACTATATTGATGACATGAAAGTGAATCGTTTTGAGGTTATGTAAGTAAATGTAGAGAATATCTTAATTAAGATCTTCATTTCTATAATTTACTGAGTGGCTGCTAGATATAACTACAAAACTTAAGTAAGATAATAATATTATTAAAAATCAAATATTTTTATACTTATTAGCCCAGTGGGGTTGGGTCTTTTTCATATATTTAATGACGGTGTAGTGTAGATATTGATATGTGTCATTGTCTTCAGTATTGGCTCGAGAGAGCGCAAAAATTACAGTGCCTAAGGAAAGATCAAAAGGTATTACTTACTGATAAAATAAGAGGCCTAGAAAATTTTGTAGTCTCCAAATCATTTCAGCAAGATCTCTTAGTAGGATAAAATAATTTTACGCTCTACATTTCAAGTTCTACTTGCAGCAGCTATACGAAAATGCTATTGTTGGAAAGCTTAGCAAACCTGGCTTTTTTTTTTAACTTTCGCCTACAATCCACAATGACCTGAAATACCTACTGCTATCGTCCTGACATTGATACTTGCGTTTTCGCGTTGAAACTCAGAAACTGAAGTTGGATAGGTTCAAGAAAAAGTATTTGGCCTAAAAAAATCCATTCAGAGGGAGTATGTTTCATTATTATGGAAGCAAATAACTATTAAAAAGACAAGTATTCTTCATTGAAAATAAATCTGAAAAATTTTTATTTGAACGTCTAACGAACTAAGTTTGCAGCAGCATTTGCTGCACAAGCCACTAGTTATATATATAGATGTATGTATGTATTTATTCGCACTGCAAATGGGTATACACCCGGTGGCAGTGGTAACTAATTACACTCAATAATGACAATTAATAATAAACACAACTAATAAAAACAATAATTAATAACAGTAATAATAATAATAATAATAATAATAAAATAATAATAACAACAATAATGAGCATCCTAAATTAAATTAGGCATGATCACTTAAAATAACATTTAAATAGATTAACTATTAATCCTAGCCCTACTTATGAAGTAGTATCTGTGTACCCATATAATACAGAATGATTGCTTATTCCATTTTTACTTTAACGCCGTTCCTCTGGTCATGATAAGTGCGCAGTATGTTAATTATCAAGGGAAGTAGCGGGAGAGGATGAGGGTTGAGTGAAGTCGGTTCTGGATGCATTTTTTCCGGGCGTTGAAGGAAGGAGTGTGCGAAGAGAAGAGTCGGTGGGGTTCGGAAGTTTTCACCTATTAGGCGGCATTGACACGTAGAGTGTATGGAATAATTTAATTCCGCTCTTCCCCTGTTACACAGGTCGCTGTCCACTCTGCCCCACCATCCCCTCAAAAAAAGTTAAAAAAAAAAGCATAAATGTGTAAAGGGTAATATGATTACACAGCAACGCAGTAACAGAAATGTGAGTGTGTGTGTGTGAGAGAGAGAGAAGAAGAAGAGAGAGAGAGAGGGGGGTGAACGGACTGAAGAGAGCGGTGAATTACTCTTGTCGGCCATTCTAATCAATACAGCACGGTTATTCTCTATTTTGTGAAACTTTGCGAAAATTAACAGGTGCTGTTGAATTATGTGGCACTCCACTCCAATTGATACACGTACTGAACACGTCAATACAATACTTTCGTCACAAAAATATGAATCCTCTACTGAGGCTAAAAAAATACACGTAAACAATATCATGCCTACCAACCTATTACACGTGTCACAATGAATTATTTCCCCTGTATACTGACGAAGCTCAAACTCGGTTTGGAAATACCATCAAGTAAATGAAGGATGAAATGAAAGTAAAAAAAGGAACGCAGAAAATTATCATATTCTGTAATGCATCAGGTTTTTATGGGTTATGGCGTTGCCCTCCAGTTGCATATTGCCCATAGTCAAGCTGGAATTGATTTACGTCAACAGTAAAACCGTGCTTCCAATTCTTTTTATTCACTTTTTGAATTTGTGCTGCATTCTGTGGCTGAATATAAAGCTAGAGTCTAAGGGAATGTAACCAGACATGGCCTACTTTAATGCATAATTCAGCAAGCACTTGCAATGGCTTCGCTTCAGTGATAATTTAGCTGAAATAATAATGTTTATGTATTATGTATAATAAAATATAGGCCTATAATAAAATAATATAATGTATTATAAAATTACGTAACAAATTTGTTTAATATCTGTATACTTATTGTATTTAGTTCTTCAATGTAGTTGTCAATATTCACTCGTATGTTAATTAATCTGTGTGTCATGGTACGCAAAGCTGCATGTTTATCTTGTATGGGATGGTTTGATGAATTATGATTATAATGTGGTTGTAGTGTATTTCCTGTAAATCTTAAATTAATGCTTGTTTTCTTGTTTTTGTTATTGTGACGTCTAAAAATTTATAGATTTTATAGATAGTTTTATAGTACATTATGCAACGAGCCTATAATGGTAGTAATTAAGACGCGAGTATGTTTTCATACGAGCGTCTTAATTACCATTATAGGCAAGTTTCATACGACTTTATATGCTCTACCATATTTCTAACTTGAAATTATTCTCAAGTATTCATGTTATTGTTATGTGAGTGAGTGCAATAGCCTACCTCATGAATTTTGAGATGTGCGCAGACGCGAAAGTATTAATTTTTTCCGTTAAACGAATGTCGACGACCTTGATATAATCTAGAGAGTAAAATAAACATTAGTCTTGGTATAACCTTGAAATTGAATTCGACATTGACAAACCAGATGACAAATTGAATTTATTTGAATATTATTTACAATTAACGCTAATTATTATAGTAATAGAACATAACCTTCTGCGACAGTATTGGATTTCCAGCCTGCGTGACGTTTCCTAATTGTCTTTCGATTGCATATCCGAGAATAATCGAAAACCTGTACTTTAATGAATAGGTGTACTTTAATGACATGCATTAAAGGACTGCTACCAGGTGTATAATTACTACATTTCGGCATAGTCGAGCATAAACACTTTTAAAGTTTTAACTAGTGGCTTGTGCAGAAAATACTGCAAACTATGTCCATAAGAATTTCAAATAAAAATTGTTCAGTTTTATTTTCAATGAAGAATAGGCCTACCAGACATTTTGAAAGTTATTTGCTTCCATAATAGTGAAACATACTCCCTCTGAAAGTTTTTTTTATATGCCAAATACTTTTCCTTGAACCCATCCGTCTTCAGTTCTTGAGTTTCAATGCGAAATCGCAAATAACAATGTCAGGACAATCAGCGAGTTTTTTACGTGGGAGTAATGCAGTAGATATTTCAGGTCATTGCGGATTGTAGGTGAAAGTTAAGAAAATGTAAGGTTTGCCATGCTTTGAACTAAAGACTTAGCATCTTGGTATAGCTGCTGCATGTTTCGCGAAATGTAGAGGGCAGAATCACTTTTTCCCACTAAGAGATCTTGCTGCGTGAATATGTTAGGAGAAAATCCACAAACGATTAGGGAAAACACGGAAATTCTACTTGGAGCAAGTAAAGCGATAGGGTTGGAAGTAAATCCTGAAAAGACAAAGTAGGCTATATGATTATGTCTCGTGACGAGAATATTGTACGAAATGGAAATATAAAAATTGGACATTTATTCTTCGAAGAGGTGGAAAAATTCAAATATCTTGGAGCAACAGTAACAAATAAAAATGACAATCTGGAGGAAATTAAACGCAGAATAAATATGAGAAATGCCTGTTATTATTCGGTTGAGAAGCTTTTGTCATCTAGTATGCTATCAAAAAATCTGGAAGTTAGGATTTTATAAAACAATTATATTACCGGGTGTTCTTTATGGCTGTGAAACTTGGACTCTCACTTTGAGAGGGGAACATAGGTTAAGGGTGTTTGAGAACAAGGTTCTTAGAAAAATATTTTGGGCTAAGAGAGATGAAGTTACAGAAGAATGGAGAAAGTTACACAACGCAGAGCTGCACGCATTGTATTTTTACCTGGCATAATTAGGAACATTAAATCCAGACGTTTGAGATGGGCAGGGCATGTAGCACGTATGGGCGAATCCAGAAATGCATATAGAGTGTTAGTTGGGAGGCCGGAGGGAAAAATATCTTTGGGGAGGCAGGGACGTAGATGGGAAGATAATATTAAAATGGATTTGAGAGAGGTGGGATATGATGGTAGAGAATGGATTAATCTTGCTCAGGATAGGGACCAATGGGGGCTTATGTGAGGGCGGCAATGAACCTCCGGGTTCCTTAAAAGCCAGTAAGTTAAGTAAGTAGGCCTACGTGTTAAAGTAAACACCAATGACAAAATAATAACTAATGGTTTTCATTGCAAGAATAATATATTAAACAGGAAGTTGCTTTCTTGAATCAAGGGAAGTCGAATGTGTTAAGTAGGAATTATGCATTGACTGTGAAACAGAACTCGGTTCTCGAAAGGAAACTTAGGAGTTGCGTGCTGTATCAGGATTCCTCCAGATCCATTAATATAAATTTAATTATACAGAGATCAAAACAGCACTTAATGAAAGAAATCCTCCGTCGACAGAAAATGAGAATACAGAAGTTGGTGGCTCTGAGCCTTTTAATTTAGCCAAGAGTTCCAGCCAGTCGACACGATGTGATCAGGCGACGTCTCTTGATAGAAGTGACTGTAGGACGTGAATCTGTAATTAGCTATCTACAGATTAGAAGAGAGCTTGCAGGAAAGGACTTCTAAGTCGCGTCTTCACCACAAAAACGGGCTAAAATTATTTCAGTATTTGCCCTGCATTCGATTCCGTGGCTCTGAATTTTAATTACTATATTTCCCATGCTGAAATATTGTGCTGATGGCAGAAGTCATTACGCCGCCTTCTTTAATTCTCTTATTCCTGGAGCAATTACAAAAAATTGTCGCCGCGTTGCAGGATTCAATTTTTTCTATTCTTATAGCTCATTATCGTGTTTGTATTCTCTAAATGCAAGAACTTAAACTGTGGGAGAAATAGATATTCTCCTCCTTCAAATCGCTTTACATTCAGTTGTTATAGAAAGAGTCTCTGCACAAAATTCGTAGATAAATAGAGAGCACATCTCTTCAGACACTTTAATGAATCAAGTAGACACAGTCTCATAGTTCCGTGCAAACGTAGAGCTCTTTTTTTTATGGAAAATCTGAATTTAGAGAGAGAAAAATCCAGCGCCTTACGTAATTATGCATTTTTTTCTAAAGAGAAATGAAGATGAATCACGGCTCACTCATTATTATTATCCAATTTAATAAACCCACAATATATACTTAACACACAATTGCAGTTCAATACACACACATTATTCGACGTCATAATACATCATAACCAAAGCTCGGAACTTGGGGACTTGTGTCTTTACACGTGGTTAAGCGACCGGACTCCAATATCAACAAACTCCCACTTCCAGCACGGAGGTACTGTCAGGTCTGATGGAAGAACATATTGATAGTATTACGGTAGGTTGAAACACGTAATTTTTAGCATATAATATATAATAAAAATAAACATGAGAAATATATCAACTTTACTGTTTTATTACAGTGTATTCGAATATTTCCGAACCCATAACTTCTTCATATGATATGAAACGAGAAAAATTTATTTCCACATCATATGAAGTGACGAGAGCAAACTTAAAACACTGAATCTTTTCACTGTCACCGTTTTCTGGTCGATTTTCAGCACTTGCTGGCTGATCTCGTATCTGAGAAAAATAAGTAGGCCTATATCCTAAATTTTTCTCGAAAATAATTTTCAATTTGTGCGTCACTATTAGGGCTCTACGACTTAATCCATGGCTGTGAACAGATTTTCCACTAATTTAAGGGACTGAAATGTCTTTCAATGAATGCCTCTAATTTATGTATGGCACAACATACAAAATATAAACTCTCCATTCGAAAACAAATAAGGTATCTCCTCCGAATTCCTCGACGAATTCTGTACCTAAAGTTTAAAAAATGTATTTTTAAACTTCTATAATACCCATTCGAATAACACGTATTTTCTAATTCTTCAAACAGACATTCTCTGAATGTCATTGGCTTCGAAATGACGCAGTTTCCTCATCCGTCTTCCTGTTATTCGATGTGACCACTTTCTTAGTACACACGACTGTCCCTGAGCACTTGCAGCGTGAGCTTTGTGTACATCGTACCTTAACCTTACTCATGCACACGACACACAAGTCCCCAAGTTCCGAGCTTTGATCATAACACACAAACAGCCAGCCCCCACCATAGTAACAACACACCCCCACCCCTACCATCGACAAATGCACATCATAGAGTCAAGATCACCAGTGGTTCAAGAGACACTGAGGATGACGTGACATAGCGTTGAAACGGGCCGTCTGTCGAAGGTATATGAATTTTTTAACAATTTTACACTTTTTAAACCTAAGACTAAGTAAATTTTATGGTTTTAACAAAGTGTTAACGAGAACTTTAATCAATGAATAAACCCTATTTCACCCTGAGGTATATTAGGGTTATAATACACATCAAAATACATATTTTATAACCAATAAACAATAGTAAAGTTATAATATAAAATAGTGGCAAGCAGAGGTCTGCATCGGACGTCTTCGCTCGAGCGTCAAGTAGTTCATAGCATAATCCCATTGGTAGCGCACATGCATGATGGGTGAAATTGTCGCGAGCGATAAATCCTCCAACGGCGTAAGCCGAGCGTTAGGCATTCGTTCTTGTTACAGTGATGAACTGTGTAGTAACATCATAGATGTTTATCATTTCAAAACTTTGTAGTGTTTAACTAACCACTCCATAGTACAACCACTTGCTTTAAAATGTAATGTAAATGTTGTAGGTAAATGTTCTTTTTTTTTCCCCTACACACGAGATAGGCCTATTTTGTTTTTGTCACATCTGATAGATGTTATTGGATGTAAATGTAATTATTATAAACGGAGAGCACAATCACGATAATGCAAGAACCGTATCAAGTTTTCTAATAATAATAATAATAATAATAATAATAATAATAATAATAATAATCCTCTAATAAATAATCAATATTTGCGTCTGTAACAGTTGTGCAGCATGATTATTCGTTTTGTTATATTTTCTGTGACGTTATCTCTGTACTAATATTGTTATTAACCTACTGCTAAATCAATAATATTTTGTAAAACGTTTCTACATTGTCGCAGTATATAGGCGGACCATTATACATGGACCTATCATATTAGGCCTATATATGTGGTAAATCAAATTGAATAATTATTAATTAGCAATAATAACTGTATAACGAAGTTTTTCATACTATTTTATTTATAACTTCATGTTCCTGTTTTGGTACGTTCCATTGACTGTTCCATTAAACGTTTGTCATAAACGCAGAAAATAAAGCCTTACTTTTACAAAACATGTGTATCTTATCTGTCGCCTTCCACACAAGATAAGACATGTCGGTGAGATGACTTTGTACTGCGCTTATATTTATTACGAGCGTATCACGATCGATCTTACCCCACTCGAGTCGACCTGGTTGGCGAGTCGGTACAGCGCTGGCCTTCTATGGCCAAGGTTGCGGGTTCGATCCCGGGCCAAGTCGATGGCATTTAAGTGTGCTTAAATGAGACAGGCTCATGTCAGTAGATTTACTGGCATGTAAAAGAACTCCTGCGGGACAAAATTCCGACACATTCGGCGACGCTGATATAACCTCTGCAGTTGCTAGCGTCGTTAAATAAAAAAAACATAACATAACCCCACTCGAGGGTACGACATTCGACCGAGTTCAAGCGAGCGATTTAACTCCAATGCAGCACTCTGGTGGCAAGATCATTTATGAACACTAAAAATGTAGGGGCCCTAATATTGATCCTTGTGGAATTCCATTATTATCAGTTCTCCACGTCGAGACAGATTTTATAGTGGTACTAATTTCAACTTCGTTTCCTATCTATGAGATATGAGTGAAACCATTGGTGTACAACGCCTTTAATTCTATAATAATCTAATTTGTCTAGCAGCAATTTATGATTTATACAGTCAAATGCTTTGGATAAATCACAGAAAATCTCTCCAACTTGGAATGTTTCATTAATTGCCTCCAGAATTTTGTTAAACAAATTTTCCATTTATTGCCTCGTTAAATGACGAGAAAAATTTAACTAATTTGCATAATGAATTATAAAAAGATTAATATAGAATATTTCAGGCGCCCTAAAAATTCAATACAGGACAAAATCTTTAAATGCATTCATTCATTTATTATATTCCATACATCTTTCATTCATTCATTCATTCATTATATTCCATAGATCTTAATGAACCATGCTTTAAGATGTGGAACAAGTCAAAATTTTACAATATTACAATATTTTTACAGTTACAAACCTTTTTTTTCCGGGGTTTTCCTCACAATAAGAGCAAATGCTGGGTAACTTTCGGTGCTGGACCCCGGACTCATTTCACCGGCATTATCACCTTCATATCATTCAGACGCTAAATAACCTAGATGTTGATACAGCGTTGTAAAATAACCCAAGAAAATAAAAAAAAATACAATACTTTATAATTTTTACAGTTTTACAATTTAGTAATTTTCTACAATTTTCTGCAATTTTTTACAATATTTTCGCGAGATGTAGTGAGATGAGGTTAGGTCCAAGAATTCGCCAAAAGATTACCCGACATTTGCCTTTTGGTTGGGGAAAACCTCGGAAAAACCCAACCAGGTAATCAAATCAAAAGGGTTGATGCCACGGCTGTGGAAAACTCGGAAGAAACCAAAGACCAAAGGGGGATTCAACCCAAGCCCGAACGCAGCTCCAGATCAGCAGCCCAGCGAGTCTGCCGACTGAGCTACATCAATGGCTCTACTAAAAGTATACAATACATAGCCAATCAGATTATTAAATTTACAAACGCAAATGATCATTCATCAGTTGAGCTACATGTATAATACAAAACAAGTAAGTTAATTAAATTTAAGGCATAAACAATTCAACCAGTTGTGATATACAGAAATTGATAATACATATCATGCAAACTACTTCAAATTACAAACACAAATAATTTATCAATAGAGCTATATAGATTACTATTCAATTAAAGCATATACAATTCATCGGCCAAAACTATACAAACATATACAATACAAAGTAAGCAGATTAATTCAATTTACAAGCATACTTTCATTAAGATATACAAATTTGTGAAATTAATATCATGTAGATTAATTCAATTTATAATCATATACAATTCATCAATTGAGCTATACAGACTAGTATTCATTTTAAAAGCATATACAATTCATCACCCAAACTATACAAACAAATACAACCAAATTAGTTCAATTTACAAACTTATTTTCGTTAAGCTATACAAAATTGTACAATTCATATGAAGTTGATTAATTCAATTTCTAAGCTTAAAAAATTCATCAGTTTACCTATACAGTACACTATTCAATTTACAGCGCATACAATTCATCATTTATGCTAAACAAAAGATGAAGTCAATATAAAATATATTTTAGTTGGGCTATATAAAATTGTACATGTCATTTAAGTAGAATAATTCAATTTAGAAGCATAAACAATTCATCAGTTGGGTAGAAGGTATGAGTATGTAGAAATTTGGTCAATTCTTTTCTAAACCTTTTCTCATGGTTCTTCAAATCTTTAAGATAATTAGGCAGTGCATTGAAGACTGTTATACATGAATAGCGAACTCCTTTTCTAAAACAGGTTAGACTAACAGAGGGTAGATGAAGATCTGATTTATGTCTTGTATTAAAATGATGAATGATGAATGTTCTACACAGGATGGCTGACAACCATGTTCTTAGCTATTCCTTCGTTTGCATTTATTCAGGACTAGTAACGTAGAGTCAGCACAACACCAGATCTCCTGCTGAGTCAATCTAAGACATTATAGAAAACGAAAACACATGTAAGCCCTAGACGAGGTTCGAATGCACGTCCTTGTTTCAAGCAAGGTGAAAGCCGTTACCGGGAATTGATGCACAGGCTCTGCTGCGAGGAATCACTGCGGCGTCACCAGGTCTATTTCCTGATCGCGGAATTATCTGTATTTTAACAGCAGTCGAGCACGGCTTCTCGGTGGCGGAGGAAGTATTTCGTTAAATCTAACCGCTGCAGTCAAACCATATTCGGCTCTGACGTTTGGAATATGCAGCTCTGTACAATCAATAACTAATTCCAGCATGTATCTTTAATTGAATACAGCGCTGCCTTCCACTCCAACCATTTCCGATAAGCCAGGGGTGTGTAACTCCGTCTGCCAGGGCAATGACCGCTTTGAAATGTGACGTTTATTACAATAAAAGCTTGCACGATCTGCATTAGAATCATCAGTAGATCGCGGAACTTCATGCAATTGCAAGTTTTTATTAATTTCGCATATTGAAAAAAGAATTCAACTCTTCAACTCAACTCAACTCAATGGAATTCAACTCTTCAAATCAACTCAATGTAATTCAACTCAACTCAATGAAATTCAACTCTACAAATCAACTCAATGGAATTCAACTCTTCAAATCAACTCAATGAAATTCAACTTAACAGAACTCAATGGAATTCAACTCAACTCAAGCTCAATGTAATTCAACTATTCAACTCAACTCAATGGAATTCAACTCAACTCAAGCCCAATGGAATTCAACTCAAATCAAGCTCAATGGAATTCAACTCCTCAACTCACTCAATGTAATTCAACTCTTCAAATCAACTCAAAAGAATTCAACTCAACTCAATGGAATTCAACTCACCTCAATGAAATTCAACTCAACTGAACTAAATGGAATTCAACTCAACTCAAACTCAATGGAATTCAACTCAACTCAATGAAATTCAACTCAAATGAACTAATTGGAATTCAACTCAACTGAACTAAATGGAATTCAACTCAACTGAACTCAATGGAATTCAACTCAACTGAACTAAATGGAATTTAACTCAACTGAACTAAATGGAATTCAACTCAACTCAATGGAATTCAACTCAACTCAATGGAATTCAACTCAACTCAAACTCAATGAAATTCAACTCAACTAAAGTTCAATGGAATTCAACTCAACTCAAGCTCAATGGAATTCAACTCAACTGAACTCAATGGAATTCAACTCTTCAAATCAACTCAATAGAATTCAACTCAACTCAATGGAATTCAACTCAACTCAAGCTCAATGGAATTCAACTCAACTCAATGAAATTCACCTCAACTGAATTAAATGGAACTCAACTCAACTGAACTCAATGGAATTCAACTCTTCAAATCAACTCAATGGAATTCAACTCAACTCAATGGAATTCAACTCAACTCAATGGAATTCAACTCAACTCAATGGAATTCAACTCTTCAACTCCACGCAAGCTCAATGGAATTCAACTCAAGTCAATGAAACTCAACTCAATGGAATTCAACTCAACTCAAACTCAATGAAATTCAACTCAACTCAAGCTCAATGGAATTCAACTCAACTCAAACTCAATGAAATTCAACTCAACTCAAGCGCAATGGAATTCAACTCAACTCAACTCAATGGAATTCAACTCAACTCAATGAAATTCAACTCAACTCAATGGAATTCAACTCAACTCAAGCTCAATGGAATTCAACTCAACTCAAACTCAATGGAATTCAACTCAACTCAAGCTCAATGGAATTCAACTCAACTCAATGGAATTCAACTCAACTCAATGGAATTCAACACAACTCAATAGATTTCAACTCAACTCAATTGAATTAATCTAAACTCAATGGAATTCAACTCTTCAACTCAATGGAATTCAATTCTTCAATTCAACTCAATGAAATTCAACTCTTCAACTCATTAGAATTCAAGTCAACGGAATTCAACTCAACTAAACTCAATGGAATTCAACCCAACCCAATCCTACTTTATTCTACTCTATTCTATTCTATTTTAACCTAATCTAATCTTTAACTTATTTATTTATTTATTTATTTATTTATTTATTTATCCATCCATCCATCCACCCACCCACCCACCTATTTATTCATTTATTTATTTTATTTTTTATTTATTTATTCATCCATCCACCCACCCACCTATTTATTTATTTATTTATTTATTTATTTATTTATTTATTTATTTATTTATTTATTTATTTATCCATCCACCCATTTATTTATTTATTTATTTATTTATCCATCCATCCACCGATTTATTTATTTATTTATCCATCTACCCATTTATTTATTTATTTATCAATCCACCCATTTATTTATTTATTTATTTATTTATTTATTTATTTATTTATTTATTTATTTATTTATTTATTTATTTATTTATTTATTTATTTATTTATTTATGTCTATAACAGTTGATATCGTAAGGAAACTTTTACAAGTCGGTTAGAAATCCACCGCATTGGATTAACGGTTGGTATGTCTGACTATGAAACGAGTTGGCCCTGGTTCAAATCGTGCTAGAGACACATTACCTGTTTTGAGATTTTTCAGAGGTTTTCCCTCAACAAACTGAACCAGAATTGCCGGTCAATTTCCGGCGTTGTAATTCGGGCTCACGTGGACATAATTTTTTCACATTGCGTTATCATCATTACCCATAGCCGGGTTAAGTTCACAACAGTGAGTGCTGTATTCGTACAAACGCGGTTGTTCGAAAAAAAATACTGTTCACAGGATAGGAGTGGTAAGCACAATAAGCCTAAGGTTGGTGCAAGCCTTCGGGCTTTCTCCGTGAAAAACGAAAAAAAAAAGTCGGTTCGAAACTTAATGACAAATTGTTATACACGACGAACGATAGCGGTACATAACTGGTGCTGAAAAAGTTCGTTTAGTGATGGACCTCCCCCAATCATATTCTACTCGTGATGTATCACATTTTTTATCCGCCCATCCCTCCATTCATATTTTCATCGATTGTAACCGACTACTGAAGCAATAAAATGTGAAATAAAAAATAGAGAACAGAATAGTCAAACGTTCATTAAATATGAAACTGATATGTCGGGTGGAATATTTAAATTGATGATGTGAAAGATCGCATAAACGAAGCGCTTTAGAAAGTAATGTTTAAAATAAGTGTTAATTAACTTTATGCTCGACCATGCCGAAATGTAGTAATTATACACCTGGTAGCAGACCTTTAATGCATGTCATTAAACTACACCTACTCATTAAAGGTCAGGTCTTTCAACCAATGACGACTCAGGTTACAACTGTTCAGCCAATGACAGGTCAGCTTTCTACCGTTATAAAACCGCAAGTATCGATTATTCTCGGATATGCAATCGAAAGACAATTAGCGAAAAGTCACGGAGGCTGGAAATCCAATACTGTCGCAGAAGGTTATGTTCTGTTACTATAATAATTAGCGTTAATTGTAAATAATATTCAAATAAATTCAATTTGTCATCTCGTTTTTCAATGTCTAATTTAATTTCAATGTTATCTCTGTAGGTTCTTATGGCCTAGCAAGGTCAATGTGCACATCTGTTCCTCGGAAGAAATCAATACTTTCGCGTCTCCGCACATCTCACAACATACGGGACATTGGTCAAGGTCAGATACAAAGAAAATTAATAATATCAAGTTAGAAATATGGTCGAGTATAAAAGTCGTATGAAACTCCATTCATATGTTGGTAATTAAGAAATCGTGAAAATTAAAATGAAACTCGCTTGCGCTCGTTTCATAAACATCCATACTCGCTTCTTAATTACCTTGATCATAGGCTCGTTGCATAATGTACTATTAAAGGGGATAGCAAACTGAATTATTAACATTGAATTTGGAGGACGTTTTCATCATCATTTGAAGCCCTTGGCCTATATAAGTTATTTAAAGGGAAGCCTATAATGTTTACATTTTATTCCTGTTCCTTATACAGAAATAATGATTTTTAAAATTTAGCTCGCAGTGTCGCAGACATTTGGAAAGTGACAATTGACCAATATAATAATGGGTATTGAACACCCGTTCGCAAAATCTCCATGTCAAATATGTATCCTTCGTTGCATAATTTTATTTCATTACTTTCGTTTTTCTAGTACTAATTTAGTTCTCTATGAAAAGGCATTAATTCCTTTTAACAATTTTTACTTATGGGGTTACCTCAACGAGAAAGTTCACCGATGCACCAAGGACTTCAAAAAACGTGTTGGAGCGCACACGAAATGTTCTGCGAATATTGAGACAGAAGTAATTTTACGTACACATAAATCTTTTCTTAAAAAAATTGGAAAGTGCATCGAGGTAGAAGGACATTACTTTGAACACTTTAATAGTATATTTATTTGATTATTAAATTTTGTAATAAAAAACTAGATGATTTGGAAGTATGAGTTTCTGTTATCAACTTTTACTTTTCAAATATTTATGAACCTACGTGCTAAATTTGAAAGTGATTTATATAAACGTTTATTTTTATACGAGGAGAGGGAATTCTTACTTATTTAAATAGCTTTTAAAGAACCCGCAGGTTCATTGCCGCCCTCACATAAGCCCGCCATTGGTCCTTACCCTGATCAAGATTAATCCAATTTCTACTATCATATCCCACCTCCCTCAAATCCATTTTTATATTATCCTCCCATCTACGTCTCGGCTTCCCAAAAGCCTTTTTCCCTCCGGCCTACCAACTAACATTCTGTATGAATTTCTGGATTCACCCATACGTGCTACATGCCCTGCCCATCTCAAAAATCTGGATTTAATGTTCCTAATTATGTCAGGTGAAGAATACAATGCGTGCAGTTCTGCGTTGTGTAACTTTCTCCATTCTCCTGTAACTTCTTCCCTCTTAGCCCCAAATATTTTCCTAACCACCTCATTCTCAAACGCCCTTAATCTCTGTTCCTCTCTCAAACTGAGAGTCCAAATTTCCCAACCGTAACAGAACAACCGGTAATATAATTGTTTTATAAATTCTAACTTTCAGCGTTCTTGACAGCAGACTGGATGAGAAAAACTTCTCAACCGAATAATAACAGGCATTTTCCATAATTACTCTGCTTTTAATAACGTCTAGATTTAATGTTCCTAATTATGTCAGGTGAAGAATACAATGCGTGCAGTTCTGCGTTGTGTAACTTTCTCCATTCTCCTGTAACTTAACCCCTCTCAGTCATAAATAATTTCCTAAGCATCATATTCTCGAACACCCTTAACCTCTGTTCGTCTCGCAAAGTGAGAGACTAAGTTTCACAATCATACAGAACACCAGTAATATAAGTGTTTCATAAATTCCAACTTTAATTTTTTTCAAAGCAGACTGGATGACAGAAGCTCTCAACCGAATAATAGCAGATATTTCCCATATTTATTTCGGGTTTGACTTCCTATGATGTGTCATTTCTTATTTGTTATTGTTGCTCCAAAGTATTTGAATATTTCCACCTTTTCAAAGGATGAATTTCCTATTTTCATTTTTTTATATTTCGTACTGCAAAAATACATTGACCTAGAAATAACCTTGGAAACGTTCTCTAAACACAAAAGAAATAGTGCAATTACTTTCCCCCTTATTGATTTTTTTAAATCAATTATTTTTAAAAATTATCGTCTTTTAAATCTTTCGCATTATTAACTTAACTGCCCACCCGATATAACCAATGACTCACATGTATGTGAGATATATTTTTGTGGTATATATATCTTGAATTGTGGGTAGGTTTGTTATGTCTCTGGAATTGGTCTTAGGTGCCTCGGAGATTAAACCATTTAACTTGGGTAAGCTTGTAGGCTACGTACTTGCTTTTGAGTTGTTTATTCAATCTTTGGGATAGGACATAAAAAGTGATAAAAATTGGCCAGTCTTCGCAGTCCACTCTATTTACTCTGCAGATAAGGGAAGGAGGAAGGATATCAAGAGAAAAAAAAAAGGTAGAGACAGAACAGTGCTGCTCTCTGGCGTAGTTTAGTTTCTTGCACTTCTTTATTACCGGGGCGTCAGTAGTGTCGCCGCTAAGGCTCTCCGATACGAGCTGGAAGGTCGCGTGTTTGATTTCCGATGCGGTCATCGATTCCCTCTATTGATTTAATCAAGGGGTTCTTAACTTATGGTTTGCCATCGCTTTTCGAAAAAATAAAATAATATTTTTAAAATAAAGTAGTACTCAGTTTAATATTATACACATTTTAGAACTGCATATGTACGTCCAATAATGAGAAAAAGATAATTTATGCGTATTGAAGTGTATTGGAATAATAATTAATTTCTACAGTCTTATTCAGATGATAATATGACAATATCAATGTATAACTTCAAAACAGACACATGGGTCACTCAAGTTGATTGCCTAGTTCCGCATTTCTCACAGTTTTTTTAAGTGGGGACCACTCTTTTAATTCAGAAAAGATCCTCGGACCACCTTACTCTTGTTACCTTCGAAAGCAAATTTATCATTTTTGTAGCATATTTTAATATCGGTATACTTATATTTTAAAATAAAATAAATTTAATATTAATTTAATTCATTTAATTGTATATTAGTATTAACTAATTAAGTTAATATTAATAGAAAAAATTCATTTTCGTTTTTTAATAAATCAAGGCTATTAGAGTTTGGATAACCTTTAACTTATTAACTAAACAAATAAATAAATGTTGGTACTCACATTAATGAGATGGATAAGCCTACCGATTCTTGCACAGTTGTTCTATATTTGGACGTATGCTGGTAAGCTAAAGTCGGAGATCGTCACATACATCGAGTCGATTTAAGTAGCCTACTTTGTTTTTATTAGAGTTAGTGATGAAAACCCTTTCTCACACAGATACGTAGAAGCAAACTGAATTATAATCTCTAAAGCAACATTGTACAGTTCACTATATTCTCTTTTCACTTGTGATGAGGTCCAGAAATTAACCATACCTTCCGCTTGGAATTTCGTTTTAAGTCCGGTGTCATTCGAGAGTTCAATTAACTGTTCTCTTTCACTCAATGAAAGTTTGTTATTTTCAATATCGCAATGAAAGGGATTACGAACAGACGAAAATTCATCATAGCCTATTTACTTGGAAAATAAGCTTCAAATTCTGACCTCAGAGTTTCGAAATGTGAACATATGTCATTGCATAATTATTTTCCAATAACGAAATCATTTTCAACAAAAAAAAAAAAAACTCTAGGTTGGAAATAGTGAAAAAATTCTCTGTTTTACGGAACTGACCACAAACCAAGTTTCCTCTCGAACATCTTTATTTTCTCATACACATTGAGAACAGTCAAAGAATTTCCTTGTAGAGAGAGATTTAGTTCGTTTAGTTTTGAGAATACATCTGGAAGATATGCCAATGTACTTAGCCACATGTCATCAGCTGATGTGCAGGGAAAATATGGCGAGAAGAAACACCACGTTCATAGTGCTTTAAATCACTTTTTTGTTGCTTTTCAGGTTCACTACAGCCACGCATAGGCCTATAGATCACGCCGTTCCATCACACTAGCTGTCTTCTGTTCACATAAACTCAAAAGTATTTCCGTAACTGTGCATGGATGACATTCGTAATTATATTATAGCCATATGCACAATATAGTAGCAGTTTCATTACGTGCTAACGTTCGCAGTGCAGTTGTGTAGTTTAGTGAATGGCTTTAACACGGCAGAATTTAAATTTTCAAATCACACGAAGTTGAAAGCAATACTTCGAGGTTTACTTATAATTAGACCTGAGAAATGTATGCCGTTATACTACCAGCGCGCTTCGTGCGCCTCTAACTTTGAGTACGTCTCAGAGTTGGGGTGAGTTAACGCAGTGTCTTTCGTTCGTTTGAACTCATGCTTATCATCACGGTGAGTTAGTCCTCAGCATTTGGGTGGTTGAAAGCCACTCCTTTGACTTGGAAACACAACTATCTGCTAAAGTAAAATTTAAAGACATCATTTACTTTGTTAAAGAAAAATTGCACTATTTTAATAGTACATTATGCAACGAGCCTATAATGATAGTAATTAAGAAGCGAGTACGGATGTTTATGAAACGAGCGCAAGTGAGTTTCATAATTTTCATACGAGCGTCTTAATTACCATTATAGGCGAGTTTCATACGACTTTTTATGCTCAACCATATTTCTAACTTGAAATTATTCAGATGTATACATTTTATTTGTATCTGACAAGATCGCAAGTGACCTTGTTCTAGGTCGTGAATTGTGAGATGTGCGCAGACGCGAAATTATTGATTTTTTCCGAGGAACAATTTTGACCTTGATGTAATCTTGTTAAACTTGATATAACCTTGATTATTGAATTCGACATTGAAAAACGAGATGACAAATTGAATTTATTTGCATATGATTTACAATTAACGCTAATTATTATAGTAACAGAACATAACCTTCTGCGACAGTATTGGACTTCCAGCCTCCGCGACTTTTCGCTAATTCTCTTTCGATTGCATATCCGAGAATAATCGATACTTGCGGTTTTATAACGGTACAAAGCTGACTTGTCATTGGCTGAACACCTGTAAGCTGAGTTGTCATTGGCTGAACACCTGTACTTTAATGAGTAGGTGTACTTTAATGGCATGCATTAAACGACTGCTACCAAGTGTATAATTACTACATTTCGGCATGGTCGAGCATAAAGATATTTTATTTTCTGTCTGTAGAAAATACACCTAATATAATAGCCTTTTTATTTCACTTTGTTAATATAATGGGGTATTACGTTTTTCTTTTACATAATTTTTCATTCCATATATTGTTGCAGTGAATAACAAACCACATTTTCAAATTTTCAAAGGAGAATGATTACATGTTGCTAGAAAACACAGCCTTAACATCTAGTAAAACTTCGTTTCACTTCTGTTGAAACAATGAGGACATGTTTGAAATATTTTAAATGGTGGAAATCGGGACTATGTATGCTTGAATCAAGGCCTTCTTCACAGACTGTCTTTTTTATCATGACATCACGGTGCAGCAATGAATTAAGAGGCAGTGTCACACCGTTCCATTACGAGTTATGAAGGAAAAAAATGCCTAAAATATTACATTACCGGTATTTAAAAAAATGTAAAGAAGGTGCTACCAGTGTCAATGTTGAACGGTTCTGTTCTACATTGTACCCCAAACATGTTCAGATTTCATAGCCCCAGTTGCTAATTATGAGGCATCCATGTTTATTCAGTAAACAAGTCATCGATCATTTTCGTTTGCTAGCTACTACGGACTTGATTGCTATGCGCTGTGTAACTTTGGATAATGACTTGTTACGTCACATCCGGCTATTTAGTCAACTATCTAGTTCACTTCAGCTGTGCCCATAAATGTAGCTTTGACACACGACAGAAGATCCCTGTGTAATCCCTTCAGCTGCAACACAAGGACTCTGCTTCAATAGAAATGAGTAAGGAGTATTCCTTAGGACAAAGGAGAGACTGTCATCCCTGCTACTGCTAATGCCGATTTCTGTCGAGGCGGGAGTCTTAACCTACGTATATCCTGTGGGCCTCCATTGTGTACAGGCTGAAGTGATATAACTGGAGATTGGAAGGGAGTAGTGGAGTACATGAAAATATATAAAAACCTATTATGCGTGTTGTAATGAAGTGTATTGTTTAAAAGAAAATTAGCCTGAAAATCTGTATAGTTTGGCAACAACGCATCGCCAAATCACCTACGAAAAATACAAGGACTGAGGTCTGAGGAAGAAAAATAAAGAATACAAGGAGAAAAAGTGAATATAACGAAAAAAGCAGGAATAGGGGACAGAATGGGGAAGACGAGGAGAAAAGGGGAAATATATTGAAAAGGGGTATGCGATGAGAGAAATGGGTATACAGGTTGCAAAAGGGGTAAACAAGGAGAAAAGGGAGTAGAGAAAGAGAACAATGATAACACAAAGAGAATACCAGAACAAGGGAAAGACAATGAGGGCAAGGGGAATACAAGGAGAACAAGGGGAATACAAGAAGAACAAGGGGAATACAAGGAGAACAAGGGGAATACAAGGAGAACAAGGGGAATACAAGGAGAACAAGGGGAATAACAAATACAAGGAAAACAAGGGAAATACAAGGAAACAAGGGAATACAAGGAGAACAAGGGAATACAAGGAGAACAAGGGAAATACAAGGAAACAAGGGAAATATAAGGAGAAAAAAATAAGGGAACATAAAAAAACCAGGAGAATATAAGGAGAACAAGGGGAATACAAGGAAAACAAGGGGAATATAATGAAAACAATGGGAATACAAGGATAACAAGGGGAATACAAGGAGAACAAGGGGAATACAAGGAAAACAGGGGGAATACAATGAAACATAGGAAATACAAGGAGAACAAGGGAAATACAAGGACAACAAGGGAAATACAAGGAAAACAAGGGAAATACAATGAAACATAGGAAATACAAGGAGAACAAGGGAAATACAAAGAGAACAAGAGGAATACAAGGAGAACAAGAGGAATACAATGAAACATAGGAAATACAAGCCAAACAGAAGTAATACAAGGAGATCAAGGGAAATACAAGGAGAACAAGGGGAATACAATGAGAATATAGGGAATACTAGCAGAACAAGGGAATGTGAGGAGAAGAAGGGAAATGCAAGAAGAACAAGGGGAAGACAAGGAGTACAGAAGTAATACAAGAATAACAAAGGGAATACAAGTGTAACAAGGACATACAAGGAGAAGAAGGGAAAGGCAATGAGGAGAATACAAGGAAAACAATGGAAAGACAATTAGAACAAAGGGAAGGCAAGTAGAACATGTACTTCTATATAAAGCCTTGCTGCCGTCAATTTTTTCAGAGCGCGGTTTATCATAAGTGCACACTTGAAACTTTTTTTTAGCAGCATTACACGCAGTGATCTCGCTAAGAGGGGTCAGCTCACTCCCGTCTCCTGCTTTAAGAACCAACTTCCATGCCTGCGGCGGGGCTCAAACTCACGCAATCGAGTTCTACACACTACATAGTGAAACACGCTACACCCAGGAAATGAAGCCCGAACCCACAGGACTCTTCCATTTCACTCGAGTCGCAGGAACACACTTTTAATGAAGTTTGTAAAGCAACGAGGTGAAAGCAGAGAATTGTATAAATTTTCTGCAACGAGGCAACCTGAGCGAGACAAAGCTGGCTACACTGGGGCCACGTGACACTAATTAATTGGTCGATTAATGGCGATGCATCAACAGGCAGGGTAATGGTCAATTTGGAGGCAGTGCAGGTGTGGCTGTAATGACACGCTTTTGGGCCACTAATGGCTAGCTCACGCTTGATGACCTACTGGAATTCCACCCACACGCAAAAGCGTTTTGTACATAATTACATAAAACCAGGACTCTTAAGAATATGAGAATACTGTTTGAACAGAAGCAACTTATATCAGAGCTTACATTTCTGCCGAGTGGGGGCGAACATGTTCCTTCACTTCGTAAAATTCTCCGTTAGTGTCAAACATATGTATAAATGAGGGGCGATCTGCAATAACACATAACTAGGTTTAGTCGCCACCATTATAAATACAGAGCAAATGCACTTATCTTGCTGTTCCATCACATAGACGGCGATTTTTAAATGTCTTACTGCTTATGCACAGCTTGTAATATGACCACAGTCTAGAATATTCAGTCGCGAAGCTTGGGGTGATTTTTTGCATTTCTCGCGATAGTTGCTAGCCGCTTGGAGCGCTCTGTGTATACTGGGTGTTCAGTTCAAAATGTGTCATGGCTCGCTGTATGCCGTCATGTGGCTAGCCGATGAGCCTAGAGAATTCAATCTTCCTACACTTCCGCAGAGGTGTATAACCTATGAGGCAGAAAAGTTGCCTAGCAAGTACGGCGTTCATTCTGAAGAGTACGTACCGATACGTACGGTAACGCCGGTAGTGGCAGGAATGTGAACTGTTTGGAAATACGTACTGTCGGGATATGGGGAGAGGGTTAACCCTTTCTTACCTATAGATACCATAAGGCAATAATTAACTTTATAGCATTTATATACTTGTGTGTTACATATGAAGGTAAATTTTTCTGGATAACTTCTATTTCAATACATTTTCATCAATATAGTTTTGTTTCAAATGTTGCCACTCCCGTAACTTGGTCACTGAATTGGTCCTAATCCAGCTATTTGTTGCAACATGGAGTGCTTGTAAATTTAATTTGGGTTAGAAAGGGTTAAGACGATTACTTACGTATTTGTTGACATTAACTTCGACGGTCAACATGGACACGGAGCATTTGATTTGTGTTGTGGAATGTTGCCGTACGCAACCGATGATAACAAATACCCTGCGTACGACTTGCCGGCGCAAAACACAGTTCGAAAGAGGTTATGGTAGCACACAGACCGTACAGACCGCCATCTGTTGCTACGACGTTCAAGTTATACCGTACACGTTCTCGAGTTCAGATTGAAGATCGCCTTGAATAATAGGCAACTTCTCTGACATATAAGCTGAAACTCGCTTCAAATCGGTGACTCAACAGTGACGTCATGACACACTTTGAAATGAACACCCAGTAGGAACAATAGACTGTGTCACTGCCATCGTGATCTAATACAGGCCGTAAGGCAGACCATGTGACTCGCTTAACCCGATCACGAAGGCCGGCGTTTCAACCATATAAATTAATTGGAATGCATAAAGAGTAACATATATTTCTCTAAAATGTAGTGTAATTGCATTAATAAAATTTAAAGCAATGATTAGGGAACACTTCAGACATAATTCCTTGCGCGTTAAGGTGTAATATTATTTCTGGTGTGTAAACTACGTTGTTCGTATGTGTAATACCTGCCTTTATTTCGATTAAATATTGCGAAATTATTGTACATTTATTTCTGCATGATTCAATAATTTTCAGTTGCACCGCAGATATGTTGAAATTATAGGTTATTTTACTGTCCCAGTTGCCCTTTCTGTCTAATTTTAGTGGTCTCCAATGCCCTGCCATTCATATGGAAATATTATAGGTTATGTTTACTTTATCTTATATTCCTAAATTCGCAATTATACATTATAATTAAGCATAATGTCATGTGTGATACCCCGGACATTCAATTTGTCTGTATTTTAATACTTCAATTGAGTATTGAATTATTGAATTTATCTACTACCTAAAAGACGAAATAACAAATTGTACGTACACTAATTTCATAGGAGTGGTATGATAAATTTTCTGTCTTTCTCAAGGAAGGTAGATATGCTATATTAAAATCACAATATAAATTAAACCTCAAAATAGCTTCCATTCTAAACCTAAAATGTTGATGCGAAAAGATTATGTTAACATGTAAAATTCTCTTCACATTAAAATTACACAGTTTTGTAATTATTTCTGCAACATATTATGCAACAAGAAGTAAACGGAACTTATGGACACATTACACTAAATAAAGCTTAGCAATGATAAGCAATAAAGTTATAATATAATATTTAATTGAGCTCCATACACTGAAATAGAAAACCCGAACATACATTACGGCCTGGTCTAGATCGAAAAGGCATTGACTGTGCCGTATTTCGCATTGTTGTGAAAAGTTGTAAAACTGTGAAATGTTCGTTATCGGTTGTAATAACTGTAAATGGCTAAAATACAATAATTTGAGTAATAATATGGGACAAGGAGACGTTTGTTGCACTATAAATTCTAAGAAAAAGAGGTCAGAATTATCCTTCCGAAAGATCCAGGAAGGTGAGTTTATAATAGTACATTATGCAACGAGCCTATAATGATAGTAATTAAGAAGCGAGTACGGATGTTTATGAAACGAGCGCAAGCGAGTTTCATAATTTTCATACGAGCTTCTTAATTACCATTAAAGGCGAGTTTCATACGACTTTTTATGCTCGACCACATTTCTAACATGAAATTATTCAGATGTATACATTTTATTTGTATCTGACAAGATCGAAATGACCTTGTTCTAGGTCGTGAATTGTGGGATGTGCGCAGACGCGAAAGTATTGATTTTTTTCCGAGGAACAATAATGTCATTGACCTTGTTAATCCCGTTAAACTTGGTACAACCTTGATTATTGAATTCGACATTGAAAAACGAGATGACAAATTGAATTTATTTGAATATTATTTACAATTAACGTTAATTATTATAGTAACAGAACATAACCTTCTGCGACAGTATTAGATTTCCAGCCACCGTGACTTTTCGCTAATTGTCTTTCGATTGCATATCTGAGAATAATCGATACTTCAGGTTTTATAATGGTACAATGGCGATTTCTCATTGGCTGAACAACTGAATTATAATGAACAGGGTACTTTAATGAGGTGCATTAAAGGGCTGCTACCAGGTGTATAATTACTACATTTCGGCATGGTCGAGCATAAAATATAATGTATACTTAATGAAAATAATATATAAACCTTATGTATTTCGTATTTCAATAGTGGAAGGAAGGTGTTAATTTTTTAAAAGAACACGATATCAAAAGTACAATACATTTTATCATCTGCTAGGGAAAGAGTCTGTGATGAGGCGATAGTAGCGATCCTGGTGGCTAGCAACTATCTATGGATGCATATTTCAACTATGTTTGGATATTTAGTAAGTATTGAACTTCGCAACTGTATATACTAAACTGTGATATGACTATGTCGCAGTTTCGTTACGTAGACAGTAGAGAGCTCTAGAGTGGTGCCTCGTGCCAGAGAGCTGCAAACGGCTTGCACATTTTTTGTTTTTTCCAGTCTTGGCAACAAGATAACTTTTTGAAGATCTGCACAATAAATTATTTTGTTAACTTCTTCAATTTTTTCAGTATCTTCTCTGTATTTGGCCCGAGATTTTGATGCTCTCTCAATATGTGTTACTAATACAGTTACGCCTAATTTGACTAGAATGGCAAATACGAAATACTAAGTGAAAAGAACGTATGTCTAAGAAACGGCCTTTTTGCTTAGAAAAATGAACTTCCGCAAAATTCGATTAGGAATTTATATTAATTTTATGCTCGACCATGCCGAAATGTAGTAATTATACACCTGGTAGCAGCCCTTTAATGCACCTCATTAAAGTACCCTGTTCATTATAATTCAGTTGTTCAGCCAATGAGAAATCGCCATTGTACCATTATAAAACCTGAAGTATCGATTATTCTCGGATATGCAATCGAAAGACAATTAGCGAAAAGTCACGGTGGCTGGAAATCTAATACTGTCGCAGAAGGTTATGTTCTGTTACTATAATAATTAACGTTAATTGTAAATAATATTCAAATAAATTCAATTTGTCATCTCGTTTTTCAATTCTGAATCAATTTTCAGGTTATATCAAAACTAATCTTCATGTTATTCTCTAGATTATATCAAGGTCAATGACATTCGTGCCTCGGAAAAAATCAATACTTTCGCGTCTGCGCACATCTCACAATTCAGGTCAGTTCCGCTCCTCACATAACCATAACATGAATACTTATGAATAGACTTCGTGGAAATGCCACGAGAATCGCAAGGTTTACTGCGCACGCGGTATAGACTGTATGAGAAGGGGGCGTGCAAAGGATGGAGTATGCCTCTGATGTAAACACTGAGCAGTATACTGCGGTTACAATAAAACCTGTATCCTGCATTCAAGAAATATAATGAATGATCATTGAAGTAGGAAATGTTTAAACATGTAAGTACACAATTATTTTATAGTGAGATATATTAACTCTTAAAGTTAATGTAAGATACTCATATCATCCTTGAATATGTGCAGTGCAGTGAAGAGTTACGTACATTTTGAGCGACTGCAAAGTAACCTCCTCCGATGGTCACTTACTTTTTAGTACACCAACTTCAGATATCTTGTCGTGAACTGATGGTACATCATTTGTAGTACGAAGTTGTGAATAGGCAGAATTTTTAGCAACAACGTTTCTCAACTTACATTTCATTCTTTCTGAAATTAGTGAATTGTTATTTTGGATAACGGTTTGTGATACTTTATCCAATATATTAAGGGCTTCTGAGAGTTATAATTTAGACGATTCTAACAGGATGATGTTTTTGGACACGATTTTGAAATTAGAATCAATGAACAGAATATCTTCCAATAGCTGTTCAGAAGGCAATGATTTTATAGCTGTAACAGCGGAACTGTCTGTGCTATCCAATGCATCAATTACCTCCATTATTTTGCTGTAATGTTTTGCATAATAATTAACAGCATCCAACTACGTTTTCCAACGGGTCAAGACTGGCTGCGGGGTAAAGGTATTCCAGGGGCAATTGTTTGGAACAGCAACACTCTCATTGTAGTATGTTTGATTGAATTCTTGTCTGCACTGAACAGATGTTAAGCTTTGTCTATTCCAACCACAGTAATGCAAAAACAAGTGCTTACATAGGTATACATTAGCTGTAGCTGATCTATCTATTTGGACCGGTCACAACTCTTAACATGAACTGCTTATACTACGAGACCGGGCGGTCGCTCACCTCCTCTATACTGCCGTACATCGGCAACCTGATTGCATGCTGCGTGTGGCAATTCAACGAAGTCTACTTATGAATAATTTCAAGTTAGAAATATGGTCGAGCATAAAAAGTCGTATGAAACTCGCCTATAATGGTAATTAAGACGCTCGTATGAAAATTATGAAACTCGCTTGCGCTCGTTTCATAAACATACATACTCGCGTCTTAATTACTACCATTATAGGGTCGTTGCATAATGTGCTACTGAGATACGACTTTCATTAAATCACATTTTAAAGGCACAATTCATTGAGAAACGGCCATTTCCTTTAGGAAATAAATATATTAGCATCTGAACTCTCCAATTATTTCAAAAACTGATTTTCAGAATATCCTTGAGATACGCCCTTTTGGCTTGGAAGAGCAGTAGATATTGAACAATGTAATCTAAAACTGGTTGAGTTTTTAGTTCCTTTAAAATTTCACAATTTCTTTTCAGATCCCATTTAGTATAGCCCGCTGTTCTTCGCATTTCACAAGCCGTTATTCTGCTTTTATCTGCTTTCCTCAGTGTCCATGCTTCGCTGCCATAGCTGAGCATCGGTCGTGCCAATGTGTTGTAGAGACGTATGCGGGTGTGTTTCTGAACCAAGGATGGTTTCATCACACTATTTATAATGCCCATAGTCTTGTGTATTTATTAATTTTCTGTGATATGTCCAATTCTTCAAAAATGGAAAGGTTGTAACCTAAATATTGTAAACTATTACATCTTTCTAATATTTTATGATCGAGACAAATTTTACTTTGTATTGGGTATTTCCCACAGAATACCAACATTTTTTGTTTTATTTGTTGAAATTTCCATATTGTATGTCGCTGCTACTTGCTGCAAATTATATATTGACCTTTGGAGGTCGTCTTCTGAAAGTGCTAATAATACCAAATCATCTGCAAAGAGAATTGAATCCAATTTAAGGTGTCTGTTAATTTGTATATATCCATGGCGAGTTTTCTTCCACTCTTTAATTATTCAGTTCATATAAATAATAAAGAGAATGGGTGATAATCCACATCCTTGTCTTACACCAGTATTGATGGGTGTCCAAGATGATAGCTTACCATCTTGTTTAATTGCTATTTTATTTTGGTTATTTATGTTACGAATATTGTGGATAAACTGTTGTAATGTAATTTAAAGTAATAAATACTATAGTAGTAGTAACAATAATAATAATAATAAATAATAATAAGTAATAACAGTAATAACAATAGTAACAGTAATAACAATAATAATAATAATAAAAATAATAATAATAGTAAAACATTTATAGTTATCAACAATTCATTTAACAACAATAAAACAGTAATAACAATTTTATTCCAACAATAATAATAGTAAACCAATAATGAATATCTTATCAACAATAATAATAACAATAATAACTAATACTTAAAAATAATAATAACAATAATAATAGTAATGGCAATAATAATAATAATAATAAGGTTCAATAATGACAATAACAATAATAATAATAAGCAAAAACAATAATAACAATAACCAATAATGGTCCCAATATCCTGAGCAAGATTAATCCAGTCTCTAACCAATCACAATCCTAATAACAATAATAACAAATCCATTTTAATATTATCAATAATATAACATCTAATAATAATCTAATAACAGGCAATAACCAATAATAACAACAAAATGATAACAATTTTAATAGCCCAACAATAATAATAATCCCAACTAACAACTAATAATATGCATTTAACTGGAACTGCCCATACAGTAACAATAATGTCCTAACAACAATAATCAAACGTCTGGATTTTATGGTAATAATAATGTCATTTGATATGTGAATATTCATTTCATAAATAATTTTATTCAATATCGATTATTATTATTAATTAAATTATTATTATTATTATTATATTACTATTACAATTATTATTATTATTATTATTAATATTATTATTATTATTAATTTGTGTAACAGATGCCAAGTTGTATCCTTGTAAGGCATATTGTTTGATATTTATGATATGCAAAGGGATATTAGGCGGGTGGTTTAGGAAGTACTAAAAAGTGTACAATTAGAACTTAGATATAAAGTGAACACCACGACTCTTCAATAAAGTGGGGCTACTCACAAGGTTCCCACCCCTGTCCATGAGCCACCATCGTATCTCACTGGTCTGTGTACACTGTGCAGACTATCAGACTTCAAAGTGGCCAAAACTGGAGGGCGAACAAGCAGACATAGAAGGGAAATTTGTTTCCAACTTTCCAGCTGAGTGGTTAGTTGGAGTGATAGCCGTTGCCCGCTATAGGCTGCTGCCCCTGTGTGAATTATCCATCACAGCCCAACCCGTACAGCTCTCCACTAGGCCAGCCCACAAGTCACCACGTCCGAAGGTAAATATTTTCGAGCGAATGATTATGTTTACCGTTCAATTCACATTCAATTCCACCGCCACTCCCTCACGACTAAGTAAAGAATTTCGACCAATGAAATTTACTTTTCATTTCACGGAGATCCCGAACCTAGGACACTCTAAGTGCCGGTTGTAGACTTGCTTCTCACGTGTTACCAAACACGCCGTGATGCGTGTAGGATCAGAACTGTATCAATATTTCAACGAAATCCTGATGACTATTTCGTTTATATGACGTCATTCCATTGAAATGTAATGAAATTTTCAATTCTAACCAATCACAGTCATACTTTGCGATAATTTTTGCAGCTAGATTTATGTTTTTGTTATGTTTTATTTAACGACGCTCGCAACTGCAGAGGTTATATCAGAGTCGCCGGATGTGCCGGAATTTTGTCCCGCACGAGTTCTTTTACATGCCAGTAAATCTACTGACATGAGCCTGTCGCATTTAAGCACACTTAAATGCCATCGACCTGGCCCGGGATCGAACCCGCAACCTTGGGCATAGAAGGCCAGCGCTATACCAACTCGTCAACCAAGTCGACAGCTAGATTTATCGCTATCAATTTATCGCATGGTAGTTCTTTTGTTTAGTCGTTGTCGCCAACTTTTTCCCCGTAAATTGATGATCATGAATGCATTAATATGTAACTACACGGTTATATTTTTCTTTCAACTTTAAAGTAATGAATGCAAGATTGATATTTAATATTAATTAATATATTTACGCAGTGAAGACCACATTCAAAACGGCGCACCATGTAGAAACAAAATCTTCATGCATTTTATACTTTTTAACTTGATTCTTTCAATATTCTTCCCAGATTGCATGCATACTCAATTGGAATATTGAACTGTGTAGATGCAGCTTTAGTTCCGTTACACACTACAGCGAGAATGCGTTTGTCGAGCTATAAAAATGCTTTCGTGTAGCACTGATTGTGAGTAACGGTCGACAGCTGACATTGGTCTTGCTCTCACAGGTAACTTAACCTATAATTGTAGCCTATAAAATTTGTATTTTGTGAATGAAATTGAACAATTAATAGAAAGTCAGATGTTCAAATTTATGTAACATCATCGCATATCAAACCCAAAGACCTTGCATAGTAATAATGTATGCTGACGACAAACATCTCTTCCCGCTGATCGAATAAATGACGCTTTAAATTGAACAAAGACATTGACTCGATTTGACATGGACAAAGAAATTCCATCTTAATATCAATCCTGGAAAGACACAAGCAATCATATTAGGACACAAACGCAAACCGACGCTGTAAAGCACCTCGAATTTCCCCGTTAAAGTAAGTACAGTGCATATCCCTTTCAGTTCTTCGGTAAAAAATCTTGGCATTCACATGGATAATAATCTCAACTGGGACATGCAAATCACAGAAACCTGCAGAAAAGTATATTCTATTATTCATGTGCTAAAAAGGATAAATGTTCATCTTCCCTCTTGCTTAAAAAGTCCCTTGTGCAGACCCTTGTATTTCCCCATTTTGACTATGCTGACATTTTACTGACTGACCTTTCCAGCGACAACAAAATGAAACTTCAACGTGCTCATAATTTGTGTGTACGTTTTGTAAGCAATGTTCGTAAATATGAATATTACCCCATCCCTGGAAGCAATAGGTTGGCTTAAACTAGATAAGAAAAGAAATTTACATTCACTTCTCTTTCTCTTGGAAATCTTGAACTCTTCTATTCCTTCGACCTGTCGTCTCGTTCACTTACCTTTCTTCCCACCACAATCTGAACACACGCTCTCGCCATGAAACAATACTAACAATACCATCCCATCGCACCTCCTCATACTCATCCTCTTTCACAATAGCCCTGCCAAGACTCTGGAATTTTACCTGCTAGCATCAGGGACTGTCGAAATAAAATTCAATTCAAACGCAAACTTAACTGGTCAGTAATTGAGACTCGTTCAGACATGGTTTCTTGTAAATAGTTCTTTTAATCTACCACAAAATATCTCAATATCCGGTAATTTCATCACTATAGAATTTTGTTATTGTAGATTTAATTTGTAATTAGTAAATACAAAAATATTCTTTGTTCTTAACTTCTATGATAAAATGTCTAGCTTTCATTAATCAGGTATTCTTGTCGTACTTTAATTTTTATTGTAATTGTAATTGTAAATTTAATATTAATTGTAATCTTATTGTTCATGTTATAGTTGTAATCCCCTGGTAGAAGAAGGCCTGACGGCCTTATCTCTACCAGGTTAAATAAATAAATCTAATCTAATCTAATCTATGGTGTAATAAAAATCGTGTTTTAATTAGGCCTATCCATACAGTGATGGATTCACTGTGTAGCAACATGTCTCGCTGTGAATACATAAGCATTGGTATATAGCTGTCCCCACTATTACTGTTAAATTAAATTATGATTTCAGCAGATAATGAAAATGTATTTATGTTATAGTAATAAGAGAGTGCACTACATGTAATTAACCTGTATTTCGCTTTTCGCAATTGGCATTACTGAATAATAACATCGAATTTCTTTATTGCAGTAATCGATATTCATCTACGAGTATTTCAACTTCACAATGTCTGAATAGGTTAAGTATTCGTTAATATACAATTATTAACATTTTGTGATCGAATTTTAGGGATGTATTATTTAAATTTTTATTTTATTCACGAAATAGTTCTAATAAATGCCACTCGAGGTCGGAGATTTCCCAGCAATTCTCAGACCTCTCGTGACATTAATTATGTTTTTTTTGTGATTATCAAATACATAGAACAAGAAAACGGATACAACCCTAACATAATAGACAACATAATAAGAAAGAAAGACGAAACATAATCACAAAGAATATAAGAATACAACACAAACACAAGAACACAAAAATACATCACACTAACATACGAAAACAAAAACACACACAAGATTGCAACCTCATTCAAGAAATTAAATTACAACATCGCATAGAGAACAAACAACACTCTACAAAACATCTTAACACACAAACAAACAACACAGGCCTATTCAAACTCAAATGCAACACCTGCAACACCTGCAACAACTTCTACATTGGACAGACAGGCGGATCATTTCAAACACGTTACAAAGAACACATCACAGCCATAACAAAATTACAAAACACCTCCACATATGCAGAACATATCACAAATGCTAACCATACCTACAGAGATATAAACACAGACATGGAATTTCTATATATTCAACCAATACGCCAAAAACTAAACACACTAGAACAATATGAAATATACAGACATACAAAAACACATACAAATGAAATTCTCAACACACAACTCAATTTCAAAACACACATTCTTTGACTCCACATTACACTACACAAACACACCTCAACAAAAGGCACCAAGACCAGCAACAACCAGTTCTGAAGATGGCCCATAACAGGCTGAAACTAGTCAACCAGGTACTGTAATATTTAACACGTTAAAACTATATAATACATATTCCAAATTGATATTTCGGAAAGTAATGCATGATTCTCTTTTATACCCAACTGAAATGTTTTAACACACGTAGATTCCAAATGTGTTTTACGCTAGTAAAATAAAAATACGCTGGATTTTATGTCAGAATGATGTGCGATGTTATTGTAAGAGTATTTGAATACCCGAAGTTTGCATCTTGAGAGATGGTGCTGGTAAACTTGGTGACAACTCAATAAGAACGGGGCCTTTCAATGGCTTTAGAATCCCTTGAATTTCATATTCATAGTTTTAACTTCACTCCTTTCTCACTACTTGAGGCGTCTTCCAAGACTTTTTCCAGGGAAGAGAACATCCTTATTACCTCCTGAAACAGAATCTCAAACGTTTTAGAATCTTCTTCCTTCTTGTTCAGCTGCAGAGCAAAAAATCTTAGAAGCTCCGCTTTCTGAAGGGAGAGATTAAGTTTTAAAAACACGAGCTCGTCAACAGAATAATGTTTTAAAGAACCAGCGAGTAAATGCTTCTTCTACGACAGATCTCTTTTGCTCGTATGCTCGTACAGTCTGCAGAGTCATATAACGATAAATAAAACAGCAGCTCTACTGTAGTAACAATAATAATAATAATAATAATAATAATAATAATAATAATAATTTATCTTAGCTGGCAGAGTTAAGATCTCCTCTTCTACTAAATCAGCAAAAAGTAACTTATTCATAGACCCTACATATGGATACTTACTTGCTTATTTACTGGCTTTTAAGGAACCCGGAGGTTCATTGCCGCCCTCATATAAGCCCGCCATTGGTCCCTATTCTGAGCAAGATTAATCCAGTCTCTATCATCATATCCCACCTCCCTCAAATCCATTTTAATATTATCTTTCCATCTACGTCTCGGCCTCCCCAAAGGTATTTTTAATTCCGGCCTCCCAACTAACACTCTATATGCATTTCTGGATTCGCCCATACGTGCTACATGCCCTGCCTAATGTTCCTAATTATGTCAGGTTAAGAATACAATGCGTGCAGTTCTGTGTTTTGTAACTTTCTCCATTCTTCTGTAACTTCATCCCTCTTAGCCCCAAATATTTTCCTAAGCACCTTATTCTCAAATACCCTCAACATAATAATAATAATAATAATAATAATAATAATAATAATAATAATAACAATAATAATAATAACAATAATAATAATAACAACAACAATAATAATACTAATAATAATAATAATAATAATAATAATAATAATAATAATAATAATTTTATCTTAACTGGCAGAGTTAAGATGATCTCTTCTACTTAACCAGCAAAAAGTAACTTATTCACAGACCCTACATATGGATACTTACTTACTTACCGGATTTTTAAGGAACCCGGAGGTTCATTGCCGCCCTCATATAAGCCCGCCATTGGTCCCTATCCTGAGCAAGATTACTCCAGTCTCTATCATCATATCCCACCTCCCTCAAATCCATTTTAATATTATCCTCCCATCTACGTCTCGGCCTCCCCAAAGGACTTTTCCTCCGGCCTCCCAACTAACACTCTATATGCATTTCTGGGTTCGCCCATACGTGCTACATGCCCTGCCCATCTCAAACGTCTGGATTTAATGTTCCTAATTATGTCAGGTGAATAATACAATGCGTGCAGCTCTGCGTTGTGTAACTTTCTCCATTCTCCTGTAACTTCATCCCTCTTAGCCCCAAATATTTTCCTAAGCACCTTATTTTCAAACACCCTTAACCTATGTTCCTCTCTCAAAGTGAGAGTCCAAGTTTCACAACAATAAAGAACAACCGGTAATATAACTGTTTTATAAATTCTAACTTTCAGATTTTTTTGACAGCAGACTGGATGATAAAAGCTTCTCAACTGAATAATAACAGGCATTTCGCATATTTATTCTGTGTTTAATTTCCTCCCGAGCATCATTTATATTTGAATAATAATAATAATAATAATAATAATAATAATAATAATAATAATAATAATTTATCTTACCTGGCAGAGTTAAGGTCTCCTCTTCTACTAAACCAGCAGAAAGTATGCATAGACTTTACATATGGATAAATTTTAAAACTTACAAAATAGCCTATTCAGCTCGGTGAATAATAACCACACGAGTTATGAATTTTACAGTAATATTTATTCACGTAATTAGGACAGAAATTGGTACTTTTGTGTACGAGTGAAACGTTTACGGATGAGGCGTTAGCCCAAACCGGAATTTCGAAAGAAGTGCGCTAAGAACACTTTCGTACTACGTAAAGATTATTTTTTGGTCCTACAGAATTTATCTGTTATAGTAACAATTGTTATTGGAGGAGAAAAATTCGCTCAGGCGCCGAGGATCGAACCCGGGTCCTTGGTTCTACGTATCAAGCGCTGTAACCACTGATCTACGCCGAAGCGAATTTTTCTCCTCTAATAACAAGAACAGATAAATTCTGTAGCACCAAAAATTAATCTTTACGTACATTCTTCGCCTGACAGTGCATATACTCGTACTGTGGAATCCCGGCCACCAAGTCACTCAATTGAGTGCGCTCCTTGTATATTGGCATTTGACTTAATATACAGGGAGTCCCGTTTATCTTATGCACCTATTATAACTTTTTTTTGTTTGGATAAGTATTGGAATTTTTGTTTTTGAACGTTATGTTAGAACGAGGGGCTAACATGAGTGTGGAGATTTGGTGCATGTAACTACATTATGGCACAAGATACACGTGACGTCATCAATTTTTCAAATACCACTACATACTTTAATCATGTTACATTGATTACACACATTAAGACGAGTTCAAAAAGTATCACAATGTCACCTTCCTAATCAATAACAACAACAAGGCGAAACAAAAATGTTTTGTAGGTTAACTTGATAATAAAATACAGTAAACTCAGAATCAAATTAATTATAATATAATTTCGACATATCGTAAGATATTTATTTAAAATACATCAGTCAAATATTAACATTAATCTAATTACGTATTCTAAATATATCCTTAAATTCCCATTTGAATTCAAACATGTTATAATAATCTTAATAATTTATAGTCTATATATTTCAAATTTCAAATCCATGTTATAAATTTTTAATCCACAATTAAGGCCTTTTCTTTTCTCCAACAGGTGTGATGTTGTTTGCCTCTTCTTATGAAGTTTTATTTAATTTATTTCAGGAATGCGAGTAACGCCCCTACACAGTTCGAGATGGCATTTATATGTACGTAAATAATTTATATTGAACTAGAAACCACAACATCAGGCTTAAATTTGTGGATTTCTCGAAAAATAGGCTTATAAAATGATCACATTTTTATTGTCGGGTTTTACTCAACATTCCGAACACCTGTTGCAGACAATATTATTTTAAAACATGGTACTCGGATATTATCACTGATAAAGGACAGGAATTCATTTAATTCCTTTATACAAATATTATCACACATACACTATGTTTAAAAATCAAAACAAAACACTCAATACAGTTGTCATCACCAACAAAGGAAAACAAGATTTTGATTTCACAAGCTCGTGTAAAATTGATGGGATTAACAAAAAATGCAATCATAAAACAGCAGGGGAAGTTACAGCTGGCGTTCTTCGAACTTTATTCATTTCAACATTATTTAATATCGAATGCAGCTTTGCCATGAACAGCGGTATATCACATGTCATAGTGAGCATGAACACGAAAGAAGTGGGGAAGTGGCATTTTTACAATACCCAAACCCACTGCCCCTTTAAAGAATCTTTATCTATGAACCCCTTAATCTATTGATATTTCTACTTAATCCTTTATTTAAAGATATTATACTTAATATCGTCGATGAAAATTGGGTTTTCATTCATTTGAGTGGTACTAAAATTGAGGATATATTGCTAATATCAATTATTATTATTATTATTATTATTATTATTATTATTATTATAGTATATGATTACGTCTCATGACGAGAATATTATACGAAATGGAAATATAAAAATTGAAATTTATCCTTTGAAGAGGTGGAAAAATTCAAATACCTGGGAGCAACAGTAACAAATATAAATGATACTCGAGAGGAAATTAAACACAGAATAAATACAGGAAATGCCTGTCATTATTCAATTGAGAAGCTTTTATCATCCAGTCTGCTGTCAAAAAATATGAAAGTTAGAATTTATAAAACAGTTATATTACCGGTTGTTTTATATGGTTGTGAAACTTGGACTCTCACTTTAAGAGAGCAACATAGGTTAAGGGTGTTTGAGAATAAGGTGCTTAGGAAAATATTTGGGGCTAAGAGGATGAAGTTGCAGGAGAATGGAGAAAGTTACACAACACAGAATTGCACGAATTGTATTCTTCACCTGACATAATTAGGAACATTAAATCCAGACGTTTGAGATGGGCAGGGCATGTAGCACGTATGGGTGAATCAGAAATGCGTATAGAGTGTTAGTTGGGAGGCCGGAGGGAAAAAGACCTTTGGGAGGCTGAGACGTAGATGGGATATAATATTAAAATGGATTTGAGGGAGATGGGATATGATGATAGAGACTGGATTAATCTTGCTCAGGATAGGGACCAATGGCGGGCTTATGTGAGTGCGGCAATGAACCTCCGGGTTCCTTAAAAGCCAGTAAGTAAGTATTATTATTATTATTATTATTATTATTATTATTATTATTATCATTATTATTTACAGCGTAAAAATATATATGTACTGAAATATATAAAAATATGTGTTGCTTCCTGAAGAAATTATGTCTCCAAATATTGGAAAGCAAATTATCATTTCAAAGCTTTTGTAAGATTATGAAATAGCATCACACAATGCTGCCTAAATTAAATTTCCCAGTGTTAAGATTACAGAGTGTAAATTTCACTTGGGATAGAGTTGGTTTAGGAAAATTAAAGGAAATAGTATATCAACCTAGAACCTCCGGAACGAAACATCTGAAAAAATATGTGGAAACATCAGCCTTTCCCCTGAATTTTAGACAGAAGCACCACAACTTTGAACTGTACGAACTATTCGTAAAAACTCTGCAGAATCTTACCGCAATGGACTGAAGTATGAATTTTGTAAGACATGAGACCACCTAACAATTTGTCGTTTTATTATTACTACTTGTGAAATTCATTTCTTTTATACCTCAAGTGTATGAGTCCACCTTTTGTTTTCTGAAAGCTGTCGCCACTGATCAGAGATGTATTACAATAAAAACACCGAAAATGTATACTACACTAACATCATAACTGGCAAAATTGTAGCAAATAATAGGCCTACTAAAAACACCGAAAATGTATACTACACTAACATCATAACTGGCAAAATTGTAGCAAATAATAGGCCTACTAAAAACACCGAAAATGTATACTACACTAACATCATAACTGGCAAAATTGTAGCAAATAATAGGCCTACTAAAAACACCGAAAATGTATACTACACTAACATCATAACTGGCAAAATTGTAGCAAATAATAGGCCTATTAAAAACACCGAAAATGTATACTACACTAACATCATAACTGGCAAAATTGTAGCAAATAATAGGCCTACTAAAAACACCGAAAATGTATACTACACTAACATCATAACTGGCAAAATTGTAGCAAATAATAGGCCTACTAAAAACACCGAAAATGTATACTACACTAACATCATAACTGGCAAAATTGTAGCAAATAATAGGCCTACTAAAAACACCGAAAATGTATACTACACTAACATCATAACTGGCAAAATTGTAGCAAATAATAGGCCTACTAAAAACATCGAAAATGTATACTACACTAACATCATAACTGGCAAAATTGTAGCAAATAATAGGCCTACTAAAAACACCGAAAATTTATACTACACTAACATCATAACTGGCAAAATTGTAGCAAATAATAGGCCTACTAAAAACACCGAAAATTTATACTACACTAACATCATAACTGGTAAAATTGTAGCAAATAATGGGCCTACTAAAAACACCGAAAATTTATACTACACTAACATCATAACTGGCAAAATTGTAGCAAATAATAGACCTACTAAAAACACCGAAAATTTATACTACACTAACATCATAACTGGCAAAATTGTAGCAAATAATAGGCCTACTAAAAACACCGAAAATTTATACTACACTAACATCATAACTGGCAAAATTGTAGCAAATAATAGGCCTACTAAAAACACCGAAAATTTATACTACACTAACATCATAACTGGCAAAATTGTAGCAAATAATAGGCCTACTAAAAACACCGAAAATTTATACTACACTAACATCATAACTGGCAAAATTGTAGCAAATAATAGGCCTACTAAAAATCGCGAATTTTGAAAACTCTCGCCATTACTCCCCGTACCTAAAATTCCCGTTTTGCGAAATTTTTTTCGCTGTCTTACAAAATAACAATGCCTACATTTCAGCGACTTGACCAAGAGAAACTAGCATCGAACGCTTTGAACGAATTGTCGATAGCAGAGTTCGAACTTACCAGGCTCGAGAAAGAAAAGCAGCGCCTCAGACATTTAACGAATATCGAGAGCGTATTACTACAGGGACATCACTTTATTTTTCCTTGCATTTTTATTGTACCTGCATTTCTGAATGTACTTGACTCCCCCCCTTTCACTAATGTCCTTGCTAACGTCAGTCACACAAACTTACGGCCGCTGTTGCTAGCAGTGAAGTAAACAGTACAGAGTACAGTGTGTTTCAGAAATATGTTACATTTTCTATAGAAGAAAGAGCTTATATTATTGAAGTTTATTTCCACACAGGTATGGTGTGTAGCATAACTGAATTTATCTGTGTGGACTGAGCAGAAGTGAAGATTAGAGTTACGGAAAGTACGGCGCCCTATAATATGGTACGGTACTTAACAGCATTATATAAACAAGAGTTTTGTTTTACTGTTTCTAGATATGAAGGGTAATGATGGAAACTGGAATTACAATATAACCGAATGTGAACAACAGTTTTTTTACGCTTTCCTGATTATATAATTACGGAATATTTTCGTAGAAGTGCCATTAATCTGGTAAATAAATTTAAAGCAACAGGGTGTACAGAAAGAAAAAAAGTGTAAGATGGCCAACAAAGGTGACAGAAGATGCTAGAGAAAGGGTGCAGCGAAGTCCTAATAAGTCGATCAAGAAGCTAGCTGTAGAAATTGGGGTTTCTTACGGAAGTGCTCACAAAATTCTCAGGAATAAATTAGGTTAGTAATATGCTGAATAAAGTAGACATTGCATAATGAATATAACCGCCTGAAGAGTTGAGTTTTTGAAAAAAAAAATTGTTGCTACTCCACTATTTTTTGATAAAATACCGTAAAAGTAATGATCAAACTGAAAATCGTAATACTGTATTTCCCTTTAACGTAAATGGATACACTACTTTTCTCTCCTCCTATAGCTAGTAAAATGATTTGTTTACATATTGCACTAGCAACACCAAACTTCTGTAATGGAAGGGGGTAACAATGTTTCCGAGTAGAGCCAGGTTAATGTTAAAAATGTTAATAAAAATAAAGTGATGTCCCTATACAAAAACAAGAGAGCGTAGTTGTGATTTAACACGTAGTAATAATACAGGGTGTTTCCGAGTGGAGTTACAAACTTTCAGGGATGATGGCGAAGACAACATGTATCAATTTGAGATAAGGAACCATGGTCCAGAAATGACTGAGTCGAAAGTTACAAGCAAAAATAGTTGTGTGGAAATGGAATTGTAATTTGGCACCACGTGCCCTTCTTCTCTTAACTTTCAGAACAGTCGTGGAAAAATAGTATGGGCCGGATGTCTCCTACGTGGGTACTGGTACCGATACAATCTGTGAGCTTGCCTACTGTTCCCATTGGCTCATCCGTATTCGAAAATGAGGTCTGCTTATTCCGCTCTCGTGTGCTCCTCCATTTCACTAGGACTGATCGACTGGACACTGCAACTTGTACACATACACTGCTGTCTACAGACGTGCAAATCACGACCGACCGTGTCCGTTACACATTACGCTATCTGCATTGCTTTAGTGTAGTTTCCTGTCCCCACCCCTCAGACAGCGGAATACTGTAAGTAGACAACGTAAACAACGTCAGATGAATACAGTATGTGTAAGATGTACAGATAAATACACATAAATAAGGTGTACAGAGGAATAAAATTATTTCATTTCCACAGAACTATTTTTGCTTGTAATTTCGACTCAGTCATTTCCGGATCAGGGTTCCTTATCTCAAATTGATACATGTGCCCTTCGTCATCATCCCTGAACTTTTGTAACACCACCTCGAAAACACCCTGTATAGTAGCATTCTATTGTGATTCCAATATTGATTATGTTCATTTTAATGGCATTCAAATCGATAAAATATGCAATAAATGTAATGCACAAAAATGAACCAATGAGCCAAACTCATTATGTTACTCAGCTAGAAAAGTTGCTCTTCCTGAGATTCAAGAGCCCCACAAGCAATTAAAACTTACTTACAGGAGTACATCCGTTATGAACACATCTTTAAATGATATAAGAACGTACAACATCTTGATTCAAAATGACATTGTTTCGTGCTAAAAGAAATACATGAAGGGATTTTTTTTTTTATTTATTGAGTATGCCCCAACGAGTATACCTCATATGTGGGGCTATACAAGAACACATACATATGTTATACAATATAATTGAAAACGTCATGAAACTACAGTCTGTGAAAACAAACAATAACACAAGAATTTATTAAAGAAAGAAAGCAAAATAAGAACAAATAGTAAGATAACAAAGTTTTGGGCAGAAAGAAGAAAAAGTTTGAAACCATGAAATAAATAAATCAAGTGAGAATTAAAATAAATAATCTTCCCGAAAACGTATTTTTTAACAATTCTTAAAACACCGGCAATTTGGTAAAATTCTATATTCTAAAGAAAGTTGGTTAAAGTTTTGTTCCATAAGTTACGGAGCTATGCTGAGAAAAAATATATTGTCTTTTTGTCTTGTTAAATAAGTATGTATATCTTTATTAAACTATAATGTAATAGTACTATGTATTAAATTGTTAATAACTTTGTACATGAAAATAGCAGAACCTAACTTGATAATCGATTCAACTGGTAGAACGAAAGAAAATTGATATAGATATTTAACTGGAGTCAAATAATGAAAACCCAATAAATTTCTTAAAGCTCTATTTTGAATAACTTGTAAAGGTCTCAAAGCAATTTTCTTATTATGTCCCCAAATAAATTACATATACATTAAATGAGAATGCATAAAAGCATAAAATACATTCAAGAGTTAAGATATAGGCAAAGATCTTATAAGCCTTTTCAAAATACCAGACATTGGAACAATTTTCTCACAGGCAGCCAAAATATGCTTATCCCATGTTAAATGTTCAACAACAATCAAACCCAAAAATTTAACTGGTGGAACTTTTTGTATTACATTAAACTTTAAATCTTTCGGAACCAAAAATAGCCTATTTGCGCTTAACCAATATTTACATTTCAAGGGCAGGCTTATCATTTATTAGAAAGTCTTCGTCCTGCTGAATGTAACAATCCTCACTTCTTACAAATACATTTTGTGCGAGATCGTGCGTATTTGCTTGTTTTCCGCACAGAACCAATACGCGGTAAGTGTGAAATACCACATTCAGTATTCCCAACGTAACACACATAACAATTTCCCTCTTCTTACCGCTTAAGCGCGACATTCATTTTACTGCTTTAGGCTTGTAACATATTATTTTTAGAGACGTTTAACATAGTAATAATTATAAATTGGAAACATACCACTGCAATTTCACCTAAATTGCACTGTTAATTATTGTTTTTAAATATTTGCAAAAATTAAGTAAAGTCTACTACTCCACGAAACTTACTGCATTTCTGATACAAGTAACATTAAGGAAGCCGTGAAAAAATCGACGAGATTCCAGATGCCGATGTTATTACTGCAATATGTTATATAAATAATATTGTTAAAATATTAAAATGAAAAATAAATCATTACATAACCTTACCGTTTGTTTTAAGTTCGCATTTATAGACTTGGGGTAAAAAAGACAAACGTATATCACGGCCTGCTGGAGTATAGTAAACACAGAAAACATTTTACAACAACAATGTTCAAGAAAGATATTTTGGTGTTCCGAAGTTGGCGTCATTAAACAGAAATCAACATGGAGATTTCATTGCAAATAATTAGAAATTCGTCTTTCAGGTATGTAATAAACGATCTTCGTACAAAATAATGTACGATACGAGAGCGGTATGTTTGTTTTCATGTTCTCGGAAATTAAAAAAGCTCAACTACGTTTCGCTTTTTCAATCTTTTCCTCGACCATGAAAACGTCAACATACCGCTCTTGTAACGTATATTACTATTAATTTACACGCTGATCAATTATCTGTTAGGTTTAGTAAGCTTATCAAGTTTAAAAGTAGCATTGATTAAACAACTCCAGAAAGTATTGCATGATAATAACACTTATATTCTTGTTTTAAATACAAATTTGAAAACAATTCTGGAGCAAACGATGTACTAATTAATTATTATTTACTAAATAATAACAAATCTGCATTTGAAAATATAATAAGCTTAAGTCAATGATATTATTTTAACAAGTGCAACTGAGAGGACGGATAAGGCTAGAAGCTAGAGCTATAAAACATATTACGAGTTCAGAGCACTAAAACAATGCGATGCTTTCTTTTTTCTTCTTATTTTGTCCTAGCAACGTAAAGGAACTGAACAAGTCGGCGTTGTAGTGAGATAACTACAAAATTTATTTTCGCAACAAACATTTATCTCGTAAATAGTAGAGAGACAGCAATAGTATTTAGAACCTACTTTACGTGGAGTAGGACGACCTGATACAAGGTGGCTACTGAGAAAACATTCTACAGCACATTATAATACCGGGTGGTCCAAAAGTCTCCATCCATTTTGTTGAAAGCATGGTCCAACATTAATGATTGTTACATATGTTATTTGTCAGAAGTCTGTGTACAATATTCCGTACAGTTCAATCTGCCCCCTTCCATTTCGAAGCACTGCTCCTAGCGTTGCACTATCGCTCTAAAAGCATTACGATGCTTGCGTGGTGTAATAGCTGCTACTGCTTCGTAAACGCGTTGTCGTAAATGAGGAAGGTCACGAATCTTTGTCTTGTAGCCTACAAATGGGACTTAATAAAACCTCAAGCAAAAACATTAAGTGAGGGTTAAGTCTGGAGAACGAGGCGCCCACAGTATTAGCGCAGATCTCCGATCCATTGATCCGGAAAGCTTTCGTTCTGATAGTCACACACAACCATAGCGAAGTGGACTGGAGCACCATCTTGCCGAAAGACAACAGAGTGTAAAACACCACCCTGAGTAAGCTGTGGTCTAGGAATTGTTGAGGCATGTTTAAGTATGTGACTCCAATGACTGTGGATTCTTGAAACATGATGTATGGACCAGTAATTCTGGATGTATCGCTTTACCATTCGTAAGTAGCATTAGGTTGCTCGTCGGCCCATATTCCACAGTTATGCCTACTCACACAACCTCAAGTATGAAATGTAGCCTCGTCACTTTGAAGGATATGGTTCATTAGATTCTCATTAGCAGGCTTCAAGACTTTGGACCCGATACAATAAGTTTACTGTGGATGTACTATAGGTTGTTGACTCGCTGCAGGTAGTGAAAGATAGAGGTGTGTTGAGGTAACAACGTTGCTATTTAGAGTTGGTAGTATGGGGAAACACACACATATGTACATTCTGAAAGTAAATATACAGGGACATCATTTTATTTTTACTAACATTTTTAATATTAACCTGGCTATACCTTTAGAGAACCGGAAACACCGTTCGCTACCCCCTTCCACGACTGGAGTTCGATGATACTGGCGTAAAACACAAACAAATCACTTTACTAGGTATAGGAGGGAAGAAAAGTAGTTCATCCATTTACGTAAACTAAGAAGTATCGCGATTTTTACTTGGATAATTTTCATTAGGTTTTTGTTTAATCAAAATACAGTACAGTTTTAACAATAAGTGTTTTTACTCACGAACTGAGTTATCCATGCGAACATATTCATTATGCAGTGTATATTATACTGTCTACAGCACATTAGCGTACAATTTAGAGAATGAAGTTAAATCGAAAAATAATCATAATATGGATATTTAAACATATATTTGAAAACGGTGGCCGTTCATTTCGATACAGGCTTCAGTTCTTTTGTGCATATTATCGCACTATAGACTTTTGCATCTAATTCAATTGCCAGTTTCGTCCTTCGTACTAGTAACTCATGTTGAAATAATTCTTCACCTACTCTATAAAAGAGTACCTTACGTACTGTAAATTCAGTCTTCACTTCTGCCCGATCCGAAAAGATAAAATTACTCAGACATGCTATCTACTATCCGTCCAAGTGGTTATGCCGCAGGATCATAGAAAGGGGGGAAATCACGTGACAGTTAATTACTTAACGAGGCCCTTTTATTTAAGTTATTTTAAACAGTTGTATAATATTACGTAAACGTCCAATTCCTAACAGAAATTAAAGTTTTCAGAAAAGAGCTAAGACAGCCTAGCCACTAGCTGGCGAATAAAAGCTGGTGGGGGAAACCGGGATGCGACGTAGGCAAACGGCCAGTACCTGTGCGAAAATATGATTCAATATTGAAAGCTCTTTCGTCACTGTAAAACGCGAACATATTTCTGGAACGTACTATACTCACTCAGTGCTGTTTACTATATGCGGCCTTGATTCTGTCTATAGGACAGTTGCAACTTCATTGGTAGAAGGGGTGGGAGTGAAGTACATTAAAAAACTCAGGTACAATAAAAATTGAAGTAAAAATAAAATGATGTCCCTGTACATTACACAATGACAATGTCAAGAGAATATGAAAAGCATTTATTCTCCTATATTTTATAGCCATTTGTGTTTAATTATACACAGTGTTAATGGTGGAAATAAACATGTGTCAATTTTAATATCTTCATTTATCCTATAGGTCGTATTTAGAAATTGCAGCTACAGTACCGAATTGCAATGTACTACAAGATACATTTTCTGTGTCTCAAACGTAAATCTTTTTCGGTTATCTGCCAAACACAGTTTGTACTTTGAAAAGCTGCGCTCTACGTCGCATGACGTGATAGTAGTAGTAGTAGGTTTATTTTGCCTGACAGAGTTAAGGCCATGAGGCCTTCTCTTCCACTCAACCAGGTTTCAATAATACAAATACATGAGATACAAAATTTGATTGCAAAACAACACAAAAGAAAATAACTTAGAAATTACATAAAATATAGTAGGAAATTACAATAGACAAGATCAGTTACATAATATAAAATTACAAATGGTCAAGATCAGTTACATAATATATCAAATAAAGTAGAAAATTACACATAATCGAAATCAGTTACGTAACATAAGGGGAATACACACACACACACAAACACACAATTTATAAGATCTAAAATGCCCGAGACAAATTGGACGATTAATTTACTTGAGATATATTATTCAGTTAATATACTAATTGGAGAATACATATGGGTGACAAGACATAAAATGTTGATTAGCAAAGTCCTACTAAATGGCATACAAACACAAATGATTAAGTAATATATGAAGATAATAAAAAAAAAGACAAGAGAAAAAAAAAGAAGAAGAGAGAGGAGAAAAAAATAACTTGGTCATTTAAGACTATTTAGAAACTTCCGCAAGAGTCTAGTTCTGTTCATTAAAGACATTTCTAAATAGGTAGGTAGGAGCAAAACGAAAAAACCTAACATCATTGCAGTCTCTAAGAGACAGTCCATTATTCTCGGGTGACTCTATGTCTACTAATTTGCAATATTTATGTTACACAATGTTCCATATCCGTTATTTTTACATAAAATTGATTTCCACTTCTGTTTTACACGTTCAGTAACCGGTGTACTTGGTGTCTCATTAATTCTCTGTGTCATTTCCTCAATTAATTTGAGGGCTTCCGGCATCTCTTGCTCTGACTTTTCTAACCATGTAATAGTTTCAGACACAGTTTGAAAATAGTTTTGCATGAAGACCAAATTATTCGTCAGAACCTTAAAATTTAGAACGTTTTCTTTGCGTATTTGTTGGCATTCATTCTACAGTACCCCCACCCACTGTACGCTTTACCACTATACTCAGTACGCCGTTATGCGGATTTCCCACTGAACTGCTCTATTGGGTCCGAAGTCTCGAAGCCTGCTCATTAGCAACAGCCTCAAGTAGATCATGGCACATAGCTTGACGGGCACCATAGTCTTCCTGTTCTAAATGCAGATGTGACGCACGTTTGTGGAGTGTAAACCGCAGAATTCTCCAGAATGTTGTCCTGGAATGTCCAGTTCATTACTGAGGGGCGAGTCGACGCATCTGGACTGCGTTCAGTAGCATGCTGAAGAAGTGGACCATTTGCAGAGGTCTGTGGTCAGCCGGAACGCTGTCCGTCAAGAAAACTTCCAGTTCTTTCGAATTTGTTCACTAACATCCGAATATTGGCTCTAGTAGGTGCTGGTTTGTAAAATTTTCATTCACACTCCTGACGCTCTTGTTCATAGCTTAAGGTATATGTACACCCACAAAATGCAAAAAATGATGAAAAATTAGAATTTTCAAAATATAACTATTTTAATAGAGAATTTCGCCCCTTTAATTTGATATAAGAATTTTCGATTTATGCCTTATGGTTTTTCAGATAAGTCCCATTTTCCAAAATTCTGCGTCATCAGCCACGGTCACTTCTACGAAGATCACTCCAAAAGTAATGCACAACATTTTTTTTAATTTATTTTTTATTCTAAACCTTTGCAATTTATGGAGGTCATAGATACATCCTTCCCCCTTATATTCAAATTTAATTTACGTCGTTCGCTCGTACACGCTACTAAAGAGTAGCTCAGACGTGTTGGTCCAGACTTTTATCGTGCAGGTATACAGGCCCTCATTCCAAGGTGGCGTAAGGCAGTTGAAAGATGCGGGGATTATGTGGAAAAGTGACGTGTTGTTCCTGAAGGATGTATCTACATTCTATGAAAATAGCAAAGCTGTAGGCTAAAAATGTAATTTTTTTTTAAATATTGGATATTACTTTTGGAGTGATCCTCGTAGCAGTCAATCCCCTCGTCCAGCATTGCTTGTAAAATAAACTTCTTTCTAGTCCCAAAATAGATGCATAAATATCAAGGCATGATCATTAGATTGAAAACACGTTTTTACATAATGAAGCAATTTATAATCGTTTACTGTTAGTCATAAAACTGTAAATTTGTGTGTCAGTGATGTTGTACGTCATTTTAATAAGAGTCCAAAAGGAGAAATTACAATTCTGACGAGGATGAGCATAAACCCTGGGACAAGCACCATAGCAGGATTTGTTGCATCAATGGAAAATAAGGACAAAAATGGCAAAAAACATTCAACACCTGAAGTTAAAACAAGGCGGAGGTATTTGAGAGGCAGAAAGAAGCTGAAACTGGACCGACATGAAGCTGCTTAAGGGGTGACATATGATGATGCAGTCTTCTAGGCTCTGAAAGTTTGTGGCTCGTTTCCTGTAAATAGTAATTTTAGAATATTTAATTCTTTTAAACATGATATCTCAGCCAAATATGTTGATACCAAGAAGATATTGGTGTCATTTTGAAGCTTGAAATGTCCCCCAGTGCCTGACAATGAGTAAAATAACATTAATATAGCTAATAATTATCTATGGATTTTATATGATATATGCAACATAAAATATTAGTATAAGTTACATATATGGTAATATTTAATTAATGTAAATGAAAATAAAAAATAGCTCTATGTCAGACACTAAAGAATAGTTTTAGCTATAAAATAGTGAAAAAAATGTGGCTCTATCTTAAAAACTGCACGAGCTATCATGTTTCAAGTTGTATGCCAAAATCATAAACAAAATAATTTTTATAAACAATTTAGACATAATTTCAAGGGATCTGTTCATTTCATTGTCTTTCTGGTACCATTCTCAATTGTATAAAAATTTTACAGAGCAAAATTATGCAAAACAAAATTTTTTGTATGTAAAGGTGTACTTATACCTTAATAATCGCAATCTCGCGGAAACAAGCGTTATTCGTTCTTAAGTAGTAAGTATACTTCTTGATTAAACTGAAATAAAAAGAAAATATTGCCGATTTAATGGAAATGGATCGAGACTTTTGGACCACCCTGTATATTAAATTAATGACAACTAGGTTGGGTAGAACAATTTATATCATGTCGCTGTATACGTAAAAATCAATTTAGATAGCGTATAAGAACCTATTCAGGCAGTGAACTGCGAACGTGATGATAAAGACAACGAACTGAATGAGAAAGGTAAAGGCAGACTGGCGAGGGAATTACCCGAACGTCGAAATGGGTGCAAGCTAAACATGTACATTTCATAGGCCATAAAAACGAGTAGCCAGTGTGACATTTTTACATATGGAGCACCATATGGCTTTTGGAATTGAGAAAACATCGTACCATGACAGTCAATAATAAACGCCACAAACATTGAATTTCAGATCAGATGAATCGGTTATTTTAAAACCCCATAAGTTACTCATTTTGTTATTTTCATTTTATGTAAAAAAATGAATTCACAACCTAGACGCCTCATTTTATGTTGAAACACCGCAGGTCTCGTGTATAGAATGCTTGAGAGGAGAAAGTATACAGTTGCTTGTGGAAATCAGCGGACAGCGACAAACCACGGCAACTACACGATACAGGCTTATTCCTAACAAAACTTGAAAAGTTTCTCTTTCTATGGATATAAGAATTAGGGTACAATTATCCGCTCCTTAATTTGTGGTGATTTTCTAAATTGTTTCACAGACTTATGAAAAACGGTGTATAAGATATAGACTGAAGATATCCAACCTTAATTATTTAAACATTATTTAGGGTCGTAACTTACTTGAAAATATGACATTAAAGTTTCTGGGTTGTTTGTGGTTGCTTGTTCAACTTCTGTAAGTTTCAATAGACTGAAGATAACCAAAACTAATTATTTATTCATTGTTTGAAGTCATAACTTATCTGCAAATATGGCATTAAAATTTCTGGTTGGTTGTTGGTTGCCCGTTGAACTTCTATAAGTTTAAATAGACTGAAGATATCCAACATTTATTTATTTATTCATAATTTAGGGTCGTAACTTATCTGAAAATACGGCATTAAAGTTTCTGTTTGGTTGTTGGTTACTTGTTGAACTTATATAAGTTTAAATAGACTGAAAATATCCAAAATTAATTATTTATTCCTTGTTTAAAGTTACCATTATGGCTTTTGAACTGAAAATATCCAAAATTAATTATTTATTCCTTGTTTAAAGTCATACCTTATCTGAAAATATGGCATTAAAGTTTCTGGTTGATTGTTGGTTGCTTGTTGAACTTCTATAAGTTTAAATAGACTGAAGATATCCAACATTAGTTATTTATTCATTGTTTAAAGTCATAATTTATCTGAAAATATGGCATTAAAGTTTCTGGTTGATTGTTGGTTGGTTGTTGAATTTCCGTAAGTTTAAATGCACTGAAGATATCCAACATTAATTATTTATTCATTGTTTAAAGTCATAACTTATCTGAAAACATGACATTAAAGTTTCTGGTTGGTTGTTGGTTGCTTGTTGGACTTCTATAAGTTTAAATAGACTGAAGATATCCAAACCTAATTATTTATTCATTGTTTAAAGTCATAATTTATCTGAAAATATGGCATTAAAGTTTCTGGTTGATTGTTGGCTGCTTGTTGAACTTCTATAAGTTTAAATAGACTGAAGATATCCAAAATTAATTATTTATTCATTGTTTAAAGTCATAATTTATCTGGAAATATGGTACTAAAGTTTCTGATTGGTTGTTGGTTGCTTGTTGAACTTCTGTAAGTTTATAGACTGAAGATATCCGACATTAATATATTTATTCATAATTTAGGGTCGTAACTTATCTGAAAATACGGCATTAAAGTTTCTGGGTGGTTGTTGGTTGCTTGTTGAACTTCTATAATTTTAAATAGACTGAAGATATCCAAAGTTAATTATTTATTCATTGTTTGATGTCATAATTTATCTGAAAATACGGCATTAAAGTTTCTGGTTGGTTGTTGCTTGCTTGTTGAAATTGTATCAGTTTAAATAGACTGAAGATATCCACCGTTAATTATGTATTCATTGTTGATAGTCGTAACGTATATCAAAATTTGCCATTAAAGTTCCTCGTTGGTTGTAGGTTGCTTGTTGAACTTGTGTAAGTTTAAATAGACATCCAACATTAATTATATTTATTCATTGTTTAAAGTTCGTAACTTATCTGAAAATATGGCATTAAAGTTTCTAGTTGGTTGCTGATTACTTGTTGAACTTATATAAGTTTAAATAGACTCAAGATATCCAACATTAATTATTTATTCATTGTTTAAAGTTCGTAACTTACCTGAAAATATGGCATTAAAGTTTCTAGTTAGTTGTAGGTTCGTTATTATCAGGCTTCAAGACTTGGGACCCGATACAATAAGTTTACTGTGCATGTACTATAGGTTGTTGACTCGCTCCTGGTAGTGAAAGGTAGAGATGTGTTGAGGTAACAACGTTGCTATTTAGAGTAGAGTACGGTAGTATGGAGGAACACACACATATGTACATTCTGAAAGTTAATATACATTACACAATTTCAAAAGAATGTGAAAAGCATTTATTCTCCTGTCGTTTATAAACATTTATGTTTAATTATACACAGTGTTAATGGTGGAAATCAACGTGTATAAATTTTAATTTCTTCATTTATCCTATTGGTCGTCTTTAGGAAGTGCAGTTACAGCACCGAATTGCAATGTACTACATGATACATTTTCAGTGTCTCAAACGTAAATATTTTTCGGTTATCTGCCAAAGTTTGTACTGTGGAAAGCTGCGCTCTACGTCGCATGACGTGATAGGAGCAAAACGAAAAAACCTAACATCATTGCAGTCTCTAAGAGACAGTCCTTTATTCTCAGGTGACTATGTTCACTAATTTGCTGTTTATATTACACAATGTTCCATATCTGTTATTTTTACATAAAATTCATTTCCACTTCTGTTTTACACGTTCAGTAACCGGTGTACTTGGTGTCTCATTAAATCTCTGTGTTATTTCCTCAGCTAATTTGAGGGCTTCCGGCATCTCTTGCTCTGACTTTTCTAACCGTGTAATAGTTTCAGACACAGTTTGAAAAGAGGTTTGTATGAAAACTAAATTATTCGTCAGAACCTTCAAATCCAGAGCGTTTTCCTTTGCGTATTTGTTGACATTCATTCTACAGTACCCCCACCCACTGTACGCTTTACCACTATACTCAGTACGCCGTTATGCGGATTTCCCACTGAGCTGCTCTATCGGGTCCGAAGTCTCGAAGCCTGGTTATTATTATTATTATTATTATTATTATTATTATTATTATTATTATTATTATTATTTGGTTCTGAAACGAAATACTCCATTTCCACAGTACTTAGCAGCCATGATATCGGTCGGCAGGGAAAAGAAGTGCGAGGTTTATCTTGGAAGATTGTTCAGTATATCAGCTAGCATCCAACATCATGTCTGTGTCACTAAACAAGGAATAAGAAGCGCAAAACACTGCTTTGCGATACACCTTTTCGCTACCACATGGGATAATAACTTTCTGAGCACCATATACGTTAACTGAGAAAAGAGAATATAAGAGTGAGTAGAAAAGCAGTAGAGAAGAAACGATCGGAATTTTAGAAAAAAGCATAGTGGAAAGACATGGACCGGAGAATATGGAAATGAATAAAAATAAATCATGGTCCTTCTATATTCCCACTTCTCTCTGCTGCCTCCCCCCCCCCCAACTCTTCTCTTCTCTTCCGTCCCTTTGTTCTATTGTAATTTAAAGCCCCCAGCATAGAAATTCGCACATGAAGTTTCCTGTTAAGGCAGCACGTTCTACTTTGTCGAGTCCTATTATCATCGCGCTACAGGGCGCCCCGCAAGTTGTTGTACACTCCAGGTGAGAGGTTACCTCACATTCAGCGGAGCCCCTTTCGAGTCCAGTCTCCATTATTTTCATCAACCTTGAAGAGGTTAATTTCGGCACATTCTGGCCTCAATCCGTCAGGATTTTGAACAACATTAGGATGCAGAAGTAACAGCAGTCCCAAGCCATGTGGTCAGCACACCGCTTAACACAACAAACGACAATCGCAAAACAAAAATCTCTGCCGGTAATCAAACGAAAACCCGCTGGATTTATGATCGGATACCAATGCTACAACTTCACAATAAATTGCTGCTACTGCTACTACTACTACTGCTATCGTTGTCAGTAGCACAACAAATTATATTACTATGATGTACCGAAGCACATATGATATATCCGTGCAGGAGTTCTGCCTTATCATATGATGAAAGATGGATAGAACAGAAAAAAATTCTCTCCGCCACCGGGACTCGAACACGGGTTTTCAGCTCTACGTAATGACGCTTTATCCATTAAGCCACACCGGATTCCAGTTCCGATGCCGGATCGAATCCCCTCAGTTTAAGTTCTACCTCTCAGTTTGCTCGCTGATGGCCTAACCTCATGCACTGTGTCACAGAATATGTGACAGTGGCACAATGTCCAACGCACTATGTACAGAGGTGCACTCATTACTAGTGACTACGTGGCCGGGATCCGACGGGATGAGCGCCGCCTTCAATCACCATGTGATTACAAAAAAAAAAAGTTCTCTGCGAAGTTGCATTGTCCACTACAAATTCCATCACAATCTGGTCGGGGATCAAACTAAGGCCGCCTGGATGGAAGACTAGCACGCTAAGACTTTAGCCACAGATGCGACGTGGTCAGTGATTTGCTTGCTTGCTTGCTTGCTTGCTTATTTCTTTCTTTCTTTGTTTCTTTCTTTCCTTGTTTTCTTGTTTGTTTGTTTCTTTCCTTCTTTGTTACTTTCATCCTTTATTTCCTTCCTGGTTTCCTTGTTTGTTTGCTTGTTTGTTATTTGTTTCTTTCATTCATTCTTTCTTTCTTTCTTTCTTTTTGCCTTGTTTCTTTCGTTGTCTGTTTGTTTCTTTGTTTCTTTCTTTCCTTGTTTGTTTGCTTGTTTCTTTGGTTGTTTCTTTGTTTCTTTCTTTGTTTGTTTCTTTGTTCCTTTCTTTCTTCCTTGTTTGCTTGTTTCTTTGTTTCTTTCTTTGTTTCTTTGTTTCTTTCAGCCTTTGTTTCTTTGTTTCTTTTTTTGTTTCTTTGTTTCTTTCATTAATTCTTTCTTTCTTTCCTTGTTTGTTTGCTTGTTTGTTCGTTTCTTTCTTTCTTTGTTTCTTTGTCTTTCATTCTTTCCTTCCTTCTTTGTTTGCTTGCTTGTTTGTTTCTTTCTTTCATTAATTTTTTCTTCCTTTCCTTGTTTGTTTACTTGTTTCTTTGTTTCTTTTTTGTTTCTTTCTTTGTTTGTTTCTTTCTTTCCTTGTTTGCTTGTTTGTTTGTTTCTTTGTTTCTTTCAGCTGTTGTTTCTTTCTTTCTTTTTTTTTTGTTTCTTTGTTTCTTGCATTAATTCTTTCTTTCCTTGTTTGTTTGCTTGTTTGTTCGTTTCTTTCTTTCTTTCTTTCTTTCTTTGTTTCTTTCATTCTTTCTTTCTTTCCTGGTTTGTGTGCTTGTTTGTTAGTTTGTTTGTATCTTTGTTTCTTTCATTCTTTCTTTCTTTATTACTTTGTTTCCTTTTTTCCTTGTTTGTTTGTTTCTTTGTTTCTTTCATTCTTCCTTTCTTTCTTTCTTTTTCCTTCCTTTCTTTTTTGTTTTTTTTTTGTTTCCTTGTTTCTTTCTTTCTTTGCTTGTTTACTCCTTTGTTTCTTTGTTTCCTTGTTTCTTTGTTTCTTTTTTTGTTTCTTTCTTTGTTTGTTTCTTTCTTTCCTTGTTTGCTTGTTTGTTTGTTTCTTTGTTTCTTTCAGCCGTTGTTTCTTTGGTTCTTTTTTGTTTCTTTGTTTCTTGCATTAATTCTTTCTTTCCTTGTTTGTTTGCTTGTTTGTTCGTTTCTTTCTTTCTTTCTTTCTTTGTTTCTTTCATTCTTTCTTTCTTTCCTTGTTTGTGTGCTTGTTTGTTAGTTTGTTTGTATCTTTGTTTCTTTCATTCTTTCTTTCTTTATTACTTTGTTTCCTTTTTTCCTTGTTTGTTTGTTTCTTTGTTTCTTTCATTCTTCCTTTCTTTCTTTCTTTTTCCTTCCTTTCTTTCTTGGTTTTTTTTGTTTCCTTGTTTCTTTCTTTCTTTGCTTGTTTACTCCTTTGTTTCTTTGTTTCCTTGTTTCTTTGTTTGCGTGACTGTTTCTTTGTTTCTTTCTTTGCCTCCTTGCTCGGTTGGTCGGTTGGTCGGTTGATTTCACGAGGGCTGGATTCGGAACGGATTCTTGCATTAATACTTTATGCAGTTCAGGCCCATTGTACGTCCTATATGCGATGATTATCTAAGTCTAAGGGATGGCATTCGTAAATCCTCGAACAGTAAGGGAAATTTCATGTGATCTATGGCGAATCCTCGGCCTCCTCTCGCCAAATACCATCTCGCTATCACCAATTCCATCGACGCTAAATAACCTAGTAGTTGATACAGCGTCATTAAATAAGAGGAAAACAGGAGTACTCCGAGAAAACACCATTTGCAATGACTGTTTCGTCCACCACAAATTCGACCCAGACCTGACTGGGGATCGAACCAAGGCCACCTGGGTGGAAGCACTAGCACTTGACACAGACGCAACGTGACTAGTTGTGTTATTGATGCATGAATCACAATTTTGTCACCGGTCACCTGAAAGTAGAAAAAATGTACGAAGGATGTCATGGGAGTACAACTTGCAGAGAACGCTATTGACGTGGCTCCGCTATAGAATGGGGCGTTATATCAGCTTCGAGGACTAGACGGAGCTTGTTTTCATCCACGGAGGAGCTGTAGAAGCACACCAATATGTGGTGAAAGTGTTGGCAGAACATTCACCGTAATCATCTTCGCTTCATTCATCGACGAAAATTTCTCCTCTATGCAAGGCAACGCTGGTTCTCGTGTCCCTCGCTGCGTAACGAAATACACTCAGGGACAAAAAAAACCGGACACTTCTATATTTGCTTGTATTTTGTTGTCAATTATTTCAAAATGAAACAAAACCCATTTAAATAAAATAATGTTTCATTTAGCACCTTATACGACAACATTTGAAAAAAAAAATCTCTGATGAGAAAATTTACAAAAAATTACAAAGGGCGTATAACTATGGCATCGTTTGGTCTAACTGTTTTTTTTTTTTTTTTTTTCATTTTATGGTGCCTTAAACATTAAAAACTCTTTTTAGTAACGGGTATTACCCCCTCTGGCTTGAATAACTGCATCCATACGTGTTGGTATGCTCTCAATTTGGTTAGCAATGTCTTCTTGAGGAATAAGTTCCCATTCTTCGCCAAGTGCTCGCCTCAACTCTTGTAACGATTCTGGTCTCGGTCGTTTATTCTTAACACGCCGTGCCAGCATGTCCCACACGTGTTGAATTGGGTTCATGTCTGGACTCCTTGCTGGCCAAGGAAGAACATGGATTCCCACTTCTTGGAGATAATCTTCGACCGCATGGGCAATATGCGGCCGTGCATTATCATGCATTAAAACAAAATTATCGCCTACAAATTGGCCAAATGGCACAACATGATCAGCCAAACATTCATTTATATACCTATCAGCTGTTAGTCTTCCATTTTCAACAAAAACCAACTCTGTACTAGCATCCGCACACACTCCTGCCCAAACCATCACTCCACCACCTCCATACGGCACATTTTCGGAAATGCAACACTGTGAAAATCGTTCTCCCCTCCTTCTCCAAACTCTTTCACGTCCATCAGGTGAGCACAGATTGAAACGGGACTCATCGGTGAACAGAACACAGCTCCACTGTCCATTTCTCCAACCCCTGTGATCATTTGAAAAACGCAGTCGTTCAACTCGATGCATCCTGAGAAGTCTGGGACCAGTTGCAGGTCTACTTGATATCAGTCCACCTGCTTTCAACCTCCTTCTAACTGTTTTGGCCGAAATTGGGCGTCCATGCATGTTAACAAATTGCTGGGCTACACTAGTAGCTGGCAGGTTGCGCTCCCTAAGAACTCTCAATACCATATACCTGTCTTCATTTGGATTTGTAGCTCTTGGACGACCCGAACCTGGTCTTCTGGTATATTCTAGGGTCTCTCTAAACCGTTTTATGGCATCATGGGTTGTGCTTCTAGCCATATTCATAACATTTGCAATGTAAGGTACACTCCGTCCATCATCGTAAAGGGCTACAGTTCGAGCCACATCTTCAGGTCGCGTCTTGTTTTAAGACAAATGTTACAACCCCACTTAAACTCAGAAAATGTAAAAATAAAGAAATAACGAATGATAACGATAATGAAGCAGAAAATGGTTGAGACAAAATTGTTATAGCTGAGACTCCGAAAGCAAAATTGGAATGTTTGGTTGCAATGGCTTGTTTATAAAACAAAAAACAATCAACAATGTATACACGTCTCCATAACAACAGATGGCTACCATAATATTGTATGAGAAGATAGTGTTTTGCAAAATACCAGCAAATATTTAAGTGTCCGGTTTTTTTTGTCCCTGAGTGTATCTTCGCGACGTCATAAAACGAAATACAGCTCAGATTTCAGTTCCATTCGACGTCTAAGGAATATGCTACGCAACAAGTTTCGATGTTGCAACTCCGTTAACCTGAACGAAATGCTGGCAACATTGCTGGCCGAATAGAAGAGCATCTCCCAAGGATGACGGTGCACATGGAGTCAGTTTAAAGTAACATATAAGATGACCAGGATATCCACTATTTTGCTATTTAGACCATAATTTACTTCTAAGTACATTATCAAATGCTTTAACAAAATCAATTAATAAAATGTGAGTTTCCCTATTAAACTATCTTCTTTTCTGAATAGTTTGTAGTACTGTAAGCACATAAGTGCTAATGCCCCAATGCTAATGTATGGTTTACAGAATTGGACACTAAATAATAATAATAATAATAATAATAATAATAATAATAATAATAATAATAATAATAATGGTTTATTTTAACCGGCAGAGTTAAGGCCATTCGGCCTTCTCTTCCACTCAACCAGTATGGTAGAAAATTACGACAATGCTATGAATATAACATAATTAATACAATACAATAAAATACAAAGCAATACAATACTACAATACAAGACATATAATACATAATTAATATAATGCAATGAAAATTCTTTTCATCTTCACTACACCAATAAAATAATTATATAATAATAATAATAATAATAATAATAATAATAATAATAATAATAATACTTACTGGCTTTTAAGGAACCCGTAGGTTCATTGCCGCCCTCACATAAGCCCGCCATTGGTCCCTATCCTGAGCAAGATTAATCCAGTCTCTACCATCATATCCTACCTCCCTCAAATCCATTTTAATATTATCTTCCCATCTACGTCTCGGCCTCCCCAAAGGTCTTTTTCCCTCCGGCCTCCCAACTAACACTCTATATGCATTTCTGGATTCGCCCATACGTGCTACATGTCCTGCCCATCTCAAACGTCTGGCTTTTATGTTCCTAATTATGTCAGGTGAAGGATACAATGCGTGCAGCTCTGCATTGTGTAACTTTCTCCATTCTCCTGTAACTTCATCCCTCTTAGCCCCAAATATTTTCTTAAGAACCTTATTCTCAAACACCCTTAATCTCTGTTCCTCTCTCAAAGTGAGAGTCCAAGTTTCACAACCATACAGAAAAACCGGTAATATGACTGTTTTATAAATTCTAACTTTCAGATTTTTTGACAGCAGACTAGATGACAAAAGCTTCTCAACCGAATAATAACAGGCATTTCCCATATTTATTCTGCGTTTAATTTCCTCCCGAGTGTCATTTAGATTTGTTACTGTTGCTCCAAGATATTTGAATTTTTCCACCTCTTCGAAGGATAAATCTCCAATTTTTATATTTCCATTTCGTACAATATTCTGGTCACGAGACATAATCATATACTTAGTCTTTTCGGGATTCACTTCCAACCCTATCGCTCTACTTGCTTCAACAAGAATTTCCGCGTTTTCCCTAATTGTTTGTGGATTTTCTTCTAACATATTCTCGTCATCCGCATAGACAAGAAGCTGATGTAACCCGTTCAATTCCAAACCCTCTGGGTTATCCTGAACTTTCCTAATGGCATATTCTAGAGCGACGTTAAGAAGTAAAGGTGATAGTGCATCTCCCTGCTTTAGCCCGCAGTGAATTGGAAAAGCATCAGATAGAAAATGGCCTATACGGAAATAATAATAATAACAATAATAATAATAATAATAATAATAATAGTCATACCTAAATTAAATTAAATTATTAAACTCGATCACAATTATAACTTCAATTTGACTGCGCCCGTAAGAAATCGTTTAGCCTTTTCTTGAAAGTGGTTATTGTCTGGCAGCCCCTAATCTTATGAGGTAGAGAATTCAATTCACGGGGGACTGAGACAGTAAAAGAGGATGAATAGTGGGATGTTCTATAGGCAGGAATTGCTAGGATTTGGCTCTCCTGTGACCTGGTGTTTAGATTGTGACTGGAGGATAAGTAGTTAAACTGGGAACGAAGACAATGTTAACTTTCGACTCAGTCATTTCCGGAACAGGGTTCCTTATCTCAAATTGATACATGTGTCCTTCGCCATCATCCCTGAAAGTTTGTAACACCACTTCGGAAACACCCTGTATACCTAAATTATACAGGGACATCATTTTATTTTTACTAACATTTTTAATATCAACCTGGCTATATCTTTGGATTAAAGGTCTAGAACCGGAAACACCGCTTGCTCCCCCTTTCAAGACTGGAGTTCGATGATACTGGCGTAAAATACAAACAAATCACTTTACTAGGTATAGGAGGGAAGAAAAGTAGTTCATCCATTTATGTAAACTAGGGAATATCGCAATTTTGAGTTTGATAATTTTCATTAGGTTTTTGTTTAATCAAAATACAATACTGTATTAACACATAGTGTTTTTACTCACTAATTGAACTATCCATTCGGACGTATTCATTATGCAGTGTATATTGTACTGTTACAGCACATTAGCGTACTATATAGAGAATGAAGTTAAATTGAAAAATAATCATAATATGGATATTTAAACACATTTTTTTAAAACTAAAGCTGTTCATTTCGATACAGGCTTCAGTTCTTTTGTGCATATTATCGCACTATAGACTATTGTACCTAATTACAATTACCACTTTCGTCCTTCGTACCAGTAACTCATGTTGAAATAATTCTGTACCTACTCTATAAAAGAGTACCTTACGTACTATTAAATTTAATCTTCGCTTCTGCCCGATCTGAAAAGATAAAATCACTCAGAAATGCTATCTACTGTCCGTCCAAGTGGTTTTGTCGCAGGGTCGTAAAAAAGGGGGGATATCGCGTGCCAGTTAATTACTTAACGAGGTTCTTTTATTTAAATTATTTTAATCAGTTGTATAATATTACGTAGACATCCAATACCTAACAGAAATTAATGTTTTCAGAAAAGAGCTAAGACAGCCCAGCTACTAGACTTTACAGAGGGACGAACAGAAGCAGGTGGGGGAAACTGGGATGCGACGTAGGCAAAGGGACGACAGTACCTGTGCGAAAATATGATTCAATATTGAAAGCTCTTTCGTCACTGAAAAACGCGAACATATTTCTGGAACGTACTATACTCACTAACTCAGTACTGCATACGCGGACTCGGTTCTGTGTGGAGTATGGTTGGAAGTTTAGTAGTAGAGGAGGTGGGAGAAGAAGTACATTAAAAAACTCAGGTACAATAAAAATTGAAGTAAAAATAAAATGATGTCCCTGTAGTTACATGGTTTATTAGTGAGACTGGTAAACCATTGTATGCGGATGTATGTACTCAAGCAATCAAGCGAAAAGTCTTTGTTCCTTTTAAAATAATCATATAATGTAGTTTCAATATAAACTCGTATAAGAAATCGATATAGTTTGCTTGAAAATAATGTAAATGCCCGATGTGTCTTATCTCTTAATTAAATAAGTGTTCCTGCATGGAGAAAAACGCAGTTCAGTTCAGTTCAGTTCAGAAATAATGAAACTCTCATTATTTGCAAAAGTAATGCGCAAGAAAAGAAATGTAAATTCTGCTGCTCCATTTCCTTAATAACGAATTGAATTATATTCGAGGTTTCATCAAAAGTTTAAGAAGGAACAGCCTAGAAGAAATGAATTCAGCTTAACGTAAGAATCACCTCCTCCAATAAACCGCGGGGGCATGAGAAAAAGTGTAAGATGTCCATAAATTACGCCCTTATACCTCTCTTAAAAAGGCTATAATTTTCAATTTCATTGAACCGAACTGTAGCAGGCACGGGGCTAGACCTCACTCTCGCAGGAGATACGGAAACCTAACATCTCCCTGGCAGGGCAGGCTACCCGCATCTCTTCCTCTCATCTATGCAAATAGAGGGGAAGAGGACTCGGATGTGGAGCGCCATCCACTATAAATCATGGCGAGAAGTGTTCTGTGCAGAAAGACAATGTTCGACGACACGATGCAACAAAACTGATAGCTAAACTGCTCTGCCTTCTTTGTCTCCTTCGCCAGCCAATCTTCATGCTTTCCTTTTCTTTCTCCAGGTCTTTCTTCGCCTTCCCTCTTTCTCCTCCTTCCTAGTTCTCTGTTTCTTTATTTTTAATTCTGATTCTCGATACTTTCTCCTCGTTCACTCACTCTTCCTTTATCTTCTACAACTTCTGCATCTCCTCACATTCCTCATTTCTTTGACTTCTATCCTCTTACCTCATACTTGCACCTACTTCCTTTGTTTTCGTACAATTTTTCTCCACTCGTTTTCGCTTCTTCCTCCTCCCTTCTCCTCTCGTCTAACCATCTTCTTTACTTCCTCTCACCTTTCATCTTTCTATCTTCTCCCCTCCTGTCCTTTTTTCCACATCTTCTATCCTCATTTCCTCTCTTCCAATCTTTCTACTTACTGTCCCCAAATTCTTTCTCCTCTTCTCATCTCCTCGTCTCCTATTCTCCTCTCCTTTCCTCTTATTCGCCAAAGCTCTTTTTTTCTCCCCTTTTATTCTCATCTTCTTTCATTTCCTCACCTTTTAGGAACCCCTCAGACGAGGCTACTCTAGTGGCGCTGCTTCACTCAATCATTCATTCATTCACTCATTCATTCATTCATTCATTCACTCATTAATTCACTCATTCATTCATTCACTCACTCACTCATTCACTCATTCACTCACTCACTCACTCATTCATTCACTCATTCATTTACTCATTCATTCACTCATTCACTCACTCATTCATTAATTCACTCATTGACTCATTCATTCACTCATTCAATCATTCATTCATTCATTCACTCACTCATTCATCACTCATTCATTCACTCACTCATTCATCACTCATTCATTCACTCACTCATTCATTCACTCATTCATTCACTCAATCATTCACGCACTCATTCACTCATTCATTCATTCACTCACTCATTCATTCATTCACTCACTCATTCATTCATTCATTCACTCACTCATTCATTCATTCATTCATTCACTCACTCATTCATTCATTCACTCATTCATTCATTCACTCACTCATTCATTCACTCATTCATTCATTCACTTATTCATTCATTCATTCACTCATTCATTCACTCATTCATTCAATCATTCATTCACTCATTCATTCACTCATTCATTCATTCATTCACTCATTCATTCACTCATTCATTTACTCATTCATTCGCTCATTCACTCATTCATTCATTCACTCATTCACTCACTCATTCATTAATTCACTCATTGACTCATTCATTCACTCATTCATTCACTCATTCAATCATTCATTCATTCACTCACTCATTCATCACTCATTCATTCACTCACTCATTCATTCACTCAATCATTCACGCACTCATTCACGCACTCATTCATTCACTCATTCATTCATTCACTCGCTCATTCATTCAATCATTCACTCACTCATTCATTCATTCACTCATTCATTCACTCACTCATTCATTCATTCACTCATTCATTCACTCACTCATTCATTCATTCGCTCATTCATTCAATCATTCACTCACTCATTCATTCATTCATTCACTCATTCATTCACTCACTCATTCATTCATTCACTCATTCATTCACTCATTCATTCACTCATTCATTCACTCATTCATTCACTCATTCATTCATTCATTCATTCATTCACTCATTCATTCACTCATTCATTCATTCATTCACTCATTCATTCACTCATTCACTCACTCATTCATTCACTCATTCATTCATTCATTCACTCATTCATTCACTAATTCACTCATTCATTCACTCATTCACTCATTCATTCATTCACTCATTCACTCATTCATTCATTCACTCACTCATTCACTCATTCATTCACTCATTCATTCGTTCACTCATTCATTCATTCATTCATTCACTCACTCATTCATTGTTCTGCCCAATGGCAGATCTTTCACTGCAAACCCAGCATTCTCCAGTCTCTCCTATTTTCTGCCTTCCTCTTAGTCTCCGCATATGATCCATATATGTTAATGTCGTCTATCATCTGATATCTTCTTCTGCCCCGAACTCTTCTCCCGTTCATCATTCCTTCCAGTGTATCCTTCAGTAGGCAGTTTTTTCTTAACCAGTGATCCAACCAATTCCTTTTCCTCTTCCTGATCAGTTTCAGCATCATTCTTTCTTCACCCACTCTTTCCAATACAGCTTCGTTTCTTATTCTGTGTATTTCACACTCTCCCTTCTTCTCCATATCCACATTTCAAATGCTTCTAGTCGCTTCTCTTCACTTCGTCGTAATGTCCATGTTTCTGCCCCCAAACAAAGCTACACACCGCATAAAGCACTTCACTAGTCTCTTCTTTAGTTGGTGCTGCTTAATACACTAAATTTTTGTACAGAATTTTTCAGTCTTCCTCATGTATTGTACAAATGTCAGCTCTATAGCTTCAGCAGATTTCGAGAAAATAATTTAATATTCTGATGATAGGAAGTTGCTCACAAATATCGCCTTAAAAGCATAATGCGATAAGAGTTTTGTTATGGAATATTAGTTACACTTAAAACAGATACAGTACCTAGGTAACTTTGCTTTGTACTGTAATATTGTTTTGATTAGTTTATTGATTACTTTTGTAAAGCTAAAGATACCATCAATACAAATTCCAACTTATCATGTCATACTCAATCTCTTTCTTTGGAATATCACTTTCTTTATGAATGATGTGTTTCATCCACTTAATACAGTATAATATTATACTACTATGGAATTTAAGTGAATATTACTTCTTAACTCTCTATTATGTTATTAAGATTTAAAACACAAGTGCAATATTAAGAAATCAGTGTTAGTACTTTTGTTTTACAGACAATATAGATAATATCAAACAGAAAGAAGCCATATAAAAATAACGACATAAAATTTCACTTTCCGTTTGAAGTTTGTGCACCACTGTTTTCGTAATCCAACAGATTGCTTATTCATATACACAACCCTTCCTCTTTCCATACTTAGCGCTTGCTGCCCGCGCATGACGTCAAGGTCAGAAAAATGCGCTTGCTTTGAGATCACTGCCCTAGACCAAAAATCGATGTTAAAAATCTGTGTTCGTTATTTCTTGTTGATAACGTTAACTCGGTATATACCCCAACTGATTCTCTCTACAACGAAACCCGTTACAATGATAGATGTAGCACTGGTGTAGTCCATTTTCCTGTCACGTGACCGACTTATGAAGGAAGTCCATGTCCGCTCACGTCTAATTAACATCACAATTCCAACTAACAATGAGCGGACTACCCTCTCGAGGGAGGGAGAGAGAGAGAAAGAGAGAGAGACTTATGATTGTAATTTTTGTTAGTTTCTCTGTTGTATCTCTCTGAAAACGTAACTGCCAAGCAGCTGTGAATTACTAAATCATCATCAAAGCAAACAAATGCCCTTCTCTTAAGTATACTGAATACAATAAAACGGGCAGTGTCTGGGCTGATAGGACCGTTTACCATTAGGTTCTTATTGTTCTTTATTGTTCGAGAACATTCCTTGGACCGATTTTATTTGTAATATATATTAATGACCTTTTAATGATAGATCTTAAAGAATATGAAGGTGATTTAAATTCGTATGCTGATGATACTGGTTTACTTTTAGTGGAAAAACTTGGACTGACGCTTATTATAATGCAAATTGCGGCTTAAAATTAATAAAAAAATGGTTCGATTTAAATTCACTTATAATTAATAAAGATAAAACAATAGCTAATCCCATTTTCTTTAAATAATAAAGGTAATAAACCAATTTCATCTATACTACAAATTAAAATGCATAATTCTGATTGTTCCGATATAAATTGCAATTGTTCAGTTATTAATGAAGTTAATGAGGGTAAATACTTAAGTATAATTATTGATAATCATTTAAAATGGAATAATCATATTCGTTATATTTGTAATAAATTACGTAAAACATTATGTTACTTTGTTATTCTAAGAAATATTTTGTCAATTAACTGCTTACGTATAATTTATTTAGCATTATTTCAATCTATATTTATGTATGGTATCATAGGTTGGGGTGGAACTTATAAATCCAACCTTCATCCGTTAATTTTACTACAGAAAAAAAGTATTGAAAATTTGTTAAAAAAAGCAAAAAGATTACCCAACTGAATTGTTGTTTAAACATTTCAAAATTTTAAACATTAAATAAATGTATTATTTCATTTTATTAAAATATTTTCATAGAAATTTTAATAACTTTGAAAGGTCTATACATAAATATAGAACTAAAAACTTTTCCAAGGCCTTCACACTTCTACACCTACCTACCTTGCCTCCCGTTTCAGTTACCTGTCATCATATCATAATCTCTTCACACGCACGCAAAATAGCCGCATACTAGCCATACCAACACATAAGACATCATCGTATTCATCATCATACACAATCTCGCTCTCGCGCTTGTGGAATACCCTACCCAGTGTATGTATGTATGTATTTATTTACACTGCAAGTGGGCAAGCACCCGGTGGCAGTGGTATATACAATATTAACAATACACAGTTAAAATGATAAGCAATACACAATAAAATTTACAATAGCCTACATAATAAAATTTACAACACATATACAATTTTATACACAATACAATAAGAATACACAATACAATTTAACACAATAATAATTAAACATAAAATAAAACACCTAATTTTACAACACAACCTACATAATTATGTATAGGTCCTACATAATTTTCAATAGTCTTTCACTTTACTCTCATTTCATTCCCTGTAGTGGCACTATGACGCATTTCACTGACACTTTAGCACACATTTCACTGACACTATAGAACACATTTCATTGACGCTATAAATTATCACTGATCGGAACTGTTCACTGCACTGTAAAACCATAACTTCACTGACTCACCTCGCTTCACTGATACAATAGTTCAAATAAGTCAAATAATTGCATTCTTATGCATACTTATAAACAGAACTACATTTAAACTAAACATTTCTAGTCTAAGGCCCTCTTACACGCTATTTTTAAATAATTTACAATTCAAACCAAGGAAGTAAACTCGTCAGGCTAGATAAATACATGCCACCTTAAAAATTAAATGTTGAATGTCACCTTAATTTTAATTTTCACTTTATACACAACTCTTTAAATTATTCTTGAATCTCCTTAAGGAAGGACAGCCCTCAAAGACCGCTGCAGGTAGGTCATTCCAATCATTTATAGTTCTATTTAAATATGAGAATTTACCTACATCCGTTTTCTGTTTCCTACATTTGATTTTAAAATCATGATCGTTCCTACCATAGTACGTTGGCTTTTCTAACCAAGCCGTTATGTCTACCCATGCTTTCTGACCTAGATGTGCTCTATACAATGATGTTAGTCTAGTTTTCCTACGTCTGTTTTCCAAAGTTTCCCATTTAAGTTCTTTTATCGTATCGTTCCCATCTTCTCTTTTACCTTTAACAAATTTAGCTGCCCTATACTGGATTCTTTCTAAGGAATTTATCTGATATATTCTATAGGGATCCCAACACGTAGTTCCGTATTCCATTAACGGTCGCACTAATGTTAGATATGCTATTTCCCTCGATTTGGGGCTAGCCTTTCTCAAGATTCTCATAATAAAGTGAAGTGCCCTCCATGCTTTGCCTGTAACATTATCGACATGCTCTCCCCAAGAAAGTTTGGAGTTTAAATACACTCCTAGGTATTTACAACATTGTTCTTGCGGAATTACAACACCACTGAATTCGTAATTTAGACTAGTTTCCTCTCGGGTTTTACAAAATGTTATAGATTTAATTTTAGAACCATTTATTTTCATCCTATGCTTTAACGCCCAGTTGTAAATGTTATTCAGTGACATCAGAGACTGTCGGAATTTAGTAGCGTTAAAAGAAAGCTTATTAAGTATTTTCTTACTGCGTAGAGTAGGTTTAATTTGTACTTAATTAATAAAATAAATGCTTCTGTTTTCTTAACTTTTACAATAAACTGTCTAGCTTTTATTAATCAGTTAATCTTTTAGTACTTTGATTTTTATTGTATTTGTAAATTTAATATTAGTTGTAATTATAATTGTAATTGTATTCTTAATATTGTAGTTGTAATCTCCTGGTGGAGGGGAAGAGAAGGCCTGATGGCCTTATCTCTACCAGGTTAAATAAATAAATAAATAAAAATATGAACTCTCTGCGTTTGTCTGAACCAAAATGTAAAACCAATGCAGCTTTTTATCATAGCATGAGTCAAGGTCCCAGATTATTAAACAAATTTTATTCCAATAATATTTCAACCACGAATCCTCTCCAAAATAATAAAAAAAATAAAAAAATTATATTGGATTTATAGTTTGGGTTTAAACATACTAAACACTATTTAAACTGTATTCAATTTTAATTTTTTTTTATTTTTGTCCTCCTGATTGGAATCTTACTCATTCAGGAGTGGGCTAGTTTATCTTTCATTGTATTTATTAATTTGTATTAATTTCAAACTTACTAGCAATAATAAATAAATAAATAAAATAAAAATAATATTAAAGTAGTATTAGTTTCCCAATAATTATTAATTTACGATATCTTGAGACATTTCCGTCTCATAAGGAATCATCAGTCTACCCTTGCACCAGTTTTGCAATGACTGATCGTAATTGTGTCGCTCTATCCCCCAGATCAGACACCAGCAACTTTATCGTCACGTAGAAACTACCGCATTAATTCCATCACTTCCAGGAACTCGAGGATGTTCAGGTACAGAAATTGCACTCCGAGGAATAAAGAGCCTGTCACATGCTTCAGTCTGTGAAAACTGCTGCGTTATATAACAGTACCACGAGCTATGAAATTGTGACGTACTCCAGTCATTGCAGTGTTTACCTCAGAAACAGAAATGTTTGCGTCACAACTGGACAAGCGGCAGTCGCTGAGTTGCTATGGTTACTCTGAATTAAAGTAGAAAATTCGTTCCGTCGGGCAATCCGTTTTTGAGTTGCGTTAAATGCGGAAATTGATACAATAACTATGTATCGTGCAATTCATCATTTTTAGACTACAGAATTTTACGCACTAAAAATCCTGAAAATATGCAGTAAGGACTGTTGAAATAATAATAATAATAATAATAATAATAATAATAATAATAATAATAATAATAATAATATAATGATTAATTTAACCTGCCAGAGTTAAGGCCATACGGCCTTCTCTAACACTCAACCAGGAGTAAAAGTGCGTTACAAAAAACACTACAAATTTACAAAGTACACTACAAGTTTACACACAAAACTGAATAAGATAATAATAATAAAATGTAAACAACAAGTAAGTAGAAGTCAGACATAATATATAACATACAGAAAGAAAGGAGAAAGCATAATAAAATGTGAACAGCAGGTCAAAATAAATGAGACATACAAAGTATAAAAAATAAGAATTATTGATAATAGTAATAATAATAATAATAATAATAATAATAGTAATAATAATAAGAATAGTAATAATAATAATAATAATAATAATAATAATAATAGTAATAAAATAGTGCAGTACAAAGCATACAATGAATACAATATTTTTAAGTACTCACAGTAAGGAAAATTACGATTGCATATAGCTCAACTTATATACCATTATCGGAAAATATGAAAACAAAAATATAAAATAAGTTAAATATCACTAGAACAGAAAAAAAAATGTGAATACATGGAAACATGCAATACAACACTTGTCATAATAGTAAGTTAGTTTGGCAACTCGTCATAAGATAATTTTCTAACTTGGATTTGAAAGATTTCAATGTTCGGCAGCCCTTGACTTCAGGCGGCAGAGAGTTCCAGTGACGAGAAGTAGCAACAGTGAAAGATGAGGAATACAGAGATGATGTGTGAAGTGGAATTTCTAGCGTGTTATCGCGTTGTGATCGAGTATTAATATTATGATAGCGAGAGAGAGTATGAAAACGAGCGAATAAATAATAGGGGCATGAAGTGTGCATAATTCGATATAAGAGAGAAAGTGAGTGCAGATTTCTCCTCTCATGTAACCTAAGCCATGATAACTTCTCGAAAGAAGGTGAGATATGATCATAGTATCGAACATTACAAATGAAGCGGACGCACGCGTTATGAACACGCTGTAGTTTCTGAGCGGAATCAATCCTGAGATCACTGAACAAAACGTCGCAATAATCGAAGTGAGGTAGAATGAGTGTCTGTACCAGCGTCTGTTTTAATTTAGATGGATAATGATACAATCTTTTTAGTGAATGGAGAATAGAGAATGCCTTCTTACATGTATATTTAATATGAGTGAGATTAGATTCGAAATGCACTCCGAGATTTTTTACGGTAGAGCTAAACGGGATGATTGCTTTATTCAGTTTCACAGGTGGAATATTCAGGTCCTTGACTTCAGGAATTAATCTACGGTTCGCGAACAGAATAGCCTGTGATTTACATGCGTTTAGGTTAAGCCAAATTGTTGAGACCAGGAAGAGATGGAATCAAGATCTTCATTAAGACTATTAATGCTATCGTTTAGTGCATCAGGACGGGCTGAAATATATAATTGAACGTCGTCTGCACTAAAATTTGAAATATTTGCAGTAAAACATACATTTTAGAGCAGGCATTCCAAAACTCTGCACATTATGCAGTAGTGTCTGTGTGATGTGCAATATCTATTCCTCTACCTGGAGGGAGTGAATCGCCTTGGAGGGGAACGCCACAGGGCTATATAGACCTGCAACAGCTTTTGTTTCAGTAACACAGTTTCAGTACGGGTGTTGATTTGGCTGTGTCTGTGAATGAGTTATGATAAATAAAGTGAAGTTTGTTATAATGTTTTCCTCAGTCAACAATAATTATTTTAAAATGAAAGGCTTTCATCAGCCCATGTCGAGGTAATAGTCTTGTGACAGTTTAGATCAGATTAGTAAAGTTCTCAAAATATGATATTGCCTACGCTTATTTTTAGTCAGTACACTCACGGTACAACAAACGTGACAATGGCGTTGTTTTGGAGTCTGTACTAACACAGCTCTCATTCAAAGGTTAGACGACTTACGACTTTAATTTCATAAGCTGGTAAGTGATGAGAATATAGTGAGGAATACATGTGAGGCTCTTGAGGTTGTAAGGAACGAAGAACGCAACTATTTGCAAGGCGGAAAAATTTTCTGGAAAAATATATAATGGCAAATTTTCCATCTCACGTCACTATATTATGCTAATATACTTACATTAATAAACCTTTAAACCTGACATAAATTGAATATCGTCGCTTCACAGCTTGTGAACTACACTTTTAATTTCTTTCAGTAAGGCTTCCAACTCGTCGATACTTGCTCTCAACGTTTTCCACATAAACTATATGCGAATTTTAATTCAAAGCTTAATGTATATCATTTATTAATATTAATGTTAATTTATATTGACATATAGCAAGGAAATTATTTCAGTGTAAAAACTTGACAATGTCCTACTGCATGTAATTAATTGGGAGTATAATATTTTCTTCAACATTTGTACCAGTGGTCTGAATAAATAATAATGCTCGACGAACAATGAAAGAGTAGGGTCTATTACCTCAAAATAATTAGTACCTACTACGTAAAATGAAATACTTTTTCGTTTTTTGTTGTTTCGAAATTATTACTATATTTTTTTCTTCAAATACTGTATAAAAATCGTATTAATAAATTATGCTTTACAAACCACTACTTTGGGAAGTATAACTGAGTAAGTCTAAAGTTTTTTGTATTACAATTGTCAAATATAGACATTGATAATAACCGTGTTTTTTTCCTTCTGCTAAGTGTGTTTATAATGTCGAAATGTCTATTTAATCCAACTCCAGCTAAGAACGGGTAAGAGCAACGCTTGAATGATGCAGTCTGCACAGACCGGCGATCCGCGCACATAACTGCACATTCAGGGTCTGATTTCTGACATGCCTGTTTTAGAGGTTTGTTTGGTTTAATGAAAATAATTTGAAGTACAGACGTGTGCAAATTATATTAGACTCACCACCACATTTTTTTACATTTTCATAATAATGATTAGGCCTATATGATTGTCCGCCATTTTATTTGCGTTACAACATTGATCAACTCAGCAACACAATCAGAATACTACAGTTCTCGAAGTAGTGTGAATATCAGCAAGACGATGACAGCACATGATGAAAGATGTGCGATACAACATTTTTCAGCCGAAAACTCAGTTTGCCAAAAAACGGACTTACAACGTTATTATGGGTAGCCATTCAATATTTTCAACATTTTTAGCAACTAAAAATCCGATTCCTAGTGATCATAAAAGCCTTCATGATGGATCAACAGTTCGAAGAAAAATAAGCTTCGCACATATAGGTCTAACGAACATTTTGTTTCCATAGAAAATCCACAAACGATTAGGGAAAACACGGGAATTTTACTGGAAGCAAGTAAAGAGACAGGTTTGGAAGTAAATCCCGAAAAGACAAAGTATACGATTATGTCTCGTGACCAGAATAGTGTACGAAATGGAGATATAAAAATTGGAAATTTATCTTTTGAAGAGGTGGAGAAGTTCAAATATCTTGGAGCAACAGTAACAAATACAAATGATACTCGGGAGGAAATTAAACACAGAATAAATATGGGAAATGCCTGTTATTATTCGGTTGAGAAGCTTTTATCATCCAGTCTGCTGTCGAAAAATCTGAAAGAATTTATAAAACAGTGTTATATTACCGGTTGTTCTGTATGGCTGTGAAACTCGGACTCTCACTTCGAGAGAGGAACAGAGATTAAGGGTGTTTGAGAATAAGGTGCTTAGGAAAATATTTGGGGCTAAGAGGGATGAAGTTACAGGAGAATGGAGAAAGTTACACAACACAGAACTGCACGCATTGTATTCTTCACCTGACATAATTAGGAACTTAAAATCCAGACGTTTGAGATGGGCAGGGCATGTAGCACGTATGGGCGAATCCAGAAATGCATATAGAGTGTTAGTTGTGAGGCCGGAGGGAAAAATACCTTTAGGGAGGCCGAGACGTAGGTGGGAAGATAATATTAAAATGGATTTGAGGGAGGTGGGATATGGTGATAGAGCATGGATTAATCTTGCTCAGGATAGGGACCAATGGCGGGCTTATGTGAGGACGGCAATGAAGCAATGAACCTCCGGGTTCCTTAAAAGCCAATAAGTAAGATTTTTCAAACGTTAGTCTTCTTGAACGCTGGGCAAACGAAATAATTCGTCACTGGACCCCTAAGCAGACATCGCCAACATAATAAACATGAGCGCAAACATTGTTGAAAACTTGACTGAAATTTATATGCAAACTCGAAATGAACTTAAACTAACAAAACTTTCAGTTCGATATTTCTACAAGTTGAGGACCATCTGTATGCCCTGCTTGTCCACGGCATCTAAACTCGCTATATGTGTGGAAACTTGTACTTCCACCCCAGTCCTCAGGGGAGTGGAACAACAGGTACGGGGGTGGCAGAATGATGGAGCTTCTGTCCTTCATAACAGCAGCCTTGTTTCCAGGCTAGCATTTCTTACCCCCAATTGAAGAACATGAGAATTTAACACCAGCATGACCGTAAAACGAGCAGGCCCGGGTTCAAATCCTTATTGGGTCAAATTACTGTTAGTGACTGGTAAATCCGGCCCTGTAACGAATTTCACCCACTCCACTTCAAACAGTCCGCACGCTGTCAACAAACACGTGACAAATAGAGGCAGAGGGTAGAGAAGAGACTGCCCTGCTACCGCTACTATTGATAAAGAAAACATATTACTCACCGTAAGACCCTTGGTAAATTACAGTAGAATAGTAACAGTTTTTTTTTTCACAAACTCAAGTCTTCAGGTGGTTATATTCATTATGTAATGTCTACTTTATTAAACATATTACTAACCTAAGTTATTCCTGAGAATTTTGTGAGCACTTCCGTAAGAAACCCCAATTTCTACAGCCAACTTCTTGACAGACTTATTAGGACCTCGCTGCATCCTTTCTCTAGCATCTTCTGTCACCTTTGTTGGCCATCTTACACTTTTCTTCCTTTCTGTACACTCTGTTGCTCTAAATTTATCTACCAGATTAATGACATTTCTACGAAAATATTCCGTAATGATATAATCAGGAAATTGTGAAAAAAAACTGTTGTTCACATTCGGTTATATTGTAATTCCAGTTTCCATCATCGTCTTTCATATCTACAAACAGTAAAACAAAACTCTTGTTTAAATCGTAATAAGTTTGTATTACAGACACACAATTATGACACAAGACGAAATATTAATTCAACTTTAATAGAACCTAAATATCTCACATCTGCTGGTCTAAAGCATAGCATAAATTTTGGCCCTCGGTTGTACAATGCTTTAACTAAATTACACCCAGAACTTCTAACATGTAACCCACTAACATATAACAAGAAAATTAGAAACGTGTTAATATCTTCAATTTGATTAAATAAATTTATAGCCTATGTGTATGAATTCATCAACCTATATTATATTTGTATTCTATAATTTTGAAATATATATTAGTCCTACTTTTCACGTGCGATATTATTCTTCTATAGTGTTAATATTATATTATATAATTCCATTGCCGCTGTAATTATATTTTAGTTCCTATTTTATTTTACTTATTTATTTATATTATTATTTTTTTATTTTAATATTATATCTGAACTGCGACCGAGCACGAGCGCTGCTCATTCGGTCAAATTTTGTTAATACTACTGTATCTTCTTTTTATATTGCTTATATTATTTTATTTAATGCTGTTAAGTACCGTACCATATTATAGGGTCCCGTACTTTCGATAAATCTAATCTTCACTTGTGCTCAGTCCACACAGATAAATTCAGTTATGCTACACACCATACCTGTGTGAAAATAAACTTCAATAATATAAGCTTTTTCTTCTATAGAAAACGCAACGCATTTCTGAAACACACTGTACTCTGTACTGTTTATTTCACTGCTAGCAACTGCGGCCGTAAGTTTGTGTGACTGACGTTAGCAAGGACATTAGTGAAAGGGGTGGGAGTCAAGTACATTTAGAAACGCAGGTACAATAAAAATTGAAGTAAAAATAAAATGATGTCCCTGTATTTAAAAAAAAAAGTGTGTATTTACCTTTCATAAGGAACTTCACGGTTCAAATATAGGCCTATTACAGTCGAATTGTATTTAAACGTTTTATAATATTAAAACACACTGAATTCATAAACATTATGACAGTGGTCCCCAACTCAGAGCTCTGTGTTGTCATCAAGCCTTGTCCGCTCGCCAGCGGGAAGTCGTAGCAGGCCAGGTAAGACGTTCAGCGGCGGGACCACAGTATGAATTTACTGCATAGGTGTATGATTGTTTTCTGGTGACTATTACACTCTTACTACGTCATACTACTTTTGACCATAAAACGGTACGAAAGGACGTATTTCAACCAATCATGGCTGCTTATCGCACAATTTTATCGCGTCCCTAGCATTTGTTTAATTTTATCGCGTCCCTAGCATTTGTTTCTTTGTTTGCCAACATTTGAAACTGCGCTGGTCTGGACGTCAAAAATATATATATAAAATTACAAACCACTCCAGTCGATGCACAGCAGTTTCAAATATGACTCGCATTGGCATTCAAGAACAAGAATTAATAAAAATCACTGATCATACCTATGCATCTTCTGAAATACGATTTAAAATACATGAAGAGCACCATTCGGAAATCCTGAATAAGTTGAATACACCATGTAGGCCTAAATCAACGAGTTCCACTTCTATTACGCACACGTCCAATATAACATCAATTGAACCACCAACCACATTCAAATTTGAAAATTGTACATTCAATAATTATTTCTTTTAAAATTATTCATGTTTATTTTTTATGTCATCGTCGTTAATTAAAACTTTTCTAACACTTGCGTATATTACTTAGGTTATGTTATAGCTTCTGCTAAATGATATTATGGATAGTCACGTATCAGAGATTGTTTAATATTAAGATTTATTGAAAATCATCTGTCAAGTGACGTCGATTACTGGGATCCGGATAACTGAAGTGGAATGTTGCATTTTAATAAAAATGAAACTGAATCAACAAAGCCTTCTTGACTAGTAACATTGCCATATGTATAATAGATCGAGAACTTCTCGACGAGAAGGCATTGCTCACTACTGCCATCTAGCATGCATCTAGCGTAATATTTGTAATGTTGAGATGGTACAATAATACATTTGAAGACAGTTGTATTTTCGTAAGTCAATTAATATTTTATTGTATTGGAGTACTTCGTTACTTCTAATCTTTATGTACTTTCTTCTAATCGTGTAATAGTCAATTAAATCCCACTCGAGTTTTGATTTTCTCTAGATAAATCAAAACGTCTAGTGAGATTACTGTTGATAAAAGACACGGGCTGAATAGAAATAACTAAATAAACTATCTTAAGCAATTTGAAAGAAAAAACATTTTAGCCTGTTTTCAACAAAGTTAGAAGCTAATAAATTTATAATTACGAGTACTTTTAGAAATGTAATACACATTTCATGTTAATTATTCGGGTAATGCATGACAATTACTGTAAATGTGTAAACTGCTTCTGTTAAGGAAAATGTTGAACAAAACACATAAAATCCCTAGGAATAGTAATGCAGAAATTTAACTCCATTCAGTTCACTCAACGCTGGCATTAGCACTGATTTTTCGGGATTTGTTTAATTCTCTTTTCCCTCAGCAATTTCTCAACGTTTGGAACTATTGTTTGTATAGTGCATAATGTGACAGCACATTTTAAGTTGTGATCCGATACTTGGCTTCCATGACATGGCTTGCTTATCTTCATCATAGGAAAAAAATTGCTGTTCGCACAGATGGCCTACGTGAATCCGAGAAAGGATGTCTGTACAATCGGGGAAATCTAAGACATGGACAGTTCATATAAAAGTCAGATAACTTCTTTTGTTTTGATATGTGTCCTTCAATTCACTATCGTAAAGTAAATCAGTAAGTTCTAATTACAAATAATAATCGAAAATCAAATTGAAAATTTTCCTAGTCTTTAAATCTCGAACCAAATTCCTGGCGCAGATCGTCATGATGTGTGAATATATTCTTCGAAATCCAAAGCCTTAAGTAACTGGTATGCCTAGCCTATATCGTTGTTAATTTTGAAAAATGTTCTGTAACTTATCCTTTTAGTTAAGCTAACGTTGCATAATTAAAGGTGGTTTCATATTAAACGCCTTCACTCAGCCATATAACTGTGTAATAATCTTGTTGTTACCTTGTAGAAAACAATTTAAAGCATTCAGATAATTCTATTAAGAAGGAAAGTTCACAAATCCATTTGTTTATTTTTCACTTATGATACAGACTTTTCTTCTTCCTCCGTGAATGATGATGTTTCCTCCCTCAGTTCAAAGAACATATTCAATAATTTGCCACGACCAAGTCACCGTACTTTACTACAATATGACAGATCGCCTTACTCGCTATTGCATTCATCAAGAAAGACTTAAATTGACAATGAGCGAGACTTTTCGATATAATTGTGTTGGTGGTTTTTCCAACTGGGCTACTTCTATAACACCATTTTGATTTGTTTTGCACATGAATTCTGTTGGTGTATAATGCAGTGAATAGAAATAACTTCATGGGATACATTAACGCTTTTCACTTCGTATCCTTACATTCCTTATTACACCCGTTTTACTTCCAACTAGAAATCTAGAAATACATATGGAGTGTTAGTTGGGAGGCCGGAGAGAAAAAGACCTTCGGGAGACCGAGACGTAGATGGGAGGATAATATTAAAATGTATTTGAGGGAGATGGAATGTCATGGTAGGGACTGGATTAATCTTGCTCAGGACAGGGATCGATGGCGGACTTATGTGAGGGCGGCAATGAACTTCCGGGTTCTCTAAAAACCATTTATAAGTTTTATTATCATCATCATTATTATTATTATTATTATTATTATTATTATTATTATTATTATTATTATTATTATGCAAATTAAGCTTTCAGGAATAACTTTCAGGAATAACTCCCTGTAAAGTTAATTTGAACAATGGGAACAGAAAACCACAATTTAAAGCGTTGGTACGTTTAACCAAATCTGGTCCCGGGTTCGATACCCGGCCCCGGAACAATTTTTCCTCGAAATTATTCAAATTAACTTTTACAGGGTCAGTTATTCCCAGAAAAATGTTGGTTGCTTAATTTGCATAAAAAATACGGTGTCGGGTAGAGTTCCCGGGTATCACTTGGTACGTAACAGAAAACCACAATTTAAAGTCACACAGAGTTAGTGTGCACTCAAATGTTGGTTGCTTGAAGGTTGTCAGCCCACTTTGAGGTCTGTGGATATAGAGGAAAAATTGGATCGGTGTCGGGTAGAGTTCCCGGGTAGCTCAGTGGGAGAGCGTTGGTACGTTTAACCAAAGGTCACGGGTTCGATACCCGGCCCCGGAATCAATTTTTTAACTGGAAATTATTCAATTATTATTATTATTATTATTATTATTATTATTATTATTATTATCATCATCATCATTATAATTATTTTTATTATTATGGTATTACAAACATTTCTGATCACGTTGTCAAGGTCTCGGGTTCGAATAATTTTCCTCGAAATTATTCAAATTAACTTTACGGGAGTTATTCCCGAAAGCTTAAATTTAAAGTCACTGTACGTAACGAGAAAACCACAATTTAAAGTCACACAGTTAGCACTCAAATGTTGGTTGCTTGAGTACGCCATGAACTACTGTATTTAAACTACGTTCATTTACAGTCGCACACAACTCATGAAACAGCCCTCATATTGTTCCAGCAATGACAAACTCTACTACCAACAGAGATATGCTCGGATTCCTGTGAAAATGGCAGCAATGTTTTGTTCTTTGATTGAAGCTCGGTTTTGAAACCTGACAACAAATATATTCCATTATACTGAACACAGCCAGTTTCCAATAGAAACAAGAGTAGGTATTATTAACTAAATTAAATTTGTCTTCGTTGAGAACATTTGCCCGTGCTCAAAACCGAGAAATTGTTCATGTGATGAATTTAGTCATGTGTATGAAATGCTCATCCTAGCATTTAATAAAACATAGGGGCTCGTATAACATGGTTTATTATTTGCAAGAACGCAAGACGTTTCCATGGCAACATAAGAATATTACACAGGGAATGGCACATTATATAAAGCCCTACCCCATCAACCGAACTCTGTCGTAATGGCACATTAGCTGGTTACCTGTACCATCACTCACACTATTCTAATTTAAATACATTTAGATTTAAAATCCCATACTTATGCACTGCACAAAACAATTACGGAACACTTTTAACTACTTGATAAATTTATTGTGTTTTGAAGTTGTGATGCTGAAAATTGGACAGTTAAAATTGATATAATTTCTTTAATAATTGACCAAGCAAGCTCATCTAAGTCAGGCATGTCAAAACCCTGCACTTGTCTCTGTGCGATGTGCAGTTTCTATTCCCCTACCTGGAGGGAGTGAATCGGTTTGGAGGGGAACGCGACAGGGCTGTACAGTACCTGCAGTAGCAGATCAGCTTTGGTTTCAGTAACACAGATCAGTACTGGTGCTCATTGAGCTGTGATTGTGAATGCGTTATGGAAAATAAAGTGAGGAGTCCACAGATATAACGAAGAAGAGAAATCACAAATCATATAACATAACTGTTATGCTGTTTTCCTCAGCCAATAGTAATTATTTTAAAATGAAAGACTTTCATCATATCATATGGACCTAATAGTGATGTGAGAATTTAAATCAGATTAGTAAAGTTCTCAATGATGTTGTCTTGGAGTCTGTACTAACACAGCCATCAATGGTTAGACGACTTACAACTTTTATTTGATAAGCTGATGAGTGATGAGAATATAGTGAAGAATACATGTGAGGGTCTTGAGGTTGTAAGGGAAGGAAGAAAGGAACTATTTGTAAGGCGGAAAAATTTTCTCGAAAAATAATACATAATGGCGAATTTTCCATCTCACGTTACTATATTATCTTAATATACTTACGTTAATAAATCTTTAAACCTGACACAAAATGTCCTCGCTTCACAGCTTGTGAAGTACTCTTTTAACTCAATTCAGTAACGCTCCCAACTTGCTGATACATGCTCCCAACGTTTTCCAAATAAACTATATATAAATTTAAATTCAAGCTTAATTTATCCAATTTATTAATGGTAATGCGAATATATATTAATATACAGCAAGGAAATGATTCCAGTGTAAAAGCCTCACAATGTCCTATTGCATGTAATTGGGAGTAAAATATTTTCTTTCTTAGCATTTGTGCACCAATGGTCCCAATAATGCTTGAGGAACAATGAAAGAGTATTACTTTGAAATAATCAGTACCTGCTATGTAAAATGAAATACTATGTTCGTTTTATGTTGTTTCGAAATTACTGCAACATTTATACTTTCTTCAAATAACTGTATACAAATCATGTAAATAAATGATTCTTTATAAACGACTGCATTGTGAATTGTATCTGGGTAAGTCTATTGTGTTACAATTATTGTCAAATATACACACTGACAATAATTGTGTTTTTTCCTTCTGCTAAGTATGTTTATAATGTCCAAATGCCAATTTAATTGAACACTAGAAGCGCAGAATAGATTCTTGTACATCCCTCCGGCTAAGAACTGGTAAGAGCAACACGTGGATGACGCAATCTGCACAGACCGGCGTTCCGCGCACATACACTGCACTTTCAGTATCTGATTTCTGACATGCCTGATCTAAGCAACTGTGGATTGTGTGAAGAATGGGATTCACAGTTACGAACTGACAAGATGGCTAAGAACATATGAGGAGCAAGGGCAACTGTTCTGTTACTTCTGCGAAACATGGACGGCAGAGACACCCAGTGTGTCATTTATGCACAACAATATTTCATTTTTAATCTACTTTTATCATTAGTGTGATGAAGTTCATATACCACTACATAACAGTGAATAGCAGGAAGTAAGTACTCCACGCTATTATACAGGGTGGAAGGGAATCTATTACATTAATTCAGAGAGGTAATAGATCACGTCAATGCCAACAACTTTTGACTAATAAGTTTTTTTATACGTCCAATAGTTTTGAGAATGCGAAATGTAACGCTGCAAAGAGTACTGCATGTCATTGCTCCAATAATCCACACCGAAAGACTAACGAAAAGAGAATGTAAACAAAAACGCCTCATCGATAATCTTATTCTTCAGTTTATCCGGCAGTTACATTATTTTCAACTATGTTAGTTACTTTACAATAAACCTGCATTTTTGTTGTTTAGTCAACTGTCTGAAGAAAGGTCGAGCCTCATAACTGACACCAATAAACCATCACTCATGAGCCAAGCCTTAATGGGATATAAAGTTGCCAATAGTAACATATTACACTAATCAGACTTCAGATGTAAGTTACACAAACAATTGAGGGGCTTAGAACAAAAGCAGGTAAGTGACATTATTAAAAAAATGAGGTAAGTGCGTGTTGTGATAGCCCAAAAGGATGTTTTTGTAGTAGGTTCTTTTACGGCGCTTTATCAACATCTCAGGTTATTTAGCGTCTGAATGAGATGAAGGTGATAATGCCGGTGAAATGAATCCGGGGTCCAGCACCGAAAGTTACCCAGCATTTGCTCGTATTGGGTTGAGGGAAAACCCCGGAAAAAACCTCAACCAGGTAACTTGCCCCGACCGGGAATCGAACCCTGGTTTCGCGGCCAGAAGCGCTGACCGTTACTCCACAGGTGTGGACAAAAAAAAAGGATGTTTCTTTGGGATAAAATCAGGTAAGTGATCACACTGTGCAGTGCTGCTATATGGGCATCATTTCACCAAACTAGTGTATAATATTTCATTGCATGTAGAACTTTAACTGTAATTTCCTCAAAACTAGGTTTCCGTCACTTACCTGTTGTTCTAAGCCCCTCAATTGTTCTTCCATTGATATATCGTCAAGTGAGATGTATTGCCTGAAAATATATGTACATATCAGCCGGAACCTCAATCAGAGGATCAGTTAAGTGTCATTAAACAATAATACCTACTGTAAGTATTTATATGCGTGGATTCTGTCAAGATAGAACAACTGTATTTATCCAAGTTTATTTTACTACAAGTATTCAATCATTCATAGTGTTCTGCGAAAGGCCAGGTCTCACACTACAAACCCAGCATTCTCCAGTCTTTCACATTTTCCTTCCTCTTTGTCTCCGTATACGATCCATATATCTTAATGTCGCCTATCATCTGATATCTTCTTCTGCCCCGAACTCTTCTCCCGTTCACCATTCCTTCCAGTGCATCCTTCAGTAGGCAGTTTCTTCTCAGTCAGTGACCCAACCAATTCCTTTTTCTCTTTCTGATGAGTTTCAGCATCATTATTTCTTCACCCACTCTTTCCAACACAGCTTCGTTTCTTACTCTGTCTGTCCATTTCACACGCTCCATCCTTCTCCATACCCACATTTCAAATGCTTCTAGTCGCTTCTCTTCATTTCGTCGTAATGTCCACGTTTCTGTCCCATACAATGCTACACTCCACACAAAGCACTTCACTAGTCTCTTCCTTAGCTATTTCTCCAGAGGGCCGCACAAGATGCTCCTTTTCCTATTAAAAGCTTCCTTTGCCATTGCTATCCTCCTTTTGACTTCCTGGCAGCAGCTCATGTTACTGCTTATAGTACACCCCAAGTATTTCAAACTGTCCACTTGCTCTACTGCCTCCTTTAGAATTCGCAAGTTTACCTTCTTTACTTTTCTTCCTATGACCATGGCTTTCGTCTTGTTGGTCATTCAATACTGCTCACAGCTGTCATTTAACTCCACTAGCAAATCCCTTAGTATCATCTCCTCTTCTGCTAACAACGCCATATTATTAGCAAATCTTACACTCTTCATTCTTCGTCCTCCTACTATTACTCCTCCCATGTTCTGAAAACAATACTTACTTACTTACTGGCTTTTAAGGAACTCGAAGGTTCATTGCCGCCCTCACATAAGCCCTCCATTGCTCCCTATCCTGAGCAAGATTAATCCATTCTCTATCATCATATCCCACCTTCCTCAAATCCATTTTAATATTATCCTCCCATCTACGTCTCGGCCTCCCTAAAGGTCTTTTCCTCTCCGGCCTCCCAACTAACACTCTATATGCATTTCTGGATTCGCTCATACGTGCTATATGCCCTGCCCATCTCAAAGTCTGGATTCAATGTTCCTAATTATGTCAGGTGAAGAATACAATGCGTGCAGTTCTGTGTTGTGTAACTTTCTCCATTCTCCTGTAACTTCATTCCTCTTAGGCCCAAATATTTTCCTAAGCAACTTATTCTCAAACAACCTTAACTTATGTTCCTCTCTCAAAGTGAGAGTCCATGTTTCACAACCATAAAGAACAACCGGTAATATAACTGTTTTATAAATTCTAACTTTCTGATTTTTTGACAGCAGACTGGATGATAAAAGCTTCTCAACCGAATAATAACAGGCATTTCCCATATTTATTCTGTGTTTAATTTCCTCCCGAGTATCACTTATATTTGTTACTGTTGCTCCAAGATATTTGAACTTCTCCACCTCTTCAAAAGATAAATTTCCAATTTTTATATTTCCATTTCGTACAATATTCTCGTCACGAGACATAATCATATATTTTGTCTTTTCTGGATTTACTTCCAAACCTTATTTACTTGCTTCCAGTAAAATTCCCGTGTTTTCTCTAATCGTTTGTGGATTTTCTCCTAATATATTCACGTCATCCGCATAGACAAGCAGCTGATGTAACCCGTTCAATTCCAAACCCTCTGTGTTATCCTGGACTTTCCTAATGGCATACTCTAGAGCAAAGTTAAAAAGTAAAGGTGATAGTGCATCTCCTTGCTTTAGCCCACAGTGAATTGGAAACCCATCTGACAGAAACTGACCTATACGAACTCTGCTGTACGTTTCACTGAGACACATTTTAATTAATCGAACTAATTTCTTGGGAATACCACAGTCTACTATATACAGTCGCGAAGCTCAATATGTAGTAAAAATGCAAACGTGGATAGTTTCCCACCACTAGGATCGCTACTATCGCCTCATCATCGCAGATCTCTCTCCTAGCAGATGACAAAATATGTTACACTTTCGTTGTCGTGTTCTTTTGGAAAAATTAACACCTTCCTTCCATTATTGAAATATTAAATGCATAAAGTTAATTTATTATTTTAATTAAGTATATTAAATTCCACCATAAACTCGAAGATACCTGCAAGAAATAAGTTAATATAATTTTTGTTTGTGCAAAACGAACTGAAATTTAGTATAATAGCTTCACTCATTCAAGATTATAGCGATAATTAACTATGAAACCAATAAATATTAATTTGCATTTCCCTTTACAACAATAATAATGGAAATATGAATTAATGGAGTAACTTACGTGTACCGGCACTTGTAGTGTAGGCTTACGTAGTTAACAAAGTGGGATGAGGTTAAGCAATAATAATAATCACACCAGAATTGGAAATAAAACGTGATCAATAAATTTTATTGTAACAGACTTTTTCTACGTCTCTAGTAAAGCAACAAATAAAAATAACAACAAAATTAACAGCTATAATTAAAAACATGTCCTTTGAAAAAAAAAGTAGGCCTAAGCAATAATAATCCCACCAGAATTGAAAATAAAACGTGATCAATAAATTTCATTAAAACAAACTTAATTTTCTACGTCTTTAGTAAAATAACACATAAAAATAATAGCAAAATTAATAGCTACAATTAAAAATATATCCTCTGAAAAAAAAAGTAGACCTAACCTTTATTTCTCTGGAAATTTACCAGCTTAAGTGACAGAACTTTAACCGGTATCTTATGTCCTTTCGGTTAGACTGAAACATTTCATTGTGAAATTTAAGGATATAATGTATTCTAACAGTCACAAAAAACTTCAAAATTAAGAGTTTTGTTTCTGCACAGCATTCTTGTGGAAACCCAGGAACCCTTCTGAATCTTTCGGAAATCGGAAAAAGGATAACTCTGGCCTCTTTCTCTTACTGTTGCTACAATTTATAGCACTACAAACGTCTCCTCTTTGTCCCATATTATTATTCAAATTATTATATTTTAGCCATTAACATTTTCATTACAACCAATAACGAACATTTCACAAGTATCAATGTGAAATACGCAACGAGCTAGCACTCGATAGAAATACAACACAGTCCAAAGTCGACCATGGACAGTCTATTGTTTCTAGTTGCTAACCGCTTGGAGCGCTTTATCACGAGATTTGCAAAAAAACACCTCAAGCTTCGCGACTGTATATAGTAGACTGTGGGAATACCAAATTCAATAAGAATATCATATAAAACTTCTTATTATTATTGTTATTATTATTATTATTATCATTATTATAAGTACTGTGTTTCTGCAAAGCTGTTTCTAACTCATTAACAAGTACAATACCACGACCGTGCTCTAGAGCTAAGATGGAATAATGCTTCTGCATCCCAGATAATTCACCGTACACATTCTTCTCATAGCACCGCATGGGTATTACGTAAACAAGGACCATAGCTGTGCACCCCAGTCTTGTTAATCAATAACGGGACATGTGTACTTGAGCCAGTATTGCCCGCGATGCGAATTCTCCTAAGGAAACGGTTTCATTACGTTCAGAGAGAAGCCCGCCGACCAACCGGTTGGTTATATTGCAGGTCGTTACTAATTCTTATCAGCTTTTGCAGGAGCTGGATCCCCAAATCACCGGCCTCACCCCGAGAAACTCCCTCCTCCGCGGAACTGCGCTAATTCAACCTGCGAGAGAATTCGAGACAAGATCCCCGCCCCACGACCCCGACAAACGATCGGGATCAAAACAAATGAATGCGCACTGCTCTGCTCCAAGCAATTCAAGTACGACCAAGAATGTGTGACGTCATTTCTGTAGCCTTAATTGTAATAGAGTAACTACCAACAAACGAAGTGCTGAGGAATTCCACTGCGACAGACAAACCGGAAAAGTGGGCGAACGAAAGGGTACTTACGAGGCGTGAGAGCAAATAAACCAGTGGAGTGGTTGAAGTAACCACTTGTATTTGACTGTGACGTAGTTACGTATAGGTCTACAGTATGCACGAGTGATTAACAAACGTAGTGTACAAAGGGTCGAAGGAATGGGTAGGTAGTTAAATATAATATATATAGAGTGTAAACGACGAGTATTGTGGATGAAGGAACAAGAGGTGAAGATATATATATATATATAAGATATATATATATACACACACACACAGGGTGTTTCCGAGGTGATGTTACAAATTTTCAGGGATGATGGCGAAGGGCACATGTATCAATTTGAGATAAGGAATTCTGATCCGGAAATGACTGAGTCGAAAGTTACAAGCAAAACTAGTTCTGTGGAAATGAAATAATTTTATTCCTCTGTACACCTTATTTATGTGTATTTATCTGTACATCTTACACATACTGTATTCATCTGACGTTGTTTACGTTGTCTACTTACAGTATTCCGGTGTCTGAGGGATGGGGACAGGAAACTACACTAAAGCAATGCAGATAGCGTAATGTGTAACGGACATGGTCGGTCCTGATATGCACGTCTGTAGACAGCAGTGTATGTGTACAAGTTGCAGTGTCCAGTCGATCAGTCCTAGTGAAATGAAGGAGTACAAGAGAGCGGAATAAGCAGATCTGATTTTCGAATACGGATGAACCAATGGGAACAGTAGACAAGCTCACAGATTGTATCGGGACAAATACCCAGGTACGAGACGTCCGATCCATACTATGTTTCCACGATTGTTCCAAAGGTTAAAGGAAGGAGGGCACGTGGTGCCAAATTACAATTCCATTTCCACAACTATTTTTGCTTATAACTTTCTACTCGGTCATTTCCGGACCATGGTTCCTGATCTCAAATTGATACATGTGCCCTTTGCCATCATCCCTGAAAGTTTGTAACACCACCTCGGAAACACTCTGTATATATGAAGAAAAAAAAAAGTGATCAAGGATAAAGTGAGGGGAATAATGAAGAAAAACTCAATTAGTATTAGAAACAAAATCGTGGAAAGCAAGAAGCCAGAAATGCAAGAAAGTGTGGAATTTGGAGTTTTATTGAATGCAAATTCCGATCGAGCAGCAGGCAGCAGTACGAAGACCCCGGGCTTTTTGCTGACAGGAGAAAATAGAGGGAAGGCCGTGAGGAGTAGAGAGGGGAGAAGTGGTATGGACGCATGGAGGAAGTCTGTAGTGACGTCACCACAAGGTCACGGTAGGAGTGAATTGTGTCGAGTGAGTGAAAGCGGAGGCGTTTGTGATGTGAGCGAGACAAAAATAAATGCAACGTGAGTCAACTGCTGGTAAAGGTTAAGGAGCACAGAAAGTATAGAAAAAGGTGGGTTAGGGATAACAAGAGGAAGTACAGATAAGGTAAATACAGCAGATAGTAGAAATCGGGAAGGGAGTAGCAAGGATAAACCATCTTATAATCCAAGAAAATGTGTGTTAGTAGATTGAAAAATTTGTTAAGAAGTGTGCAATGAAATATGGATGAATAGTGATTAAGTATTAGGAGTAGGTCATGATGACATTATTTAAATAGTGAGAAATAATACATACTATAAAGTTGTAAGAGTAGATGAGATAAAATTAGGATTAGCCTACATAGGTATCAGTAGGGACAAAAATGTGATATAGACAGATTTAAAGTCAAATTTTTACTGGTGCCCAAAGTTAAGGCGAGTTAAGCAAAGGTGTGTTTTCGCTTAGCGGAGTACACACGACTCAACCTTTTGCCTGTTGGAATCTCAACGAGAAATTCCTTCCTGAGTCTTCATATACTTCTGCCTGAATAACTTGGAGGTAAAGAAATGGAATCAGCAACAATATCCAAAGATAAAAATTAGGTAGGCATTTGTAAAAAAGTTTATAACTTCATAAAAGACTAATAAATAGAATAGAATATACATTACAAATTAACATATTAAAAGTGGCTACTGCAACAAATGCAAAGCCCTTTAAAAGTTAAAATAAACATTTTTGACATTTATTTTCTAGAAAGAATGCCAGATATTTTGAAAGTTACTTGCTTTCATAAAAATGAAACATTGAAAGAAACGTCAAAACTCAATATAGTGTAACAATGTTAAAAATATTTCTTTGAAGAAGCTTCTCTATTTGATTTTTGGCCCAAAACTTTTCTTGAACATGTTTCAATGCGAAAACGCGAGTAACAATGTCAGAGCTTTCAGTGCGTTGTCATGTGGGAGTAAAGCAGTAGTTATTTCAGGTGATTGCGGATTGCAGGTGAAGTCAAGGAAATGTCAGGTTTTACATGCCTTTAATCAATATAGGCCTACATAGCATCTTGGTATAACGTCTGAATGTTTTGTGGACTGCCTTGAAATGTAGAGGGCAAAGTAACTGTTTTTCCTGCTAAGAGATCTTCCTGAAGTGATCGGGGAAAGTACAAAATAGTAATTATCGTTTCTAAAATTGAAGGATGTATCGCCATATTTTATAAGTTCCATCTTTATTCTGTCTGCCCATGTTGTATTTATGTTCAATTTTTTTGTGGAGCAACGTTAATATTTTATGCTGTTTTTAAATGACTATTACAATTTTACTACGTCATACTAATTTTGACCAATAAAACGGTACGAAAGGACGTCTTTCAACCAATCATGGCTGCTTATCGCACAATTTTATCGTTTCCCTAGCATTTGTCTATTTTATCACTACCCTAGCATTTGTTTCTTTGTTTGTCAACATTTCAAACTGCTCTGGTCTGGACGTAAAAAAAGGCAGAAAATTACAAACCACTCCAATCGGTGCACAGAACTTTCAAATATGACTCGCATTGACATTCAAGAACAAGAATTAATAAAGATCACTGGTCATAGCTATGCATCTTCTCTGAAACCTTATTTACAAATAAATGAAGAACACCATTCGGAAATCCTGAATAATTTGACGGACAAAGCATGTACATAGACGAGTTCCACTTCTTTTACGCACACGTCCAATATAACATCAACTGAACCACCAACCACTAAAACATTCAAATTTGAAAATTGTACTTTCAATAATTATTTATTTTAAAATTATTCTTGTTTATTTTTTATTTCATCATCGTTAATTAAAACTTGTCTTGTTTATTTTATCATCCCTAATTAAAACTTTTCTAACACTCGTTTATATTATTTAGGTTATGTTATAGCTTCTGCTATATGATATTATGAATAGTCACGTATCAGAGATTGTTTAATACTAAGATTTATTGAAAATCATCTGTCAACTGACGTTGATTACTGGGATCCGTATATTTGAAGTGGGATGCAACTGTTTTAATAAAAATGAAACTGAATCAACAAAGCCTTCTTGACTAGTAACCGTCCACAGAGTTCAATGAAGATTCCATAGTTGGCACAACTGATAACAAGGAAACAGGTAATCATTACACACTACTGCCATCTAGCGTAAGTTAATATTTGTAATGTTGAGATGGTACAATAATACATTTGAAGACAGTTGTATTTTCGTAAGTCAATTAATATTTTATTGTATTGGAGTACTTCGTTACTTCTAATCTTTATATATTTTCTTCTAATCGTGCAATAGTCAATTAAATACCACTCGAGTTTTGATTTTATCTAGATAAATCAAAACCTCTAGTGAGATTACTGTTGACAATCGCATATCTATCTTGTGATTTTTGTGGGAAAATTTTTGAACTGTCCATATTGATTCTCAATCATGTTACAGAAGCCTTCTCTATTAACTTCACTTGAAACATTCAATATAGTCCTGACTTCTATATCAATAGTGGGGAAGCTCCTGAAATCCTGATTACTTGTTCCATAATGGCTTCCAACATGTATTGACTGTCTCGGGTTTCAAGGTATCTGCAGCCTCTGCAATAAATACAGCTGCATCTGCGATTGTGAGGCTCTCCATAAATTCATGATACTCACAAAGCTGCGTTCACGCTTAGCATCGAAGGAAGCATGAATCCTTTCGAAGGCGACATCTAATGCACTTAATGATGTCTTCATGAATTGGCTGCAGCAGTGACGTAGTGTGACATCACTCCTACCTTTTCGTAGGCTAAAAACCCATCACCGTAAAAAACAGCTTGTTACGAATTCCTACAGTAAGCCTCGGAATAGGACTGATTCTCTGGCACGACCACAGCAAAGGAATAAGGTTTTGAGATTTGGCACTTGGAACGTAACTAGTCTTTATAGAACAGGAGGGGTAACATTAGTAGCAAAAGAACTAGCTAGATATTGAGAGGAACATAGGTTAAGGGTGTTTGAGAATAAGGTGCTTAGGAAAATATTTGGGGCTAAGCGGGATGAAGTTACAGGAGAATGGAGAAAGTTACACAACACAGAACTGCACGCATTGTATTCTTCACCTGACATAATTAGGAACTTGAAATCCAGACGTTTGAGATGGGCAGGGCATGTAGCACGTATGGGCGAATCCAGAAATGCATATAGAGTGTTAGTTGGGAGACCGGAGGGAAAAAGACCTTTAGGGAGGCCGAGACGTAGATGGGAGGATAATATTAAAATGGATTTGAGGGAGGTGGGATATGATGATAGAGACTGGCTTAATCTTGCACAGGATAGGGACCGATGGCGGGCTTATGTGAGGGCGGCAATGAACCTTCGGGTTCCTTAAAAGCCATTTGTAAATAAGTAAGTAAGTAAAAACAGTATATTGAAGTTGGCCGGAAAAATTAGATTCAATGTGGTCTATGCAGGGAAAACTGAAATTTTACTTTTTGGATATATCTGAAAATTGTTTCATATATTTTCTATCGGCGAATGCGTAACTCCCGGATACGAAGTGCTGTCTACAGAGTGGCAAATGGATTTAGAAAATAAGAACATTACCATATACTGCGTGTTCAGTTCAAAGTGTGTCATGGCTCGCCGTATGCCGCCATGTGGCTAGCCGATGAGCCTAGAGAATTCAATCTTCCTACATTTCCGCAAAGGCGTATTACCTATGTGCCACATAAGTTGCCTATCAAGTACGGCGTTCATTCTGAAGAGTACTTACCTATACGTACGGTAACGCCGGTACTGGCAGGAATGTGAACTGTTTGGAAACACGTACTGAGGTGAGTTTTTTTCTTTATGGGGAGAGGGTTAAGACGATTACTTACGTATTTGTTGACATTAACTTCGACGGTCAACATGGACACGGAGCATTTGATTTGTGTTGTGGAATGTTGCCGTACGCAACCGATGATAACAAATACCCTGGGTACGACTTGCCCGCGCAAAACAGTTCGAAAGAGGTTGTGGTAACACACAGACAGTACAGACCGCCATCTGTTGCTACGACGTTCAAGTTATACCGTACACGTTCTCAAGCTCAGATTGAACGCCTTGATTAATAGGCAACTTCTCTGACATAAAAGCTGAAACTCGCTAAAAATCGTTGACTCACAACAGTGACGTCATGACACACTTTGAAATGAACACCCAGTAGAGTTCCTTTATAATGAGAGTTGAGACGTTGACCCCCATCAACAATTAAAATATGTAATGATTTGATAGCTCTGAAAATGGAAAAACAAAACTCTATGAGAAGTAAAACTATATACCTACATTATATTGTATACAAATATTAAACGAATTTGATACATAATTTTATAATGTATTATATTATTTTATAATATAATCTATTATATATGAAATGTAAAAAAATTATTATTACAACTAGTTTGTCACTAAGAAATCAGGAAAAGCTGTTAACTTCAATTTATTTTAAGCAAAGCGTTACTGGATTATGCAACAAGGTAGGCGATGTTTGGATCCTGTGTCTCAACATTTATATTCAATTATTATCGAGAAACTCTTGCGTGTGCTCGATTACACTAACCTCTAGCGCTTGAAAGCGGAACTAAACGCCAACAGAGCGCATAAACACAGAAAAACAGGACAGGAAAATTTGCCCAGTGTCCATTCTATATAATCCCTATTCACTTTTATACCTCTGTCGTTTTACTTTCCAAATCGGAGAATATATTGTTTCCGAAGACCCATTTGGGAATTGTTTAAGACAAGAAACAAATTATTGCAGTTTATACAAACCGGGATGCTGAGAACCTACATTTAGGTTACGTAAAAATCTCTAAAGTGTTATTCTGCTGTACCACAATAATTTATCCATAAATTTCGTATAATGATAAAGTAAAAAATTTCGGTTTTTGTTCAAACGGAAATAATGTTCTATGTAAGAGATGGAATTCAAAAGTCCTTAGATTACTGCGAAAGTTTACTGTATCTAAAAATACAGGGTGATTCACGAGGAAAGGTAAAAAATTTAGGATACGATATCTTAGGCCATTTTGAGTGAAAAAGTTCATATGAACATAGGTCCGTTTTCAAACGATGGCAGAGCTAGATGCATTTTTTTGGTAAAACGTCTCGCCCCAATGTGAATCAGACGTTACCATACGCTGCTGACGTGAGACTAGGTCAAGTTCGCAATGAATGACGTAACATTGGAATCTGCATTGTGAACGATGTAGATAAGAGAAACAAACCGGGTGGTGGGGCATTACGAATGTCCAATCGCCTGCCCTTGTCTGATGTAATGACACAGAACCCGCTGATAACACAAATAGCCTACACTATCATCCATTCACAGCAGTCCAGTCAGCTACCTACAATACAGTAGTTATACAGGTACAGTTATCGGAAGTGTTAAGTTGTGTTTTTCAAGATGCCTTATAAATTTTCGACTACAGAATATGCCGATATTGTGTATGTTTATGGTTTGTGCGATGGAAGTACCTTGCGTGCCGTCGCTGAATATGAACGACGCCTTCCGAACAGAAGGGTACCATATCGAAGAGTATTTACTGTCTATGGGGTTGTGTGAAAGACTTGGTATAGCAAAGGAACGGGGAAACGAGAGAGGCGCTAATCGACCGTATTTTGGATGCGGCATAAAGAAATCCACGTGCAACTCTCCCGAGCGATGAGTGCGATTCACGCCCGAGCGCAACAGTGCATTGAAGCAGAAGGAGGTGCCTTTGAAAATGTGCGAAAACATCGACCCCGACGTCTAGAATATTAGGTATGTATGCATACGTGAATATAAACTTTAAATTTGTCCGTTATCTGTCTCTAAATGCGAGTTGGTACAGTGGAATCCCACAAGTTTTTGTGAAATCAAAGCGCCATATCTCCGTAACCGTTCGAAAACGGATCTATATTCATACGAACTTTTTGACTCAGAATGACTTCAGAATTCACATCCTAAATTTTTACCTTTCCTCGTGAATCACCCTGTATAGTTTAATTTTAACTCTAGATATTTAGCGTAACGGTCATTCAGCAATCCTAAACATTTAATAATTGTCTCTTTCACAGAAGTCATTGCTGGTTCATTCGATGAAAACTCCTTTCCTTTCAGTTTATTAAACATCACAATATATCTACGCATATATTCAACACGCTTGCTTTGCTCCGACATATTTTATTTGTAGACGTCGTCACAGTGGATAAGTAGCATTCTTCAATATAATAAATCTCTGTTAACCATTCGTACTAAAACTCATAAATCACACAATCTAACTAAAGTTTGAATATAAATTTTAAATGCTTGTGTTTACTTACGTATTTCACTCCCAATAGATTCAGCTTTTTGAGCGTGGCAAGCACTTGAAGATGGGAAGAATGGTTGCACGTTTTCAGTAATTCTGTAACAAAGTATAAAATATTAATTATTGCATAAAACAAATTACATATTTTAAAGCATCTATATATATATAATTTAAACTGGTAATGGAAATTACGGGAAAACGGCTGAACGGATTTTAATGCGTGACCCCTCATTTTCATGCCTGGCATCCAAAGTTTTTCGGAAAAATAATAGTTTTCAGTGAAATGTCAATTTTCCTGCATAATTTTCATATTTTCCAAAATCCATCTGTTGTCAGTTTTGAGAACTAATTTTATTGAATCACGGCCGACTTGATTGAATTTCAGAACAAAACACACACTACAATAAACAATAGGCTATTACACGAAGGCCATGACCTGCATACTACTAAGATATAAAATCATCCGTCCTCAAGTGAGGTTGACCACTGGGATCCGGAATTAACAAACATAAAAGATAATGGGAAATGAAACAGGCAAAATATGGATTAGATTTGTACATTAGAGCTCAATTCAATTTGTTATTAAAAATTGATTCTGTAGTGTATAATTTTCCGAGTATAGCTGTGTATTGGATATTCAAATCTACGAAACTTGAGATGGTTTGATGACATTATTACCATTAGAAATTAAATATTAGGCCTATTATAGTTAATAGCATGATGCGTCTATTTTTCATTAATTGTACATAATATTGATGCTATATTGATGACATGAAAGTGAAACGTTTTGAGGTTGTGTAAGTAGATGTAGAGTATAACTTAATTTAGATCTTCATTTCTATAATTTACTGAGTGGCTGCTATATATAACTACAAAACTTAAGATAATAATATTATTAAAAATCAAATATTTTTATAGGCCTACTTATTAACCCAGTGGGGTTGGGTCTTTTTCATATACTTAATGGCGGTGTAGTGTAGATATTGATATGTGTCATTGTCTTCAGTATTGGCTCGAGAGAGCGCAAAAATTACAGTTCCTAAGGAAAGATAAAAAGGTATTACTTACTGATAAAATAAGAGGCCTAGAAAATTTTGTAGTCTCCAGATCATTTCAGCAAGATCTCTTAGTAGGATGAAATGATTTTACGTCCTACATTTCAGTTCTACATGAAGCAGCTATACGAAAATCCTATTGTTCGAAAGCTTAGCAAACATGACATTTTTTTAACTTTTGCCTACAATCCACAATGACCTGAAATAGCTACTGCTATCGTCCTGACATTGATACTTGCGTTTTTGCGTTGAAACTCAAAAAATGAAGTTGGATAGGTTCAAGAAAAAGTATTTGGCCTAAAAAAAATCCATTCAGAGGGAGTATGTTTCATTATTATGGAAGCAAATAGCTATGAAAAAGACAAGTATTCTTCATTGAAAATAAATCTGAAAAATTTTTATTTGAACGTCTAACGAACTTAGTTTGCAGCAGAATTTGCTGCACAAGCCACTAGTTTTGTTTTATTTTTAATTTACATAAATACAGGGTGATTCAAATGGTAAGGTTAACCGGTGAGGAGATGATTCAGAGCGAAATTTATAGCGGGAAAGTCCTTTGTCAGTTTTATTTATTTGCAGCTGTTTCAGAGTTACAACAAGTCAAACATTTACTCACAACTAAGGTTACTTGCAATAATTACTAATTTACAGTACTTTATGGAGCAGCTGCTCAAATTGACCTCGTTTGCACACAAATATAGCTGGGTCCGTTCTCATAAGGCGTTGTTCACAAGATCTAACAGCTCGTTTCGTAGTCTGATGTCTGTTGCAACCGCATAAATTCTTTGGAGCAGATGATCTCTACCTGTAATCTCCGTAGCATACACCTTTTCTTTCATAAACCCAATTCAAAGAAATCCAGAGGAGTTAAGTCAGGGGACCGTGCTGGCCAATCACAACATTTCACGGCGTGTGTTCCATTGTCATTCTATCAAAGCTGTAAATCATACCTTGTAAACAAATCTAGATAAAAACAACTGACGGTAAATTAGTATTTATTGTAAGTATCATGAGATGTGAATTAACTGTTTGACCTACTGTAACCAAAGTAATACCAAAAAAGTGTTTTCCATACTACATTCCTTAAACAGCATTCGAAAATTCCTCCCGCTATCACTCAAGAAAATACTAGTGCAAACACTAGTAATGCCCCACTTCGATTATTGTGATTTTCTACTGACTGACCTCAATGTCAACCAGTCGCAAAGATTACAACGTGTTCATAATTCTTGTGTTCGCTTCGTCTGCGATGTCCGTCGCGCTGACCACATTACCCCATCCTTCCAAACTCTAAACTGGCTACGGCTTAACGAACGTAGAAATTTTCATTCTCTTGTTCTCCTTTTCCAAGTCCTTCACACCTCTACACCTACCTACCTTGCCTCCCGTTTCAGTTACCTGTCATCATATCATAATCTCTTCACACGCACGCAAAATAGCCGCTTACTAGCCATACCAACACATAAGACATCATCGTATTCATCATCATACACAATCTCGCTCTCGCGCTTGTGGAATACCCTACCCAGTGACATCAGAGACTGTCGGAATTTAGTAGCGTTGAAAATCAAGCTTATTAAGCATTTTCTTACTGCGTAGATTAGGTTTAATTTTTACTTAATCAATAAAAGAAATGCTTCTCTCTTCTTAACTTTTACAATAAACTGTCTAGGTTTCATTAATCAGTTAATCTTTCAGTACTTCGATTTTTATTGTATTTGTAAATTTAATATTAATTGTAATTATAATTGTAATTGTATTCTTAATATTGTAGTTTTAATCCCCTGGTAGAGGGGAAGAGAAGGCCTGATGGCCTTATCTCTATCAGGTTAAATAAATAAATAACTCTGAAACGGTTGCAAATAAATAAAACTGACAAAAAATTTTCTTCTCTAAACATCGCCCCTGAATCATCTCTTCACCGGTTGATCTTACCTTTTGAATCACCTTGTGTATGTACTGTAAAAAAATTATGGTTTATTTAACGACGCTCGCAACTGCAGCACACTTAAATGCCATCGACCTGGGCCGGAATCGAACCCGCAACCTCGAGCACAGAAGCCCAGCGCTATACCGACTACGCTACCGATGTATTGTAAATTGTTTACATGTAAACTAAATGATGGAACACTGTTGCCCATCAGATGAATTATGAGCCACAAGTAGTGGCCAACACGGAGTCCCAACCTCATGTCATGTGATTTCTTTCTGTGGGGTAGATAAAACAGATTTATCGCAACAAACCATAAATTATGGAGCAGCTGGATGGTCGCATTCGATGTGCCCTAACACCACCGGAGTTACTGTCGAAGTCAGTTCAGGCTATTCTCGAACGATTAGAGAAACTGATAAACAATGCTGATGCCTATGTGGAATTTTAAAATTCCAGACAATTTTCTACGATTCTACCGTCGAATTGCTTCTTCACAGTCGGTTAATTAATTATTAATAAGGTTACTGACAATTTTCAATAGGCACTTTCTTTTTAATTAGGCCTACCCAGTAATTTACAGTTCATTTCAGTTACCCATTCGGCGGCAGCACTTATACGTTAACACACGTGCAAACCCTCGCAGATAGATATTAAACGGTTAAACATCTATGAATGAATGAATGAATGAATGAATGAATGAATGAATGAATGAATGAATGTCAGCCATGATGTCCCATGTTGGGCACAGGCCTCCTGTGATGGGGTTAGAACCCCCTATACTAATAATAAATCAGTAGCCGAAATTTTCCTGGTAATTTTCGATTTTCCAAAAATAATTGATCCTAACATATATAATTAAACGCCCTGAAACCGAAAATCGCATTTTTTTAATTTTTGTTTGTATGTCTGTCTGTCTGTCTGCTGGAGGTCTGTTACCTTTTCACGCGACAATGGCTGAACCGATTTATGTGAAAATTGGAATATAAATTAAGTTCGTTGTAACTTAGAATTTAGGCTATATGGCATTCAAAATATTTTATTTAAAAGAGAGGTTATAAGGGGGCTTGAATTAAATAAATCGAAATATCTCCCTTATTATTAATTTTCATGAAACACATTACATAACAAATGTTTCTTTAAAAATAATTTCCGATAAGTTTTATTCCATGCAAAATTTTGATAGGACTAATATTTAATGAGATAAATGAGTTTCAAAATTACAATAACAACGCCATCTAAGGCGGTGTAATGAAATAAAAAACAAATGACATCGTCTATAAGGGGCCTTGGTCAACAACAATCGAAAGCTATGAAACATAGCCTACACAGAATGTTTCTGTAACATCGGAAGCTAAATTAACCGATTTGTGTAATTAATTATTATTTCACCATTGGAAAGTGTAGTTTCTCTAGATGGACATAATGCTATAATGTTATTACAGTAACGTCTGAGTGAATCGAGGACAGGTAAGATTGAAATAGCTTCTTATGCACAGAAAACTTGAAACATTCGTTTCTGTATTTCCTAAAACAATTTTTATGACCAAATGAGTGGTCTCTAGATCAAATTGATCGCATTTTAATTTTTTTTATTCAATTTAAATTAAGTAACATATTAAACGATTTATCCTTCTATCAAACACGAATGTTCCCTGGATCAAATATCCTATTTTAATTATGTAATTACTTTATATTTATTTCTAACAGGTGCAGCGGAGCGCACGGGTACGGCTAGTAGAAGAACAAATGGGGAAGAAGTAAGGGGGATAAATATGGATCGTATACGGAGGTTAAAAGGGAGGCGGAAAACAGGAAATATTGAATAATGCTGGGTTTACAGCGAAGGAACTGCATTTGGACAGTAAACTATGAATGAATTAAGAAAGGGTATAAGGAAGATAGAAAGAAACAAAAAAAAGAAGAGAGGGTTTTAAAAAAACTAACAATGAAGAAGCAAACACGGTCTACTTCATGGTAAACTGATTTACTATCAAAGTAGATACATATAGGTTACTTCACAGATTTACACTAAACAGCGACAAGTGTAAAATACATGTGTGTTGTAAATGCTTTTTCTATCTATCTATATATATATATATATATATATATATATATATATATATATATATATAATTTGAACTGGTAATGGAAATTACGGAAAATGGCTGAACGGATTTTAATGAATGACCCGTTACTTTGAAACTTGGCTTCCAAGAATTTTCAGAAAAATAGTAACCTTCACTGAAGCGTTAGTTTTCCTACATAATTTTCCTATTTTCTAAAATCCATCTTTCGTCAGTTTTGACAACTAATTGTAATTCAGAATAAAACAAAACACTCACTACAGTAAACAATATTACACGGAGGCCATGATCTGCAAGACTGCTGACATATTTAGAGTTCAAATCAATTGGTTATTAAAAACTTCAAGACTTTCTAAAATAATTTACAGGTCTGATTTTGCGGTGTGTAATTTTCTGAGTGCAACTGTGTATTGAATATTAAAAACTACAGAACTTGAGGTCGTTTGATGACATTATTACCATTAGAAATGAAATATCATTATAGTTAATGCCATGATGTGACTATTTTTCATTAATTATACATATTAATGCTATACTGATGATATGAAAGTGAAACGTTTTGGGGTTATATAACTAGATGTAGAGAATATCTTAAATTAGATCTTCATTTCTAATTTACTGAGTGGCGGCTATTTTACAAATTAACTTACAAAATTTACGTAAGACAATAATATTGTTATTATAAATCAAATATTTTCACAGTTATTAATCAAGTGGGGTTGGATCTTTTTCATAAACTTATTGGCGGTGTGGTACATATATTTTATGCATCACTCTCTTCAGTATTGGCTCGAGAGAGCGCAAAAATTACAGTTTCTAAGGAAAGACCAAAAGGTATTACTTACTGATAAAATAAGAGGCCTACAAAATTTTGTAGTCTCCCGATCATTTCAGCAAGATCTCTTAGCAGGATAAAATGATTTTATTCTCTACACTTCAAGCTCTACATGCATGTGTATTGTTCGAAAGCATAGCAAACCTGACAATTTTTTTAACTTTCACCTACAATCCACAATGACCTGAAATAGCTATTGCTTTACCCCCACATAAAAAACCCCACTGATAGTCCTGAAACTGTTACTTTCGTTTTCGCGTTGAAACTCAAAAACTGAAAGTGGGTAAGTTCCAGAAAAAATATTTGGCATAAAAAAAACATTCAGAAGGAGTATATTTCATTATTATACAAGCAAATAACTTTCAAAATGTCTGGTATTCTTCATTGAAAATGAATCTGAAAAATTTGTATTTGAACGTCTAATGAACTTAGTTTGCAGCATTTGCTGCACAAGCCACTAAGGACTACATTTACCAAATATTTTACTTACATAAAACAGTCCTCAAGTCAGTTCACCGTTTCTTTCACTATTTCTACAAATTATGAATTCTGTATTCTAAGTTTGTTCGCTCAAATCGCTGATGGTTGACGAAGCAGTAGGCCTACAAGCACAAGAGTTGGGTTTTACTAGTTAATTGCAAATACAGTAGAAACCTTCTCATCGTACGGTTATAGTAATGCATACCCTTTAATTGGCTAGGGGTTGAAATAACCAGAGACTGATACCAACAGCGGAGAGGCCCCCAAATTGAATTATTGAACAGATCCAATTAATGCTGATGACACAGAGGGACACAGCTTTGCTTCGCGTTCCTTTCCCTACACGCAAAACATCCCTTACATCACACGAAAATACTATTTTTACAATTTTACAGAATCTGCAAATCAAAAACAGCACGAATGATTGCACAATTCACTCTCTGCAACTGTAACATGTGAACTAATAACAGAATGTGGAACTCTCTCAATGATTTCACCATCTGTTTTGACGAGATGGCTCGCAATTTTCAGACCCACGCAGCAACACAGTTGAGTTCTTCACGAAAACGTACGGTGAGAATGAATGCATCAGACAAAAATGGGACACCTGTCATTACCACGCTTGAAAAAAGTATCTTGCAGAAATCTATTTTAAAACACATTAACTTTATTATGGAATTAAAGATAATGAACATGTAATTGTATGTGTTTATTCACGCAGCGAATGGGTAAATACCCGGTGGAAGCGGTAACTAATTATACTCAATAATGACAATTATAATAAACACAGCTAATAATAAATATAATTAATAATATTAGCAATAATAATTAATACTAATAATAAATAATAATAATAATAATAATAATAATAATAATAATAATAATAATAATAATATAATAATATGAACAAGGAGCATCCTAAATTAAATGAAGCACGATCACTTAAAATAACGTTTAAAGTAAATCTAATTTGTATCTTAACCCCAAAATTTCAAGAGGCATGTTGGCCCAATAAGTTAACATGTAAATGAAAATAAGTATCATAAATCCTTCAATAACTGAGGCACTGACATGGGAAAGGTCGTAACTGCCAAAAATTCGAATTTTTAGGTTTTTCATTGAGAAGTTAGTAAATGGCCATGCCAATGGCACAGAGAAGGTAGTATGTCCGTATGTAATGAAACGAAGTTGGAAACGTAGCCACTAGATGTTGTAAGTTGTATGTGCACAGCTGTTGGCGCGGAGAAGGTAGTACTCCTTTTACAACATCAGAGTGTGTCTAGACAAATATGGGCTGATAACTGTGCAGGGCAGAATAAGAATCGGTTGATTCTAATGGTCCAGATTTACATTATTGCCAAGAAACATTTTGATTCAGTGGACTTGAAATTCCTGGTTTTAGAACATTCCTACATGCCATGTGATAGGGAATTTGGCATCATAGAGAAAAGAAAAATAATAAGATGCAAGACCATGGTTCCAGAAGAGGTAAGGCCTAATAATGTAATAATGATGAAGGATGAGGATTTCTTCGACTTTTCTGCAGAATGTGACAAGTTTTTGAATACGAGTCGTATCAAAATCACCCTCAACTGGATTAGACTCTAAAGAGGCGATTTTCATGTAATAAAAACAAGACAGTCATTTAATGACCTTGAAATGTGGACAGAGCACAGGAGTTTTAAGAAAGGACAGTCATTAAACGTCAATCACTCACTTGCAGTGCTTGCAACGCCTTGAAAGAAGACCAGTCGTCCCTGATGCCAAAAAGAGAGACTTGTTATCTATGTTAGACTTCCTCGATGAAAAGTATCATGTATTTTACCGAAAAATTTGTGCATAATGTTATAATTACGTTAATTCTCAGTTTGGCTAAGGAGCGATTTCAATGTTGTATTTTCAGAAAATAGGATTTCACAGACTATTACACTCTTACTACGTCATACTACTTTTGACCAATAAAACGGTACGAAAGGACGTATTTCAACCAATCATGGCTGCTTATCGCACAATTTTATCGCGTCCCTAGCATTTGTTTAATTTTATCGCGTCCCTAGCATTTGTTTCTTTGTTTGCCAACATTTGAAACTGCGCTGGTCTGGACGTCAAAAATATATATAAAATTACAAACCACTCCAGTTGATGCACGGCAGTTTCAAATATGACTCGCATTGGCATTCAAGAACAAGAATTAATAAAAATCACTGGTCAAACCTATGCATCTTCTGAAATCCGATTTACAAATAAATGAAGAGCACCATTCGGAAATCCTGAATAAGTTGAATACACCATGTAGGCCTAAATCAACGAGTTCCACTTCTATTATGCACACGTCCAATATAGCATCAATTGAACCACCAACCACATTCAAATTTGAAAATTGTACATTCAATAATTATTCCTTTTAAAATTATTCATGTTTATTTTTATGTCATCGTCGTTAATTAAAACTTTTCTAACACTTGTGTATATTAGTTAGGTTATGTTATAGCTTCTGCTCTGAGAGGATAAAAAGAACTTCTGCTATATGATATTATGGATAGTCACGTATCAGAGATTGTTTAATATTAAGATTTATTGAATAGTAATCATTACAGTGTCTGTATAAAGACACTACTGCCATCTAGCATGCATCTAGCGTAATATTTGTAATGTTGAGATGGTACAATAATACATTTGAAGTCAGTTGTATTTTCGTAAGTGAATTAATATTTTATTGTATTGGAGTACTTCGTTACTTCTAATCTTTATATACTTTCTTCTAATCGTGTAATAGTCAATTAAATCCCACTCGAGTTTTGATTTTCTCTAGATAAATCAAAACGTCTAGTGAGATTACTGTTGATAAATCTGTGCCAGACTTTTCAAATTTCATATGTAACACAAACATGAGTGTATGCCTTTCATTTAAAGCAGTTTCTGTAATAATGTAAGTGAGAAAGTGTTCATAAATTTGTTTTTTGCTTCCCCTGAAAAAAATTGTTTTTGGCAGGTACTACCTTTCCCATGTCAGCGCCTCAACTGTCTATTTTTAACCCAATGAGTAGTACAAGAATTACATTAGGTCATACACATAAAAATATATAATATGACTAGCGCTTTCGCCAATTGGATGGCATCTTCAGGTCTAATTAGCATACTATCTGTGTCTTTATGTTAAAAGCATCATAATATGCTAATTAGACCTGAAGATGCCATCCAGTTGGCGAAAGCGCTAGTCATATATATTTTCATGTGTATAACCTAATGTAATTCTTGTACTACTCATTAGGTTAAAAATAGAGAGTTAATGTAGGATTTATGATACTTATTTTATCTTAACCCCAAGTTCGAACTAAAACCCGCACAAGTACCTTTCAGCACTACACTCATTTCACTGTCAACTCACTCACTGCACTGGAACTACGACACATTTCACCGACACTAACCTGATTTCACTAACACTTCAAAAACATTTCACTGTTCAAATACTTTACACTACCACTATAAACTATAAAACTTCACTGACACAAACACACTTCACTGACACAACACACTTCTTCACTGATACAACAATTTAAATAACAAAACATCAATTACACTCTTTAAATAGTGTGCATAATATACTACCGCCAATTAGTAAAATCCTTAAGCCTCTTCTTAAATATATTTTTGGTTGTTGGTAAAGCCTTTAGTAAGTCTGCAGGGTCCACACCTGTAGAGTAACGGCTAGCGCGTCTGGCCGCGAAACCAGGTGGCCCGGGTTCGATTCCCGGTCGGGGCAAGTTACCTGGTTGACGTTTTTCCCGGGGTTTTCCCTCAACCCAATACGAGCAAATGCTGGGTAACTTTCGGTGCTGGACCCCGGACTCATTTCACCGGCATTATCACCTTCATCTCATTCAGACGCTAAATAACCTAAGCTGTTGATAAAGCGTCGTAAAATAAGCTAATAAAATAAAATAAAATAAAGTCTGCAGGTAAAGCATTCCAGTCCCTGATAGTATGATTAAGCAAAAAAAAAAACTTTCCAGTGTCCGTCCTCTGTCTTCCTTCCCTCAATTTTTGTGAGTGGTTGTTCTTAGAAGAAATGATTCAGGTACTTGTAGTATTTATTGTTGAATTGGAATAATTTTTGTTTCTTTTTGTTAAATGAAGTTTGAATTGTTTAAATAAAGTTCAGTACATTTATTTCAAATGCAGTGATTTGTTTTGTATAATGTATATTATTTAACAATGCCTTTTACGTATGAATTTTACATGCATTGTAGGATTGTAGCATACGTAGAAGACAGTGGTTTTCATTACAACTCTAGAGCAGTTATTTGTAATATTTCAACATACTTATCTAGGTTGGCAACTCTGTATTCAGTAAAATCAAATAGCTTACTACTACAATAGTGGAAAGTGACAATAAAAATTGGCGACATACTCCTCGACTGCCACCTAGCGGTTCGATAAGATAACTAGCAGCAGCATCCATGGCACTTGATATGTTTTGGTAAGAACGATGTTTTTCTCTTTTTATTTCTTATGTCTTGTAATTTAAGGAAATGGCTGAAGAGGTGTTATTTGTGCCATATACGACTGTTTTAAGTACCAGATTCAAATGAACGGAAATAATTGTCAGGTTTCCCAAAAACAAGGAACTATAAGGACCATATAATGAGGTTATGACTGATTTGAGTATTGTAGCTAATGATGAGAGGGATTGATAAACTCTCTCATCCATTAAGGCTATTGTTGACATTCAGTATAACATGGCCCGTGTAAGTTGCACTGAATTGTACAAATTTATGTGCAGTGAAAAGGAATCAATATAGGGTAAACTAGGTAGTTATTGACCAGTATACGGTGATTGACCGGTTCCTTTTTTCAAGTATATTGTGAATAAACCACGATCGTGATTTCACTTTTTGCTGCATATACCTCTAGTAACAACCCTTATTTGTGGTTAGTTGTCGCTGCTCATCCCACTGAGTTAGTGTCTGTTGTCTGAGAGGACTGAAATCGATTGGAAATGCAACTGAACTTAAACAAGTGTAAGTAACTAGAGAAATTGCTAAGAATAATGCACGCAATAATTTATTTATTCTGCAAAGGATATACAAATTCTGGTGCTCGTTTTTACACTCACAGTGTGAGAAAAGGTATAAGGTTTCCGTCCACAGAATATTATTTTGTAAAAGTTTTTATATGACATAAAAATGCCCCGTGGCCAATCACTATAAAGTGTATGTCCGCAAACTACGGTGATTGGTCGTTCATAAATTATTTGTTAGAATAATGACCAATGTGCTTCAATTCTATATATGTTATGGGTTAAATGATGGGGATTTTTACAGGACTGATACTATATTATAATGCCTAAGCCAGGTAAAGTGCATTATACAGGGGAAGCTTTACGAAACGCTACAGAACCTGTCCGCAGTGGATTTGATTCAAATGAAGCTGCTAAGAAGTTTGGTGTCCTAAAAGCAACCTTAGCGTCCAGAAACAAATATCCCGTTGAAGGAAAAGTGTTCTTTGGTCCTCGTCCAGTGCTGGGTGAAGCCATTTGTAATAAGTAACATCAGAGAAATGACACACACTTGCTTCTGATAAGGCACAAAAGAGAAAAATGGAAGAAGAGGCAAGAGAAGAAAGGAAGCGAATAAGAAATGAAAGAAAAGGCAGCGAGAAGAGTTCTTTTCTTATTTTTTTTAACTTGGTTATTTAACGACACTGTATCAACTACGAGGTTATTTAGCGTCGATGGGATTGATGATAGCGAGATGGTATTTGGCGAGATGAGGCCGAGGATTCGTCATAGATTACCTGAAATTTGCCTTACGGTTGGGCAAAACCTCGGAAAACCCAACCAGGTAATCAGCCTAAGCGGGAATTGAACCCGCGCCCGAACGAAACTTCGGATCGGCAGGCAAACACCTTTGCCGACAGAGCTACGCCGGTGGCGAATAGTTCTTAATGAAAAAGATCAGAAGAAGAGAAACGAAACAGACAAGAAAAAAGTGAAAATTGTGAAAATGTGTTGTTCAATCACTAATAAATGAGTATTCAATAACTGTGCAGTAGACGGTCAATCACTAATATAAATAGAATGGTTTGGTTTATTATATATAATAGATCGTGATATATAAGGTCAATAACTGTGCAGTAGAGTAGACGGTCAATAACTGTAAAAGTGTACTTGTTGTGTTTATTTAATTTATCTTTGCATTAAAATTTTATTTTTTCTTTTGTTTATTGATTTTGATTTGTTTCTGAATCTTCACTTGACCCAATGCTTTTAAAATTCTCTTAATAAGTTACCACTGTTTTCCGCTATTTCATTGTTTTATTATTCATTAGCTTAAGTGGTCAATCACTATACAGTTTACCCTATCTTGACCAAGTAAAGTGAAAAGTGGAAATAAGTTGTCCTGGATGTCAGAAATATTTGAAAATGATTTTCACAAATTTTTGTGAGAGAGTCTTCATGGACTTTGAAATAAGATAACTAATTGCTTTCTAAAACACAATATAAATGTGAAAGTTCTTAGTAATGTTTGTATAAGATTGCTGATAGACAAGTGTTTCAGTGTCCTTAAAAAAAAGCACATGTAAAAAAAATTAAACAATTCATTTGCGACTTTCAGAGGCTACAAAAATATACAGGGTGTATAAAAAATACGTGTACAAACTTCAGGCATGGGTTCCTTACACCAAAAGAAGGAAAAAAGTTCATATGAACATATGTCCCATAATCCTTTGTTTCCCCGTTATTCATTTATTACTAAAAGTTTGCGTCTAACGGCCTTCGAGGTCCAACCTCAAAACTTCATTTCTTTATGCACTCATTCATAGAAGGCTGTGACTCGTTGTATCAGAAATGGACTGCAGATGGCGAAGTGTTGCCATGGAGACTTGTTTACATGCGTCATTTGTCATTAGTCTGTCTTCAACGTTGCAATTGTGAACGTGGAGTGAGTTAACGTGTTTCGTTCAACCATGGCAGGACGATATTCATTTCGTGAGCAGGCTGACATCATTTTTATGTATGGTCGCGCGAATGGTAATGGACGCGAGGCTGTACGGCTGTATCAGATGGCGTTTCCAGACCGAAGACAACGAATCATCAAACCTTTGTTGCTGTGTATCGTCGCGTTGCTGAGACAGGAACCGTTGCACGACAGACTGGTGATCGAGGAAGACCAAGAGTTGTTCATACGCAGAACCTCGAAGAAGACATTTTACACTGTGTCGAAGACGATCCAGGCATCAGTACAAGACAATTGGCTGTGGCAACTGGTACATAACAAAGTACAGCATGGAGGGTACTTCACGAGCAGCTCTTGTATCCGTATCATATGCAACGTGTGCAGGGCCTTTCGCCTGCCGATTATCCACCACGGGAGAACTTTTGCCGATGGTTTCTAGCACAAATAGCCAATCCATTGTTTGTCTCATCAGTTTTGTTTACAGACGAGGCAACGTTTGGGAGAGATGGAATTACCAATTTCCACAATGAACACGTATGGGCAAATCGTAATCCTCGTGCTGTATTTTAGGCTAGACATCAGCAACAATTTAGGATTAATGTGTGGGCTGGAATTGTAGCTGACTGTCTGGTAGGTCCATACGTTCTACCAGCACGTCTTACAGGTGCTATCTACAGGGACTTTATCCTAAACACTCTTCCAGAATTACTGCACGAAGATGTGCCTCTGAACATAAGACAAAACATGTGGTTCATGCATGATGGGGCTCCAGCACATTTTAGTCGCCTTGTTCGAGATACACTGACTGGTGTCTACCATGACAGATGGATAGACAGAGGAGGACCAGTTCAATGGCCAGCACGTTCTCCCGACCTCAATCCTTTGGATTTTTTATCTTTGGGGGCACCTTAAACAATTGGTTTATGGAGCAGACATCCCGGATCAAGAAACTCTTCACCGACGTGTCACGGAAGCCTGCGAAACCATTCGACATCATCCCGGAATATTTGAAAGGGTGCGACAGTCCATGATTCGATGAGTGCACGCATGTCTAGAAGCAAGAGGAAAACATTCCGAGCATTGGTTATGAGTTTTGTGTGTTGGCACATCATGAGTGTAGCAATGTGTTGAACAGTTCCTAACGGGGAAACAAAGGATTATGGGACATATGTTCATATGAACTTTTTTCCTTCTTTTGGTGTAAGGAACCTATGCCTGAAGTTTGTACACGTATTTTTATACACCCTGTATAATGAAAGAAGGTAGCACACAGCTAATATATTAAACAAATCTTTTTTTTTTCAAATGACTAGATAATAATTATTTTTATTTTTCTAGTAAGTTTCCTTCCTCCCGTTTCCTTATTAAAATTCAGATTTTATTTTACAATTCATATAGATGACAAGGGTACAAAAACAAAAAGAAGGAGCTTTGAATTTATTTACGTTTCTTAAACTAACATTTTTCTCTTTAAGTTTAAATATAGCCTATGTATTTGTTCTCATAGCGACTCGCTAGATGGCATTGGCGACGCTGTCGCTAACCACATACGTGTTTTTAATCATTACTTTCCACTATTGTACCTTAAAAACATTTGGTAACTTTGCAACTTTCAATCAGTAATGTGTTTTGCTGTAATATTCTGAGGAAAAACCACACTATAGTAACAAAATTTACTATTATCAAAAAGAGTAATTCGAATAACAGAGTTGTTTACTGAAAGTGCTGTCTGATTATTTTCAAAAATAAGGCAAATAATGCTCAGTTACAGTGATCTTTTCATTAATAGTCTTGTCGTTAGGGTCTTAGGACAAGTGAAAACACAATTTAAGTAACCAGATCGTTTGCAGGAGTCAGTATAACAGCAATTTGAAACGCCACTTCTTGTGTACGAGTGGAATAAAGAAGTGATCGCGCGCCAGGAAATTCACAGGATTTCCATAAGAATTCTTTTTATTCCCCGTCTCTTTCGGCGCCTCTTCCTACTTTCCACGCCGCTCCCTTCTCTCCAGGTATCTTTCCTCCTTCAATAATACATCGATGGAGCGTGATAAAAACATTGTGTTGTACTAGACATCCATCTTGTAAATCTCAGTCTGTGCCATAATCTTTCATCTCCACTGTGACCTATAATTATTAATGAGCTGTCCCCAGATCAGTGTTGCTTTCATTCCCATAAGTACTAAACCAGTAACAATAAATAATGTACAGTATTTTTAATAAATACTAATTCAATAGAATGCAGTAGCATTTATTCAGAAACTAGCAATCGTACCCGTTTGCTGTAAGACTGCACCCGTTAGAAATAAATATAAAGTAATTCAACGAAACATAACTAAAATAGGACGTTTGATCCAGGAACATTCGATTTGATAGAAGTAAATCGTTTAATATGTTGTCTTAATTTAAATTGTATTTAAATAATTAAAATGGAATCATTTTGGTCGACGACCACTCATTTGTCAATGACAATTCCTTTAACAAGTTAAAAATTGTTTAAGTAACCAATTATTTGCAAAAGTCAAAATTAACAGAAAAATTTTGAAACAGATTTATTATTATGTTTAATAAAAAGTGATAATAATTAATTTAATAATAATTCTTTTTTTCCCCGTCTCTTTCAGCGCCTCTTCCTACTTCCCACGCCTTCCCTCCCTCTCAACCAGTAAGTTTATCCACATAATACATCGATGGAGCTTAAAAGCATTCAACAATTTGATTTACATCCATCTTACGTACAAGCCTTAGTGCGCCGTAAACACAAAATCTTTTAACTATTAATTAAACACTGAAATAAACTGTCCCCAGAATTAAGCTAAAATACATTCGTTTACCGACATCCATCTTACGTACGCCTCAGTATGTTAATATATTTCAAATAATATTAATAATGTACAGTATTATTATGAAGAATTTTGAAAATACAGATAGATATGGATTTATTCAAAGAAAAAAGTAACAATGTAGCTCCGTGATAGTTTAAATAAATATAAAGTAAATTAATAATTAAAATTAGGACTTTTGATCCAGGAAACATTCGTTTAGATAGAAGGATAAATCGTTTAATATGTTACTTCCATTTAAATTATATTTAAATAATTAAAATGGAATCATTTCTATCCAGAGGCACTCATTTGGTGCAATGACAATTCCTTTAACATGTTTCTTCGTTTTTATTACATGCATCCATAGTTCAACGAGACATTGAAATCATTTGGTTTAATGTGTATAATTCATTTTAAAGACAAAGAGTGCTATATGTTCTCCGTTCTTTATCGGTAATAACTTAATTTTAATCTTGTGATCATATCGTTGGATGTTGCACGTATCTGACTTGGCACTATATTCTGAACCCTTCAAATAACTGAAATTCAGAACTTATATTATAAAATCATTATAATATATTATATTATATTATATTATATTATATTATATTATATCATATCATATCATATATTAATCATCATATCATATCATATCATATATTAATTATCATATCATATCATATCATATATCACATCACATCACATCATATCATATCATATCATATCATATCATATCATATCATATCATATCATATCATATCATATCATATCATATCATATCATATCATATCATATCATATCATATCATATCATATCATATCATATCATATTATATTATATTATATTATATTATATTATATTATATTATATTATATTATATTATATTGTATTATGTATAAAAGTGTGTTGATAACGGATGTACTCGATTAGAAAGTTTTCATTTGTTATGGGGCTCTTGAATCTCAGGAGAACAAATTTTTTTTACAACAGCGCAACATAATCTGCTTGGCTCATTACCCAAATTTTTTGCATTGCATTTAATGCCTATATATTTTATGTATTTTAACACGATTCAATTCAGCATAGTTAAATTTGGATTATAAAATAATGAAATGCTAAGCTAACGTACTATTACTACATACTAAATCAATACACTCTCGTTGTTCGTTAATTCTCTGAGATAAAAATTATTTTAAACATTATTTTAAGAAATACAGGAAATGAATATACAGAATAGCCTATCAAGTTTTCTGTGCATAAGAAGCTATTTTAATCTTACCTGTCCTCAATTCACTTAGAAGTTACTGTAATAACATCATAGCATTATGTCCATACAGAGAAACTACAATTTCCAATGGTGAATTAATAATTAATTATACAAATCGGTTAATTTAGCTTCCGATATTGCTTCATACAAACACAGAAACATTCTCTGTAGGCTATCTTTCATAGCTTTCGATTGTTGTTGTCCAAGGCCCCTTATAGACCAAGTCATTTGTTTTTTATATCGTTACACGGCCTTAGATGGCAGTTATTTTAATTTTAAAACTCATTTATCTCATTAAATATCAGTCCTATCAAAATTTTTCAAAGAATAAATCTTATCGGGAATGAGTTTGAAAGAAATTCTTTTTATGTAACATTTTTCACAAAAATCAATAATAAGCGAGATATTTCGATTTATTTAATTCATACCCCCTTATAACCCCCCTTTTAAATAATGTATTTTGAATGCCATATAACCTAAAATCTAAGTTACAACGAACTTAATTTATATTCCAATTTTCATCGAAATCGGTGCAGCCATTATCGCGTGAAAAGGTAACAATCATACATACAGATAGACAGACAGATACAAACAAAATTTTCAAAAAAAGCGATTTTCGGTTTCAGGGTGGTTAATTATATATGTTAGGACCAATTATTTTTGGAAAATCGAAAATTACCAGAAAATTTCGGCTACAGATTTATTATTAGTATAGATTACACATACAAATGCATTACTGCTTCTTCTTCTGCCTGACAAGTGTTAGGCCACAAGGCCTGTTACGGTCTCACATAAAATGTTCACGAGATCTCTTAGCAGGACGACCCACAGATCTTTGGCCATGTGGTACATAATCATAAATTGCCTTTGGGAGTCTACTATTACTCATTCTTTCCAAATGATGTTTCCAATTAGACTGATATTGAACAATGTAATCTAAAACTGGTTGAGTTTTTAGTTCCTTTAAAATTTCACAATTTCTTTTCAGATCCCATTTAGTATAGCCCGCTGTTCTTCGCATTTCACAAGCCGTTATTCTGCTTTCATCTGCTTTCCTCAGTGTCCATGCTTCGCTGCCATAGCTGAGCATCGGTCGTGCCAATGTGTTGTAGAGACGTATGCGGTGTGTTTCTGAACCAAGGATGGTTTCATCACACTATTTATAATGCCCATAGCTCTTGTGTATTTATTAATTTTCTGTGATATGTCCAATTCTTCAAAAATGGAAAGATTGTAACCTAAATACGGGAAACTATTACATCTTTCTAATATTTTATTATCGAGACAAATTTTACTTTGTATTGGGTATTTCCCACAGAATGCCATAATTTTTGTTTTATCTGTTGAAATTTCCATATTGTATGTGGCTGCTATTTGCTGCAAATTATATATTGACCTTTGGAGGTCGTCTTCTGAAAGTGCTAATAATACCAAATCATCTGCAAAGAGAATTGAATCCAATTTAAGGTGTTTGTTAGTTTGTATATATCCATGGCGAGTTTGCTTCCACTCTTTAACAAATGCATTGCACTGCCAACATTTGCCCTTAAATCCAGAGCACGGGACTTTTGACCTACGTGCTTTGCACAACCAATCCTTTATTCTCTCCGTTTACTATCTCTATTCCTCTCTTCCCCTTTTCTCTTAACCCCTTTCCTTTTGCCATACAGAGTGTCCCATTTATCTTGTGCACCTATTATAACTTTTTTCTTTGGATAGGTATTGGAATTTTTGTTTTTGAGAGTTATGTTAGAACGAGGGGCTAACATGAGTGTAGAGAGTTTGTGCATGTAACTACATTATGGTACAAGATACACATAACGTCATCAATTTTTCAAATAACACTACATACTTTAATCATGTTACATAGAATCAAAAATATGCATTTAATTTGTAGTGTAGATGAAATTGATTTATTACCTTTATTATTTAAAGAAAATGGGATAGCTATTGTTTTATCTTTATTAATTACAAGTGAATTTAAATCGAAACATTTTTTTATTAATTTTAAGGCGAAATTTTGATTATAATAAGCATCAGTCCAAGTTTTTCCACTAAAAAATAAAACAGTATCATTAGCATACGAATATAAATCACCTTCATATTATTTAAGGTCTATCATTAAAAAGTTATTAATATATATTAAAAATAAAATCGGTCCAAGGACTGTTTCTTACGGAACACCTATTTTAATTTTAATAAATTCACTTAATTCATTATCGATTTTAGTAGCTTGAACTCTATCATTTAAATAAGATTTTAATAAATTAACGGCATTATTTTTAATTCCAACAGAATTTAATTTCTCTAATAATAAATGATGACTTACAGTATCAAAAGCTTTTCTTATATCCAAAAATATACCAACACACTTAAAACCTTGATCAAGTACCTTAAAATTTTTGAGTAACATTGAAAATAGCATTCTCTGTACTACAGTTTCATATCGATTTTTAAAGGGAAACGGAGAGCTGTTAGATAACTGGCAACGGAAATAATTTCTAATGGCTTGGACTAAAGTGCAGATTAGACTATCTGTTTGCGGTGATAGCGATTTATATGTTTTCAATAGATTTTCCACTTCCATTTGTTTTAGTTCTTGCAGGATTTTTCACAAACTGAGTGTGAGATATGTAGACTCATTGGTATTTCAGTAAATGAATTGATGTATTTACATTTTTGTTTCATTTCTAGTCACATTTAATCCTTTGCCGAAAGCATGATTTTCAATTAACAAGCTCACTCTCGGTTTGGGCCTGATAAAATTAAAGCTGTTCTGTGTAAATTCTCATCATTAAATGCGCTCTTTGAAACAGGATTTGGATTATAAACCGGTTCACTCTTGTTGCGGATTATGAATATCGTTTAATTTTATTAGTTATTTCTCCAATATGGCCCTACATACATATTCCAGGTACACATTTCAAATTTTACTGAGCAATAACGAAACACAAACGTGTATAAATTACGATTCATTTCTTATCAAATTACTTTCCAATGACAAGAACTTTTTATGAGCAAGAGAGAATTTTAATAATAATAATTTATTTATTTAATACTATGGCATGACTGGCCAGTAGGCCTTCTCTTCCGCAGCCAGACTCTAAGATTAAATACTTTGGTCATAGTTATTTAATCGATCAAAAACAACCTGTCTAAATAATGAAAATTGGATAACTAATGTTAATACAATAATAAACATTGGTAGAAATAGTTATAATAATAATAATAGTAATGTAATCCCCGATAATAATGATGAGATAATTTAGATATTTATCTATTTTAATTAAACATGAATACCTGAAATCCATTTAATGTTAACAAGAATTGTCAGAAAAATATCTCACTATTCTTAACGATACTCCCTTTTTATTTAGCAAACAATGATGATTTTTAAGGAATGGATATTTGGACTATGTGTGATTTTCTTAGGTTATGATGGGTGGATTTTTGAAAACAGACAAATAGTTTCTATATTAATGCTAATAAAATTCAAAGATGGATTTTCCTACGATTTAAACCAAACAACATTTCGAGGGATGGTTTATTCATTTTTCAATTTTGCCAAACGGACGCACATATTCGATAAGTGTACAGAATTAGAATACTCATTTTTGCAGCTGCTATTTATCTTTATTTAATCGTTTATTTTTATTTACTTAATTTATTTTGTTTCATTTGTTTAATGTGTTACACCTACAATTTTATAATTTACTGACCATCCATTTAATGTTGTTGTCAGTCAATACCACTCGTTGACGATACTTTTTTTGTTTAGCAAACAATTTTTAAGCAGGACTATTTGGACTATGTCTGATTTTTTTGTTTGAAGCTTTGGTTTTCAGCAAGTGTTTCTATCTTAATATTAATCAAACTCAGAACACTGTTTACACCAAATAACGTTTGTCTGTTTGTTTGTAGTGGACTCTCTTTAGACTGAACAGAATTGAAATTTCAGTCCAATAAGGGTTGTGGCAGGTGAAATGAATACAAATTTATTGTTTATCCACTTTTGTTTGTTTCTTTTTACAGTTTGCTTGTTTGCATTTCCTTTGCCCGCCCCGAGACTTGTTTGCGCTTTAGTTGTTTCGACATTTCCGTCTTTCTTTTCATTAATTTAAAATCAGTGATTAAATGTTTCTTATAATATTCGTTTTCCTTTAACAAAAGTATCACTTTGACACAGAACCAATTCCCATTTGGTAAACCCATTTTTGTTTAGTTCTAATTCTCCTTCGAACTTTGTTTGTTTTCTTTCGAACTTCAGAGAGAGTGAGTTGAGTGAGTGAGTGAGTGAGTTTGTTTGTTTGTTTGTTTGTTTGTTTATTTGTTTATTTGTTTATTTATTTATTTATTTATTTATTTATTTATTTATTTATTTATTTATTTGACAGACATAACACAGTCTGTTTTTCTAACAGATTAAGGAACATGGTGAATACGTATTGAGGAAGTTCAATGGAAGGATCTTGCTGACATCATAATAATTGACCGAGATAAAAAAACCGGTCTCATTCTTGACTTGTTTGGTTCGTTTGTTCAACCAAAGCAGGTACATGAAGAGAAACGCGCTGTTTACCTTCCTTTGTTTGTTTATAATATTCAAGTTTGTTTGTTTGTTTATTTATTTATTTATTTTATTTATCTTCATAAATTGCATTTATTTTTAAAATTTCACTGAATATCATTTCATTTATTTATTTTATTTAAATGTATTTATTTATTTTCATTTTTTTATTTTTGATATTTGTCTTAATATTTTTTTTAAACTTATTTATTTTTTAACATTAATTTATTTTATTTTCTTTTTGTTCATTTCAATTGATTATTTGCTATTTTAAATAAGATTTGGATTTATTTATTTATTTTTTATTTAATCTTGCGGAGTTAAGACCATCAGGCCTTCTCTACCACACCACCAGAATATGGCGAAGTCACATGTAAAATTATCGAGCATTCGTGTTGATTCTAAATTGAAATGGTAAACATATATATACATACACACACACACACACACACACACAGAGTGACCGTAAGTAATGGCATTTATTTCAGGGGGTTATTCTTTGTTCTTTGAGATATTTCAAACAAAATAGTTTAACAAAATTTTACTCGTTTTTCCATCATTTATGAGATAAAATTTGTCTCATAGCGTGTTTTGGCAAAGTCATTGATTTAATTCCCAATACACTCAGTCAATTTAAACAGCCATGTATTACGGTAATAAATGATTGAAAGGATTTCAGTTTTGTCGTTTAAATGTGCAGAAATTTGATCCGAACTAATGTAGCAATATAAAATTCCTTTGTAGAAAAAAACGTCTTCTTTCTATGCTAACAGTATTATGTTTTAAGAGAGATGTCAAGGATCTTAGCCTCCGAGGAACCGAATTCATTTTCAACGTAAATTTAAAGGCTTTGAAAACATCCAGAAAAGTAATACAGATGTTCTTTTTCTTAAATTTTGAGTCTTCAAGACAGTTGTTCACAAGTGATGAATTGATAAATGTACCTGATGTCCGCACAAAACATCTTTCCTGTGTTCATAAATCAATAAAAGGCCTAATTTTCTTTCTACAATGCTCTCGATAATCCTCCTTAATATGAAAAAATTGTTATGGGTCACCAGATGCTAATATGATCTTCCCATTTATAAATTAAGACAGTGGGAGCTCTCCTGAAGACCTGTGCAACATAATCCCAGGCTAGAATTATGTTAGCTATTTTCCTGATGATTTTATAACATTTTATTCCCTTAATAACCTGAAGTAACACATTATCAGGGCCAGGAGCTGTGTCCAAATTCATCCCCTTAATCGTCTGTTTTACCTCATTTTCTGTGACAATCATTATGATTTTCTTTTTCAGAAGAAATATACCTTCTAGAGGGCAAGATTATCTACGCCAAAAGATTTAGAATAAAAATCATAAATCTCGAAAACAGGACTTGTACACTGTTTATTTTATTTAATAGGTTATTTTACGACGCTGTATCAACATCTCAGGTTATTTAGCGTCTGAATGAGATGAAAGTGATAATGTCGGTGAAATGAGTCCGAGGTTCAGTACCGGAAGTTACCCAGCATTTGCTCATACTAGGTTGAGGGAAAACCCCGGAAAAATCTCAACCAGGTAACTTGCCTCGACCGGGAATCGAACCCGAGCCACTTGGTTTCGCGGGCAGACGCGCTAGCCGTTACTCCACAGGTGTGGACCACCGTTTTTTTCAGTAATGGCCATAATATTTTGATCTACTTTCTTTCTTCTATATTATTATTATTATTATTATTATTATTACACTTACTTACAAATGGCTTTTAAGGAACCCGAAGGTTCATTGCCGCCCTCACATAAGCCCGCCAGCGGTCCTATCCTGTGCAAGATTAATCCAGTCTCTATCATCATATCCCACCTCCCTCAAATCCATTATTATTATTATTATTATTATTATTATTATTATTATTATTATTATTATTATTATTATTATTATTATTATTATTATTTTATTTATTCGGTTGAGCATATTTTATCACCCAGTCTGCTGTCAAAAAATCTGAAAGTTAAAATTTATAAAACAGTTATATTACCGGTTGTTCTTTATGGTTGTGAAACTTGGACTCTCAATTTGAGAGAGGAACATAATAATAATAATAATAATAATAATAATAATAATAATAATAATATTTATTTATTTAATTCCAAAGACTGTACAATGCAGCATAGGAAAATGTCATGTTAAGAAAAACATTTAAATACTAGAAAAATATTTACAACTAAACAATATATTCATGAGTTACATACAAGGAAATATTCACATTTTATAATATCATACAGACAATTCTCCTTAAAAGGTATACAGCTATATAGAGTTAAAATACTCGCCATATATAGTGACAAGTCTATTAATTTATTTTTAATTTCATTCTTAAAAGCCTCAAACTTAAATGTCTAATATTGTCAGGTAAAACATTGTATAACTTTTTACAAATAATAATAATAATAATAATAATAATAATAATAATAATAATAATTAATTTTAGCTGGCAGAGTTAAGGCCGTAAGGCCTTCTCTTCCACTCAACCAGCAAAAGTGTATATGCATATGCATGAACTTACAAAGAATTCAACAATTTGATTTAGATGAGAGTTACATGTATACAAGAGTTATTTACGAATTAATCAACAAAATACTATGAACTATTAATTAAACACTGAAATAAACTGTGTAGCAGAATTAAGCTAAAATACATAGAATGTTAATATATTTCAAATAATGTTAGATAATAGAAAGAGATTATTATGAGACAATTTTGAAAATACAGCACTAACAGGATGATGTCTAAAGAATGAAGTAGCAATGTAGTCAGTGATAGTTTAAATCAGTATGATTGGAGTGAAATGCTAATAAGGTTATCTTTTAAGCTGTTCTTAAAGGTGTTTATTGTCTTGCAGCCCTAATACTTTGTGACAAGGAATTCCATTGACGCGAGGTGGATACTGTAAAAGATGATGAATAACAAGATGTTCTATGAAGAGGTATACTTAGCGTGCCACAGATAAGTGATCTGGTATTTACGTCGTGGTTAGAGTATAGATAGGAGAAACGAGACGAAAGGTAATTTGGTGTTGAGGTGTGCAGAATTCGATAGAGTAAAGACAAATCTCTACAAATCTGCTATTAGTAGTAGTGTAGTTACATTGTCCTTTTCTTAAATCATTTTTATGCCTTGTGGAATAGCTATGCACTGAGCTATTTGTAGTAAAATTATTAATATTTGTTTGTACAACAACTTAAAATATACAAAGACGGTACAGTTAAAATTTGAAGTCTCCGAAATAAAGGTTTACAATGTGTACGGTTTTCAACATTACAGATTATTCTTACTGCCCTCCTTTGTAGTTTCAATAACTTTATTATTTTAGGATCATTACCCCAAACTATTATTCCATACGTCAGATGGGTATGGATATAAGCGTAGTATACGGATTTTAGAACTTCAAGACTAACATTTCTTTTTAATTTCCTTAACATAAAAATACCTTTGTTGAGTTTCTTTGATAGTATGTCAATATGACAGTCCCATTTAAATGTTAAGGGTGTTTGAGAATAAGGTGCTTAGGAAAATATTTTGGGGCTAAGATGGATGAAGTTACAGGAGAATGGAGAAAGTTACACAACACAGAACTTCATGCATTGTATTCTTCACCTGACATAATTAGGAACATTAAATCCAGACGTTTGAGATGGGCAGAGCATGTAGCACGTATGAGTGAATCAAGAAATGCATATAGAGTGTTAGTTGGGAGGCGGGAGGGAAAAAGACCTTTGGGGATGCCGAGACGTAGATGGGAAGATAATATTAAAATGGATTTGAGGGAGGTGAGATATGATGGTAGAGACTGGATTAATCTTGCTCAGGATAGGGACCAATGGCAGGCTTATGTGAGGGCGGCAATGAATCTCCGGGTTCCTTAAAAGCCAGTAAGTAAGTAATAACAATAATAATAATAATAATTATTATTATTATTATTATTATTATTATTATTATTATTATTATTTATTCGGTTGAAAAGCTTTTATCATCCAGTCTGCTGTCAAAAAATCTGAAACTTAAAATTTATAAAACAGTTACATTATCGGTTGTTCTTTATGGTTGTGAAACTTGAACTCTCGCTTTGAGAGAGGAACATATGTTAAGGGTGTTTGAGAATAATGTGCTTAGGAAAATATCTGGGGCTAAGAGGGACGAAGTTACAGAAGAATGGAGAAAGTTACACAACACAGAACTGCACGCATTGTATTCTTTACCTGATATAATTAGGAACATTAAATCGAGACTTTTGAGATGGGCAGGGCATGTAGCACGCATGGGCGAATCCAGAAATGCATATAGAGTGTTAGTTGGGAAGCCGGAGGAAAAAGACCTTTGGGGAGGCGGAGACGTAGATGGGAAGATAATATTAAAATGGATTTGAGGGAGGTGGGATATGATGATAGAGACTGGATTAATCTTGCTCAGGTTTGGGACCAATGGCGGGCTTATGTGAGGGCGGCAATGAACCTCCGGATTCCTTAAAAGCAAAATAAGTATTATTATTATTATTATTATTATTATTATTATTATTATTATTATAGTAATAACCACAAGTAACAAAAATGTAATCTGCGTAGCGCTACAACTTAATGCAGTGTTGTAGGTGAAACAAGGTCAACTTTCGTGCACTCCCCTTTTCTCTGGCTCCCACTCTATCTGCGTAACATTCTCGCCCGAGTTCCCTTGAGACCAATCTTCCTGAGCTATGGCGTTATAGTAGACAATTATTTTAAAAACTCAAAAGAGAAAAACGTAGTGGAGAAAAAAGGAGGGCACATCTAGGAAGCAGGGGAGGAGGAGAAAATCAATTACGATGTAGAAACTGGTGTATAAAAGTCATTCGTCGTACCCTTCCTCTTTCCTAAATGTTCTACTTCTTCCCTCCTGCCTATTTTCATTCGCCAACTTCTTTTTGTCTCCCCACCACAACGTCTGCTCCCCTGTCAGTATATTACACCATAATCCTCTTACGCAGTCCCTCCATCGCCATTCACCTTACTATATGAACCGAGTAAAAAGAAAGAAGAAAATGTAACGGCCAGTTCTCTGGAACGTCAAACATGCCAGACTAGCGACACCTCTGTCACGGAGAATAATGTTACGTCACAAAGCTGACGTCATTCTGCTACAGTAATGGATACCAACGGCTTTTCTCCCAAGAGTAAGATAAAATTATGAAATGAACCAGATTCGCCACCAACACCATCTGTTCTCACGGACAAGTCTTTCTAAGTAAATAAATACGGAGCTAAATTGTTAAAGTAAAACACTCATTGCACTTTTCACTGAGCAACAGTGGCGGCTTCTCAAGGGGGTTGCAGGTTTGTACACCCCCCAGTAATGTTCCTAATCTCCCGGCTTTGTTACTATTAAATATATATATACAGGGACATCATTTTATTTTTACTTCAACTTTTATTGTACCTGAGTTTTTGAATGTACTTCACTCCCACCCCTTCTACTAACGAAGTTCCAATCCAACTGTCGTCCATACAGAACCAAGGCCGCAGTACTGAGTTAGTGATTATAGTACGTTTCAGAAATATGTTCGCGTTTTCCAGTGACGAAAATTTCCAATATTGAATCATATTTTCGCACAGGTACTGTCGTCCGTTTGCCTACGTCGCATCCCGATTTCCCCTACCTGCTTCTGCTCGCTCCTCTGTAAAAAAAGTGGCTGGGCTTTCTTACATCTTTTCTGAAAACATTAATTTCTATTAGGAATTAATTGGACGTCTACGTAATATTATGCAACTGTTCAAAATAACTTAAATAAAAGGCCTTCGTTAAGTAATTAACTATCACGTGATCCCCCCCTTTCTACGATCCTGCGACATAACCACTTGGACGGACAGTAGATAGGATGTCTGAGTAATTTTATCTGTGCGGGTCGGGCAGAAGTGAAGATTGAATTTACAGTAGGGTTCAGAACCATAGTGGGCCAAGCGCCATTTACTGAATACGTAGAAAACAAGAGTTAAAATTAAGTTATTACCATAATTCAATGGAAACATATAACAAGTAAAATAAAGTATACACATTAAATCTAAATGATGTCAATGTTCATATAACTATGAATGCATGTAATAAAAATTAAGAAACATGTTAAAGGAATTGCCATTGCACCAAATGAGGGGTCTCTGGACCAAAATGATTCCATTTTAATTATTTAAATATAAATTAAATTAACATATTAAACGATTCATCCTTCTATCAAACACGAATGTTCCCTGGATCAAATGTCCTATTTTAATTATGTAATTACTTTATATTTATTTCTAACGGGTGCAGCGGAGCGCATGGGTACGGCTAGGAGGCAGGCAGAAAATATGAAAGCCTGGAGAATGCTAGGTTTGGAGTGAAAGACCTGCCTTTGGACAGAACACTATGAATGATTGATTGAATGAATGAATGTTTCAATATCAAATACTGACCCATATAGAGTTCACTTAACACTTTCCCATTGTATCATTTAAGCTCATCTTACCTCCTACATCATTTTGATTTAGGTTAGGAACTAGGTACATAATAATTATAGTATTCAAAATGTATTGTTTATCGTTGCTATTTTTTTTATCTTTTGACTGTTATGTTAATTTCAATGCTAATAAGGAATAGGTCATTAAAATGTAAGTACGTTTATTGTAATAAATGTACACCTGCAAATGTAATGCATTAGTATCTTTTAATTTGCTAACGGAATAGTGATATATCCAATCGTTTCGATATACCGTTTATCGAAATTAGGTTTGCGATATATTGCAATATCAATCTACCGATACTTAAATTATTTCCACTACCTCTACTGCGGAGTATAAATACCCCTCCAAATATTATATTAACTCGGCAACAATGAGTTATCGGCAGCTGATCCACCACAGAGCGATTCTACGACAGTCCTTAAAAGTCTAGAATGACGCCATCCATTTGCAGGTTCTTCCAATAAAGTTATCATAATTATTTTGTATCGTGTTTCACAAGTTCAACGAGTTAGCCTTTGTTTTTTCTTTTTTAAATTGCATATTCTAATGTTAGTGTAATGGATTAAATATGAAAAAATTAAATTTCATACCGTTTTAAAGAAAAAGTGACAGGAGGTTCATCGGATCCCTTTATTGCTTGAAACGTTTAGGCTGGCCGTCCACTGGAACCGAATTCGGCTGTTTACGGTCGTAGCCGAAGACGGCCGAATGACGGTTGGATCCAATTCAGATCGAATTTTCCGGTCTCATTCGGCCGAACAGAGCAACACGTGGTCACTGTTTCCATAAATTTCGCCATGAACGCCGAAAAAATAATCAGATCTTGTTTTTTTCATTAAACGAGTGAAATAAAATTTTTAAGGCTTAACAAATTATTATTCATGTACTACTTACTTTAGTGGTTGCCAAACACCACGAAATTGTGACGTAATTGAAATGCAACCCGCACACCACTATCGCAGGGAGAGGGGTGGAGTGGATATCTCCTCAGGTAATGCAGTGAATAACAGTGCAGAGACGGACTGTGACCAAAAAACGAAAGCAATATAATATTCTTCTACTTATTAACTATATACACACTTTTTTCCATGTTAATTTTTTATCTTCCTATTAATTATTTTTGTATTATTAATAAAATAACAAATTTATTTTCTTATTTAACATAGAAAGAGCGTGTACTTTACATCAGCAGTAATTTGAAATTAGAAAAACGTACCAGGCTGGTCACGAAGTTGTAAATTACACTACATACTTAAAAAAATTGAAGTATTTTACTCCGATTAAGACATAGAAACCGATATTTTTTATTGTTTATTTATTAATGAAATATTGAAATTACACTCATACGTAGAAAAAACGTGGAAGTATTTTACACCGATTAAAACATAGAAGCCAATACTTTTTATTGTTTATTTATTAATGAAATATACAAATTACACTACATACGTCGAAGAAAGTCGAAGTATTTTACCCCGATTAAGACATAGAAGCCGTTACTTTTTATTGTTCGTTTATTATTCAAGTTACAGGTAAGGGCGTTGTAGTCTTCATAACAAGAAAAATAATGACAACATACATTGTTCCTTTATACAGGGACACATTTTATTTTTACTTGCATTTTTATTGTACCTGCATTTCTGAATGTACTTCACTCTCACCCCTTCACTAATGTCCTTGCTCCCGTCAGACACACAAACTTACGGCCGCTGTTGTATTCGAAGTCTTCAAGCAGTGAAGTAAACACTGCAGTGTATAGTGTGTTTCAGAAATATGGTTGCGTTTTCTATAGAAGAAAGAACCTATATTAATAATATCGTACTACAAAATTATATTCAAGAAACGATAAATTCAATTACAGAGAATATACTTCAAAATGTTTTTAATAATATGCGTAAAGAATTGAAGCCTGCATTGTAATGAACGGCAACCATTTTCAGCAACTTGTTTAAAAATTCAGATTAGCTTATTTTGAATTGGGGTGGCTAGAAGCAAAGGAATGCTAGTGACATTTGTAATAACATGAGTTAAGTGCATTCAGTGTAAGCTAAAGTATCTAAACGTTTAGTGGCAAAGGGATATTTTAATCGCATCACACATTAAAATTTAAATAAAAATTTCACCGATTTTACGAAAGCTTAAATATTTAAACCCCATTTTCTCAAAAGTAACCGAAGTGCACTTACAGCCCTTTACTTATGACCCTCTCAATTTAAATGCACTCTCTATATTGTATGATAACATCAATAATTAATATGCTAAATAAAGTAGACATTTCATAACAAACATAGCCGCCTGAAAAGTTGAGTTTTGAAAAAAAAATGTTACTACTCTACTGTATTTTGATAAATTCCGTAAAAGTGATGATCAAACTGAAAATCGTAATATCGTACTGCCCTACAACATAAATGGATACACTACATTTCTCTCCTCCTATACCTAGTAAAATGATTTGTTTTCATATTGCACTAGTAACATCAAACTCCTGTAATGGAAGGGGGCAACAGTGTTTCGGAGTATAGCCAGGTTAATGTTAAAAATGTTGGTAAAAATAAAGTGATATCCCTGTACTTCATTTTAAATTTTACAACAAATTAAGTATCTCATATTTATTCCATCTGCACAAAATAAATACTTTTCCTTCCATGCTCCTTAAAATTACGTTTTTACTTACTATCTGTTTTCGAAAAGACATCGAAACATACTATCCTACACACTTGTAACATTACATGCGTACGTCCGCTGCTGATAAATGTCTTTACTTATATCGAAGTGAAGACTGTAAACAGAGGGTGGGGATATGATGCCATGGTTACGCTTGAGTGGACAAAGCTTTTGGCGATCACTGACTTACTTTAATATCACTGACAAACGTTTCTCAAGTGGTACAACTTCTCTGAAATTTGACCATTTTGAGATTGATGGACGAATTATATTTAAAATATATTGAAATGTATCAACATTCATCCGATAGTAATCGAAAAACTTAGCACTATCTTCTAGAAGTTTATTGTGTAGGTGCATATGATGAAACTTACCCAGGTGACACCTTTCTCTAAGTATCGGATAGCCTATATACCCTATATTTTAGTCGTTTCGTCCTCCGTCTCCTCAAAAGGTAGTGATTGTCCAATAATAGTAACATGTCCTCCACATTCATTCTAATAATAAGTTAATAATTATAATAATAATAATCAGAAGGAAATTGTACCAGAACAATGGAAGGAGTCCATAATTTGACCTATTTTTAAGAAGGGCACAACACTAACTGTAGTAACTTTCGAGGAATACCACTTTTGTTAACGTCGTACAAAATTTTGTCCAATATTCTTTAGAGATAGTTAACTCCATATGGAGATGAAATTATTGGGGATCAACAGTGCGGTTTTAGACTAATAGATCGACTATTGATCAGATTCTCTGTATTCGACATATATTGGAGAAAAAATGGGAGTATAAGGGTACAGTACATCAGTTATTCGTAGATTTCAAAAAGGCATATGACTCGATTAAGAGAGAAGTTTTATATAATATTCTTATTGAATTTGGTATTCCCAAGAAACTAGTTCGATTAATTAAAATGTGTCTTAGTGAAACTTACAGCAGAGTCCATATAGGCCAGTTTCTATCTGATGCTTTTCCAATTCACTGCGGGCTAAAGCAGGAGATGCACTATCACCTTTACTTTCTAACTTCGCTCTAGAATATGCCATTAGGAAAGTTCAGCATAACACAGAGGGTTTGGAATTGAACTGGTTACATCAGCTTCTTGTCTATGCGGATGACGTGAATATGTTAGGAGAAAATCCACAAACGATTAGGTAAAACACGGAAATTTTACTTGAAGCAAGTAAAGCGATAGATTTGGAAGTAAATCCCGTATATGATTATGTCTCGTGACCAGAAATTTGTAGGAAATGGAAATATAAGAATTGGAGATTTATCCTTCGAAGAGGTGGAAAAATTCAAATATCTTGGAGCAACAGTTACAAATATAAATGACACTCGGGAGGAAATTAAACGCAGAATAAACATGGGAAATGCCTGTTATTATTCGGTTGAGAAGCTTTTGTCATCCAGTCTGCTGTCAAAAAAATCTAAAACTTAGAATATATTATATAAGGTAGTTATATTACCGGCTGTTCTGTATGGTTGTGAAACTTGGACTCTCACTTTGAGAGAGGAACATAGGTTAAGGGTGTTTGAGAATAAGGTTCTTATGAAAATATTTGGGTCTAAGAGGGATGAAGTTACAGGGAAATGGAGATAGTTATACAACACAGAACTGCGCGCATTGTATCCTTCACCTGACATAATTAGGAACATTAAATCCAGGCGTTAGAGATGGGCAGGGCATGTAGCACGTATGGGCGAAACCAGAAATGCATATAGAGTGTTAGTTGGGAGGCCGGAAGGAAAAGACTTTTGAGGAGGCCGAGACGTAAATAGAAGAATAATATTAAAGGATTTGAGGGAGTTGGGATTTGATGATAGAGACTGGATTAATCTTGCATAGGATAGGGACCGATGGCGGGCTTATGTGAGGGCGACAATGAACCTGCGGGTACCTTAAAAACCATTTGTATATATGTATGTACTTTTTAGTTGGTTATTTAACGACGCTGTATCAACTACGAGGTTATTTAGCGTCGATGAGATTGGTGATAGCGAGATAAGCCGAGGATTCGCCATAGATTACCTGGCATTCAACTTACGGTTGGGGAAAACCTCGGAAAAAGCCCAACCAGGTAATCAGCCGAAGCGGGGATCGAACCCGCGCTCGAGCGCAACTTCAGACCGGTAGGCAAGCGCCTCAACAGAATGAGCCACGCCGGTGGCTGTATGTATGTATGTATGTATGTATGTATGTATGTATGTATGTATGTATGTATGTATGTATGTATGTATGTATGTATGTATGTATGTATGTATGTATGTATGTATGTATGTATGGAGGGGAGGTCGGGGCAAGTTCGGCACGTTAAGCTAAACACCCACATAAGTACAATAAAAAGACAATTTATGTTTCAAAATCTTAATGATAAATACACTTGATATATCGTCGGTGAAGAAACAATACCGCGTAAGTAACAAAATGCAAATTTTACAGGGCAAACAAAAAACGTAATTTAAAAAAAAAAACTAATCACTTCCGTAATGTGAAATTCGGCATGGTATTAGTAAATAATGCTAGAAATGTGTACGGTATCCGAAAATGAAATTATATTCCAATCTTAAGTTATTTATGTTAGTTACGTGGTATTAGAAGGCTAGCTGTGAAGATTTATGTCAGTTACGTGGTATTGCACTAAATTAGTTTTCACTTAATTTTCAATGATATAACATTTTTAAAGTGAAGAAGTGTTATAATTAAAATAAGTAAGCAATGTTTTGGCACTCTTAATTTTATTTTTGATATTACTTAAGTTTTTTACAGAAAAATATTGTAATTGTTAAACAGTATTTGGAAAGGTTTCCTGTAAAACAATCACCTTGAAAAAGATCAATATGATGTAATTATAATTATGTTTATTATTTTATGAGACGTGTTAATGAATTATAGTGTTGCTTTTAAGATTGTCATTTATGACATAAGGAAATACACCTTGCTTATAAACAAAATTACCCATAACCAATGTTATCATAGAATGCATGACAGTACTTTGGCAAAACACTTTTTAGTTGCTGCAAGTGATTTCAATTTGACTTTTATTCTCAGTGGTTGAGAATATAATTTCTTGTAGTCACTTATGTACTTTGTTTTCTGGGACCCCTTGGCATTACTTGCCAGTCTAAAGTGAAACGAAACTTAAAAAAAAAAAAATGTACCATCAGGACGACATTGTATTGCCCTCGGATCAGTTCAAGTGGTTCATTAGTTCCTCTTCCTGGGCGAATTGAATAATACATCCAAAATATTTTGTCAGAATAATTTCTGAAGAAAGAATAATCTAAATGCTTAACATAGTAAGGTGTGGGTTTCTTTCTTGCTTCTCCTGTTATTGAAACATTTTAACTTGCATTCAATTGCACTGAACTGAATCACACTCCATCTGAGTGCGATTCTTTCTTTAGATATTTTTGGGTAATCAACACAGAAATTGCTAGACCAAGAAGGGCATTAAACACGACTGCATTTCTATTTTGGTATGTACATCCATCAAAGTACAAAATTACTGGCAGAGGATTTTCTTTTATGCAGTCAGTCAATGCATCTATAACACAACAGGCGAAAACCAATGCCACCAGTTCTGCCTGCATTTCGTCGAACCAGTAACATACGACATCATGATTTTTCAAGTTGTAAATTGTAAAGTTATGCACACATAACCTAGTCTTACAATACACACAACTTGCCTATATGTATGAACTATTTTGACTGCATGGAGATCCATGGTCAATACATTGCCCAGTTCCATTTCAGCATCCTCTTTATCCTTTTCTTTTTCTTTTCAAGTTCCTTCTTCTTTCCATCATGTTGCAGCCATACAGCTTCACTTTTTTTCCCGGTTTTGTAACTGCAACAGATGTCACACTGATCTTTCTTCGGGCTATAAATGCTGATGTTACTTTCCTGGAAAAGCAGGTTGAAATATCTCTGCTCAGAGGGTCAGTATTTTCATATGCACATCTCTGTTTATACAAATCATGTACTGAATTTTGGAATGAACTGTGGGCTCTAAATAAAGTTTGCTTGATGACTGTCGACAATAATGGGAAGGTAGTTTAGGAGACTATCAAAAATGTCCAGAGAAATTGTGTACCTTCTTCCTTTTTGTCCTTTTTAGCATGAGTGTGGAAAACCTGATACTCCAATCTTTTATTGCAAGAGTATTCAAGAACAGTTTCTTGCGCACTTGAAACTTTTCATTGCCCACATGGAAATGATACAACAAAGTACCTTTTCTTCTTGACTCACTAGTACTCTTTCCAGGACGTTTTGTCGGGATTACATCCACACGACCTTTCACGTATTGTTTTTTCTGATCCCAGGTCATTTTATTCCAAGATATATAAAAAAATCTCTTGTCTTTCAGCATTCCCAATTACATTGCATTGTCTGAATTTTGATTTTTGACACATTTTGGAATTACATGATGCCACTAGTTTCCTTGCGTCCCTGTATGTGTCATAATTTTACAGTTTTCAGCCTTTTATATCCAACTAGGCTCTCTCTTTCTTGCAGTTTTCACAGAATTTGTGTACACTTATTACAACGAAACTCAGTAACTAATAGGTACAGAAGTATTGATGTGTAAGATAAGTGCATACAGCTCGAATTGTCGGGAAAAACAATGCTTTGCGGCACACAGATTGACGTGCCTGTTTCCGTAGCATTGTTGAGAAATATTAAATTCAGTCTTTTCCTTCGATGACCCATCTCAACTCATCCATATTAAATGAACATGTATTACATTTCAATTTGGTACTGAAAGAAATGTAAAACTCCTTTAATTCAGTTTGGTTATATTAAACTATTTTCCGCCGTACGCATTACTATAAGAAGATATCTAATTGGAGGTACACACTTTGTCCATAAAATAGCCTACAGCATTATGTTATTCTTCCGTGTTGAAATTTTTCTTACTCAGTTACGCGGTATTTCCAACAAATGTACCCTGAATGCAGTTAGACGGTATTGCATTTAGTGTAGTTACGCGGAATTTCAGTAATATTTTCAGGAATTCAGATATGCGGTATTGTTTCAACTCCTTTTTCTCACAATTACATGGTGAAATTACATTTTCCCGCGCTGTCAAATGTTGCTCGCAGTGTCAGGGATGCCAACGCACCAAAAAACAAAAAATCGTCAAAAAGTCAGTTACGCGGTATTGTTTCTTCACCGACGATATTTATATTATGTATATGGATCAGAATTTACAAAAAAGTGAGGCATTGAATTAAAAACAAAAATAAATTAAAGACGCTACATTTGCCGAAGTTGCCTCGCACTCTGGGACAACTTCGTCAGTATTTGTATCCTCAACAAAATTCAGATTTCATTTACAACATAACAAACTCTAATAAGACTAAATTTAATATCTGAACATATCACAAATGAAGAGGCCAAATAAATTTTCCATGTCTGTACATGTTCATATGCCCATCATATGTGTGGATAATCTTTGTTTAGACAGTTTTTTGACTTCATGAAAGCCTCAAGTCAGGCAGATCCAGCCATCTTCTGGTTTGTGTCGAGAGGATGCTCTACATGATTGGATTCTGCGAATCCGAAGGCTAATCTTCGAAATTCCACTCTAGATTTTCCAAAAAACATTTTCTGCAGATTGATTGCATGCTGCTTCAAATTTTCAGCCATATCTGAAGCAAATACTCTTTTAAATCCGACTTTATTTTATACACCTGGTGCTGAAAGATCTACTTTCAGCGAATACTGATGTGCAGTTCATGGCACTCTATAATTTTTTCCGCAGATGACAGGCTTATCTTCTCTTATTATGCTCACATAGAGCTTTCTTGAGTGCGTCCTGGTCATATTTGTTTTCAGTTTTCCACTTGTAATTTAGAACCATTTAACTGGTAATAAATAGGCAACTAAAGTGTACGAGGGTCACTCCAAAAAGTAATGCAGAATATTTTTTAAATTAAATTTTTATTCTACACCTTTCCAATTTATGGAGGCCATATATACGACCTTCCCGTTTGCATTCATTTTTAATTTAAGTCGTTCTCGTCAGTGGCTCCATGATAGCACTCCTTCAAGATGGTTGCTGTACTTGACATTCGTCAGAAGCAACGTGCTGTTATCGAGTTCCTGTGCTGTGAAAACGAGACGGTGGGAAAAATTCACAAGAGTTTGAAAAAGGTGTATGGAGATGCAGCTGTCGATTGCAGTACGGTTAGTCGCTGGGCAAGCAGATTATCTGGTGAAAGAGGACAAGCCAATATTCGGGATACTCCTCGCAGCGGCAGACCCTGCACTGCACGAAGTCCTGACAATGTGCAGCGTTTTGACAACATGGTTGTGGCTGACAAACGAGTAACAGTGAAAGAATTGTCACTCCAAGGTTTGCGCCAGGTGGGTTCCGAGGAAGTTGACAGAAGCCCACAAAGAAACCCGAAAAATAGTGTTCAGGGAACTTTTGGACAAGTATGAGAATGCTGGAGATGACTTTCCTGCAAGAATTGTGAACGGAGATGAAACATGGCTCCACCATTTTGAACCGGAGACAAAGAGGCAGACAAGGGAGTGGCATCATGATACTTCACCAAAGAAAAAGAAATTCAAAACTGCGCCTTAGCCTTCAGCAGAAAAAAGTTATGGCTACTGTGTTTTACAATTCAGAAGGGCTCTTGCTTGTGGACATCATGCCACACGGACCCACCATTAATTCTGACGTGTATGTGGCAACTGTCAAGAAACTTCAAGCTTGACTGAGTCGTGTTCGACCACATCGGGAGAAGCAGGATGTTCTGCTATTGCACGACAACGCACGGTCACATGTCAGTCACAAGATCGCAGACCAGATCAGAAAACTTGGATGGGCAACACTGAAACAACCGCCTTACAGTCATGATCTGGCACCATGCGATTATCATCTCTTTGGTAAACTGAAGGAATCTCTTCGCGGAACGAGTTTTGAAGATGACGACTCCCTCGTGCACGCTGCTAAAAAGTGGCTCAAACGTGGTGGTTCAGACTTTTATTTGTTTAGATATACAGGCTCTTGTTCCATTGTGGAGTAAGGCAGTTGAAAGGAACAGGGATTATGTGGGAAAGTGACATTTTGTTCCTAAAGGATGTATCTACGTTCTGTGAAATAGTTCTTAGGATAAAATGTAATTTTCAAATATTGTGCATTACTTTTGGAGTGACCTTCGAATAACTGCTTTAAATTACTTTAAATGTTATAATTACTTATTTTATATAGCTAAGAAACAATACAGAAACACTATCCTCTTCCACTTTTCCACAGGGCAAGATCGGCAGCCTCCTGCCGAAGTTGCCCCAATTGGCAAGAAAACAATTATTAATCAGTACCCTTACTAGGGGGTTGCAACCAGCTTGCCAAGCTCATAGTCTGATACAGATTTAGTCGTTCTAAATAATGATGCCACTCACTAATATCGTCAATGTTATCGTTACGGGTTCTTTAAGACCTTCAATATCATAATTACAATAAGCCATGAGTTAAAAAATATATTTACCTGTCAGATCTGCAACTATCTCTCCATACCACACAAGCGTTATTCACAGCAAGAGGTCGTGTTTTCTCAATACACTACCCTCTGAACAAGCCCTTATTTGCTCAGGTGTTCGAAACAAATGCCATGAAGAAGTTGCCCCTAATGCCGAACTTGCCCCGATCTCCCCTATGTATGTATGTATGTATGTATGTATGTATGTATGTATGTATGTATGTATGTATGTATGTATGTATGTATGTATGTATTAAGTATAAGCATGTAGCACGAGGACATACAACTGTTAATTGACGGCCGAAGTGTCGGCTCCAGTGGACGATCGATCGGCTCTTCTGCCGTTCGTCCGTTATTCGGCCGTATATGGCGTAACAAATATTCGGCCTAACATATATTCGGCCGTTCAGGGTGCCAGTGGACGGTTAGGCTTATGCTGTTCGTGATAGTGACTGGCACGATTGCATTGTAAGGACGCTTGGGATTTCGAGTACTGTACGATTCTGATAGTTTTATTTCCATTCTGTCTTTTACCCTTTTAAATTTAACAAGGCGAGCCTTCTCGTTAATTACTAATTACTTCATAATTGCTTTCTCATTCCGCGCGACCTCTCTCGAGACAACATTGCAATTAGTAGTCGAAATGCTGCTTACGTCAATATGAATCCAATAAAGGGTTATTTGAAATTGTAATGATAATTAGTAACATTATCCAGTGGGAAGAACTAGGTATGTATGTATGTATTTATTTACACTGCAAGTGGGCAAGCACCCGGTGGCAGTGGTATATGCAATATTAACAATACACAGTTAAAATGATAAGCTATACACAATAAAATTTACAATACATAATACAATTTACAACACATATACAATTTTATACACAATACAATAAGAATACACAATACAATTTAACACAATAATAATAAAACATAAAATAAAACACCTAATTTTACAACACAACCTACATAATGTATAGGTCCTACATAAGTTTTAATAGTCTTTCACTTTACTCTCATCTCATTCCCTGTAGTGGCACTATGACGCATTTCACTGACACTTTAGCACACATTTCACTGACACTCTGTAACACATTTCACTGACACTATAGAACACATTTCATTGACGCTATAAATTATCACTGATCGGAACTGTTCACTGCACTGTAAAACCATAATTTCACTGACTCACCTCGCTTCACTGATACAACAGTTCAAATAAGTTAAATAATTGCATTCTTATGCATACTTATAAACAGAACTACATTTAAACTAAACATTTCTAGTCTAAGGCCCTCTTACACGCTATTTTTAAATAATTTACAATTCAAACCAAGGAAGTAAACTCGTCAGGCTAGATAAATACATGTCACCTTAAAAAATTAAATGTTGAATGTCACCTTAATTTTAATTTTCACTTTATACACAACTCTTTAAATTATTCTTGAATCTCCTTAAGGAAGGACAGCCCTCAAAGACCGCTGCAGGTAGGTCATTCCAGTCATTTATAGTTCTATTTAAAAATGAGAATTTACCTACATCCGTTTTCTGTTTCCTACATTTGATTTTAAAATCATGATCGTTCCTACCATAGTACGTTGGCTTTTCTAACCGAGCCGTTATGTCTACCCATGCTTTCTGACCTAGATGTGCTCTATACAATGATGTTATTCTAGTTTTCCTACGTCTGTTTTCCAAAGTTTCCCATTTAAGCTCTTTTAACGTATCGTTCCCATCTTCTCTTTTACCTTTAACAAATTTAGCTGCCCTATACTGGATTCTTTCTAACTCACACAATAGTAATACACGTTACAAGAGCGGTATGTTGACGTTTTCATGGTCGAGGAAAAGATTGAAAAAGCGAAACGTAGTTGACAAACATACCGCTCGTGTATCGTACATTATTTTGTGCGAAGATCGTTTATTACATACCTGAAAGACGAATTTCTAATTATTTGCAATGAAATCTCCATATTGGTTTCTGTTTAATGATGCCAACTTCGGAAAACCAAAATATCTTTCTTCAACATTGTTGCTATAAAATGTTTTCTGTGTTTACTATACTCCAGCAGGCCGTGATATACGTCTGTCTTCCCCCCCCCCAGTCTATAAATGCGAACTTGAAACAAACGGTAAGGTTATGTAATGATTTATTTTGCATTTTAATATTTTAACAATATTATTTATAACATATTGCAGTAATAACATCAGCATCTGGAATCTTCTTGATTTTTTCACGGCTTCCTTAATGTTACTTGTATCAGCAATGCTATAAGTTACGTGGAGTAGTAGACTTTACTTAATTTTTGCAAATATTTAAAAACAATAATTAACATTGCAATTTAGGTGAAATTGCAGTGGTAAGTTTCAATTTATAATTATTACTATGTTAAACGTCTCTAAAAATAATATGTTAAAAGCCTAAAGCAGTAAAATGAATGTCGCGCTTAAGCGGTAAGAAGAGGGAAATTGTTATGTGTGTTACGTTGGGAATACTGAATGTGGTATTTCACACTTACCGCGTATTGATTTTGTGCGGAAAACAAGCAAATACGCACGATCTCGCACAAAGTAAATTGGAAGATGAAGATTACATTTGTAATGTTTCTTCCCACCCATAAGCAATGCTGACTAGATCAGACGCTAAGGACAGTACTCTATAACAGAGTCGCCAGTATGAAAGGATGATTTCAAGCCTTTAGCGTGAAACGAACTCGATAGCTCAGTTGGTAGAGCGCCTGACCGGAGTACAGGAAGTCGCAGGTTCGAATCCCGCTCGAGGTTGTGAAGTTTTTCTTTCATACCATGGCATGATTGTGACTATAAAGTATTTAAATTCATTAATATGTCACATCAACGGACGTACATACGTCATCCAACACGTCATCGTAAGATGAAGATTACATTAATATTAATGTGTTAACATTCAATTTTTGTTTTTCTTGAAAAATGTTTCTTTTGCGGGATAAGTCCTTTTACGTAACACCACCGAAGCTTCTCAAATGTAAATATTAGGAGGAAGCTGCCTTTCAGTCGTTTTGTGTATCAGAAAACTGTGCCAACGTGGTTCACGCCGGAGCAATACGGACAAAATCGGATCAAGAGGCAGCCGGGCCTTCTAATTACAAACCAAGCGGCTAAATGTAGAGACAAACGAGGCGATCGTGGCCGCAAGGGAGAAACAGATCCATGTTCAGAGAGGCGTGAGCCTGTACTGCGACCGCAAGACCGCTGATGGCTTCAAACCCAAGGAAAATGAGAAGTGTAGTAGCAATCCACTGTAACGGATGTCAGTGGGGACTTGCGGCTTGCGGGGACAGAGGGGGACACTGTGTACGTCGTCCGGACTGGTTTCTGTTTGGCGTCGACTGGTCCCCCTGGGGCTCTGCAACACTTGACATGCAGAGACAAACACAAAGATGAATGGGACAGAAATAAGGCTGTGTTGCAACACTGCTAAGCTTCTGTGCTGAGAGCAAATGAACGATGATGCCCCCTCTGTTTGCTGCGTGCAAGACAGATGTGGAGCAGTAATTCGAGCAAATATTTCTGAAACAGATAGGGGGACGCGCCGCAAGTAAGGTTTTAAGTACTGACATTATTTAACATCCTTTTCTTTCAAAAAGGGTGAATCTAATTAGTAGAAAATAAATTCTTCACGTATTGTATTGTATTGTATTGTATTGTATTTATTAACATTCCATGGTATGCATACATTGCTTACAGCTAGAATATGGAACAAGTCAAAAAACTTAATACTATTACAAAGTCTTAATTTATAGCCACAGTCTAGATCAAATATATACAGACAAGATTTACAATACAGTAGCGTGCAAATTAATCCGAACACGACATATTTTTACATTTTCTGTCATTGTTGGCCTCACAACTGCTCACACCGCTTTAATTGACGTCTGTAGTACGTGAAATTCCATTGTTGAAGGTCTGTCATTATTTTTTTAATAATATGTGACATTTTGTCTGTCGTTTTGTACTTATAAGCATTTCAGTTGTATTGAAGACTTAATACTGCAATCCTGTGTACATTCTGTCGTCTTCACAAATGGATACAACTCCACGAAAACGGTCTAAAATTATAACATTAGCAAAGCATTCTTCTATGACACAGACGCAAATTGTTGCAGAATGTCACATCGGTTTGGCTACTGTTAATTCGATCATAAAACGATACAGGAGACTGGATCCATCACACCCCAGAAAAAAGGAAATTGTGGCCGGAAAAGGAAGACTTCACCTGCAGATGATCGTTTAATTGTCAGGAAAAGTAAATTAAATCCTAGACTAACTGCTGTCGACTTAACCCGCGAGTTAATGGCTACCACTGGGGCGAATATTCACGTCACAACAGTGCGGGGTAGGCTTTTGGAAGCTGGACGAAGGGCTCGTAAGCCTATTAAGAAGCAACTGCTAACCCCTGTTATGTGCAAAAACGCTTAATGTGGGCAAAATTGCATCAATATTGGACAGTGAATGACTGGAAGAATGTACTTTTTTCCGATGAGGCTCATTTCGAGGTCCACGGCCACCGTGTTCCTTACGTACTGAAGGGATCCGAAAAAGTAACAGCAGCTCATCTCCAACAAGCATCCAAATACCCCCCTAAAGTAATGTTTTGGTGTTGTTTTACACATGAAGGGCCTGGAGCATTAATACCTATCAAGGGAATGATGAATTCTGACAAATATATTCATTTATTGGAAACCAGAATCGTACCCCAAAAAATCATTTCCGGATGGCAGAGGTGTGTTCCAACAAGACCTGGCACCATGCCATACGTCTCGAAAAACTACAGAATTCTTCAACAAGAAGAATATTCAGGTACTCCCCTGGCCAGGCAACTCACCCGAAATCAACCCCATTGAGAACTTGTGGTCAATTTGCAAAAGAAGAATGCCCTCATTGGTGTATGGTTTCGCGATGAAGAAATGAAGAATATTTGTTGGAAATTAGTGGAATCCATGCCAAATCGTCTCAGAGCTGTTATTAGGAACAAGGGAGGCCACATAGATACTGAGGTATGTCTTAGATCCTTTTTTTATACCGTTTGAGTATTTTTGCATAAGTAACTACGTTGTTCGGATTAATTTGCACGCTACTGTATAGTCTACTAGTACAACACAAAGTTTTAGTATCAATTTCATAAAGCATTATTGAATGTCATGAATTCACCTACAGAATAGAAGGCGTGAGGAATTAGGTATTTCTTTAATTTGGCCCTAAATAATCTTATGTTTTGAGTTTCATTTTTTATATCGATAGGGAGGCTATTAAAAATTTTTGCTGCCATATAACGCACTCCTTTTTGATAGAATGATAGAATTGCCGATGGAGTATGAAAGTCATTTTTTGACGTGTATTTATGCTATGAACTGTCGAATTAGTTACAAAGTTTTCACGATTACATACGAGGAAGATTATTAATGAAAAGATATACTGACAAGCCATGGGCATTATTTGTAGTTTTTTGAAAATAGTCCTACACGATTCCCTAGACTTGGGACCTACTATTATTCTAATTACTCTTTTTTGTATGAGAAATATAGTGTTACTATCTGTGGAATTTCCCCAGAATATTATTCCAAAACTCATTACCGAGTGGAAGTATGCAAAGTATGTTGTTTTTAAGGTATTGATATTTACTATCTTTTGCATAGATCTAATAGTAAAACAAGCTGAATTTAGTTTGGGGGTAATTTCTTTAATATCATTTTTCCAATTTAACACATCATCGATTTTTAAGCCAAGAAATTTGGTTGTTGTTGTTTCTAATAGGGATCTATTGTTAATTATTTCCCTAGAAATTTGCGACGTTGAATTTGGACTGGATTTAAATTGAACTAACTACAGTGAGTGTAAAAATTATTCGAACACCTAGCCTATTTGATGAAGATTGTTGCATGGTAGTAAAAAAAAAAGGAAACAGGCAAAATTGAAATTCTTACAGGTTCCAGTTGAGGCGAATAGAGATAATTATTTTAATGAAAGACGGGAAGCAAGTCGTACACTTAGGAATAAAAAGAGAGGTTACTTGAAGGAAAAACTGAATGAGGTAGACACAAATAGTAAGAATAGAAAACATTAGAGATTTATACAGGGACATCATTTTATTTTTACTAACATTTTTAATATTAACCTGGCTATATCTTTGAATTAAAGGTTTAGAACCGGATACACCGCTTGCTCCCCCTTCCAAGACTGGAGTTCGATGATACTGGTGTAAAATACAAATCACTTTACTAGGTATAGGAGGGAATAAAAGTAGTTCATCCATTTATGTAAACTAGGAAATATCGCAATTTTGAGTTTGATAACTTTCATTAGGTTTTTGTTTAACCAAAATACAGTACTGTATTAACACTTAGTGTTTTTACTCAGAATTGAGCTATCCATTCGGACGTATTAATTATGCAGTATATATTATACTATCTACAGCACATTAGCGTACAATATAGAGAATGAAGTTAAATTGAAAAATAATCATAATATGGATATTTAAACACATTTTTGAAAATGGTGGCCGTTCATTTCGATACAGGCTTCAGTTCTAATGTGTATATTACTGCACTATAGACTATTGTACCTAATTCCAATTACCAGTTTCGTCCTTCGTACTAGTAACTCATTTTGAAATAATTCTGTACCTACTCTATAAAAGAGTACCTTATGTACTGTAAATTTAATCTTCACTTCTGCCCGATCCGAAAAGATAAAATTACTCAGAAATGCTATCTACTGTCAGTTCAAGTGGTTATGTCGCTGGGTCGTAGAAAGGGGGGGGGGATCACGTGACAGTTAATTACTTAACGAGTCCCTTTTACTTAAGTTATTTTAAACAGTTGTATAATATTACGTAGATGTCAAATTCTAACAGAAATTAATGTTTTCAGAAAAGAGCTAAGACAGCCCAGCTACTAGACTTTACAGAGGGGCGAACAGAAGCAGGTGGGGGAAACCAGGATGCGACGTAGGCAAACGGACGACAGTACCTGTGCGAAAATATGATTCAATATTGAAAGCTCTTTAGTCACTGGAAAACGCGAACATATTTCTGGAACGTACTATACTCACTAACTCAGTACTGCTTACGCGGCCTTGGCTCTGTGTGGCGAACGATTGGAAGTTCACTAGTAGAGGGGATGGGAGTGAAGTACATTCAAAAACTCAGGTACAATAAAAATTGAAGTAAAAATAAAATGATGTCCCTGTATAAGGGTATTGTCGGACCATCGGATCTGTGCCCCTTCAGCGCTGTCGTCGTTCTTGGAAAAGTTAACGCCTCTTCTCACTCCATTCTACCCGTTTTCCTCCCACCACGTTAAACAGCAGGCCACGAACCTTGCCGAATAGGGATGTTGCGAGAGGCATGTAGATGCGGATTGGCGTATTCGCCCTTCTCGTACGGAGTAATATGAATATTATGAACCTGACAAGGACTATGCAGTTTATCCAACCTTACAAACAATGATAATTTCGATGTAATAAGGGAGAGCCCGCCAACGTCTGCCAGGCTTAAGTTGCAGATATGTGTCTTAAATATTCGGAGGAGTAAAAAACACAAAATTCGATCCTTGGCGGGCTCGCCTTTCTCTTACGGAACGTCTCGTATTATGAAAAAGAAAAGAAGCTCAATTAAAATTTCAATTTCTTATAATGATTTTATAGTTTCCTAAAAATTTGTACAAGTGGAGCTACCTCGTTTTTGCAGGGAGCCCTTCAAATTCTTTCTGCGTTCTCCTGTCTTGGTGCTCTGCTTCCTTCTTCTTACAACCATCCACCCTCACACCAGCCCTCTGTGAGCTCTACACAAGTCCACGAACTTGTTCTCTGGATAGCAGAACTTACAACACAGTTGCTGCTTTGCCCACACACAAGCTGTGGCGCTGCTCTCGCTCACAACTGTTGCCGTCATCATGTTCCCAAGTGAAATCAAAACATTTATTACTTTATCCAAAGTTTTGAGCATCTCTTTAAGTCATTTTAACCCACTGGCACATACACATAGATTATAATAATAATAATAATAATAATAATAATAATAATAATGTTTTTATTTTCGCTGGCAGAGTTAAGGCCATAAGGTCTTCTCTTCCACTCAACCAGCCTTAATCAATACAATACATATTTAAATTACAAATATTTACGCTACACTTAAAAGGTTCTCCAGCAATATTCTTCAGTTTTAACGACTAGTAGACTACATATTTAGAGAAACTATAAGGTAAAGTAGTAACTTAATTTATGAGCTAATTTAATTCAATCAATTATAATTAATTTAATATTTGAGATAGCTAGTAAAATGATGAAAATTAATTTACTATAAGTTTACTAGGACTATGTTACAGGAGAATATATATATATATATATATATATATATATATATATATATATATATATATATATAAATCTAAAGTATGTTTCTATAATGAGAATATTAATGTAATTGCCGTTAGAGGTTTTGTAAATCTATTTAGAGAAATTAATGATAATAATAAGAATGGACAGATGTTAGTTTCATTATACGTAACAAATATTAATCAGCAATTAATCTGTTAAGTAAGAATTTATGTAATTTTGACCTAAATGAAGTTATTGTCCAACAACCCCTTACATCACTCGGAAGCGAGTTCCAATTTCTAGCAACTGAAACTGTATAGGATGAAGAATATAAAGATGTCTTGTGATGAGATATAATGAGTAAATTATTATGATGAGATCTTGTACTTAGCTGACGATATGCGGATAAATTTTGAAAACGAGAAGCCACATAGATTGGGGTAGCGGTGCGCAGAATTTGAAATAAGAGAACAAGAGAATGCAGGGCTCGTCGATCGCTTAGCCTTAGCCAAGACAGAGTTTGGAAAGACGGGGAAACATGATCATACTTACGAATATTACAAATATAACGGACGCACGCATTATGCACACGTTGTAGCCTGCTGCTCAAATTTGCATTTAGGTTACTTAATATAATATCGCAGTAGTCAAAGTGTGGCATCACGAGTGTTCGTACAAGGATTAGTTTTAATTTATCAGGAAGAAAGTGCTTCAGTCGCTTTAATGAGTGAATAATAGGAAATTATATACATTACAAACTCAATCTAATTGCACTCGTACTGAGAGCTAGGGACCGTACTTTGTCCCAGGAGGCTACAAGATTAGGTATTACTGGAGTTCTTACTGCAGCACCGGTGCCACGCGTCAAACATGACGTCACGCCAATACAGTCCGTTAACAACTAACCTTAGTGTAATACTGGGTGTTCATTTCAAGTGTGTCATGACGTCACTGTTGATGAGTCAGCGATTTGAAGCGAGTTTCAGCTTTTATGCCAGAGAAGTTGCCTATTATTCAAGGCGTTCAATCTGAACTTGAGAACGTGTACGGTATAACTTGAACGTCGTAGCAACAGATGGCGGTTTGTAAAGTCTGTATGCTACCATAACTTCTTTCGAACTGTGTTTTGCGCCGGCAAGTCGTACGCAGGGTATTTGTTATCATCGGTTGCGTACGGCAACATTCCACAACACAAATCAAATGCTCCGTGTCCATGTTGACCGTCCAAGTTAATGTCAACAAATACGTAAGTAATCGTCTTAACCCTCTCCCCATATCTTGACAGTAAGAAAAAACTCACCTCTGTACGTGTTTCCAAACAGTTCACAATCCTGCCACTACCGACGTTACCTTACGTATCGGTAAGTACTCTTCAGAATGAAAGCCGTACTTTCTAGTCAACTTCTTTGGCATATAGGTAATACACCTCTGCGGAAGTGTAGGAAGATTGAATTCTCTAGGCTCATCGACTAGCCATATGACGGCATACAGCGAGCCATGACACACTTTAAACTGAACACCCAGTATGTAGCTAACACTGCATAACAAATTTTAACTTTTTTTTTGCGCTGGGCATGTGATACATGTTTTCTATACAGGGTGATTCAGACCACACGTAACAGTCATTTATTTCGGAAACTAGTGCATTAAAATTTTCGAGACAAAAATATTTGTAAGTAAAGCACATGTGAACTTTCACTTGAGCTTGATTTCATCAATCAGCCTTAACAGGAAGTAGGGCCAGTGGCGTATCACTTTAAAATTTCAAATGGGAGTCGTGGTCAAATATGGTACCATTTCATACAGCTCTTCAAAACAAACAACTTTCATAGGAAACGTTTTTATCATTTCCTACTCTTTCAATGAGAAAACGTACGAAAAAATAATGTCATTAATACTGAGAAATGTTGCGAGAAGAAAATATAAACTAGATAAGAACATTTAGGCCCAATTGTATAAAACTCCCTGACTAAAGATCAACTTTGATCGAAGATCGAAAAGTGAACCGAGCTCAGACACTTCTTCTATTGTATAAAACTTTTCTGCGATCAATTACCTTGGTTCTAATGCAAAAGTTCACGTGAAAAGGATTTGGCAACATCGCATAAACAGGTGAAATATGTGATGCGCGGACCATGTTGTACAAGTTTGTTCAGTGTTGCCAATCTAGCGACTTCAACTCTTTTTCAATAACAATTTCTTTTAACTTTTGTATTGCTTAAATAGGTGTTTAGCGAACTTTTTAGCACCCCATAGTGACAAAATTTAATCTTTCTTTGTTGATAATGAGAAATCTTGCGACTTTACAACTACTTTTTGGCGACTTTCCGTACACTCTGTTGGAGACACTGGTTTATTTGTGCAATGTAAATAATGGCGGACAATAAGAAGAAGGTTGGCAAATTGTTATCATGTTATGGTGTTTGATACTGCTAAACATAATAAAGCTTTATAAAACGACAAATTGACTTTATCATATCCATTAATAATTAATGGTTGTTATAAACATAATAATTATAGATTATATTATTTGATGCTGCTGAACACGACAGAGCCTTATAAAATATAAGATTGTTTGTGTATTAAGGCAAGAAATTGAATATATATATATATATATATATATATATATATATATATATAAGTGTAACTACCATATCTATTAATATTAATAACAATGGTTATTCTATTTGCACAGTTTACCACTCGTATATTTCAAACAGAAAATAAATAACTGAACTTGGATCATCTGACTTAATCGGAGAAATTTCTTCAGTCAAAGTTGACTTTAGTTTGAGACAAATTAATCTCAGATCAGACTTTATACAGGGACATCACTTTATTTTTACCAACATTTTTAACATTAACCTGGCTATACTTGGAAACACTGTTACCCCCCTTCCATTACAGGAGTTTGGAGTTGCTAGTGCAATATGTAAACAAATCATTTTACTAGCTACAGGAGGAGAGAAAAGTAGTGTATCCATTTATGCTACAGGGAAATACAGTATTATGATTTTCAGTTTGATCATTACTTTTACGGTATTTTATCAAAAACAGTAGAATAGCAACAATTTTTTTCACAAACTCAAGTCTTCAGGCGGTTATATTCATTATGTAATGTCTACTTTATTCAGCATATTACTAACCTAATTTATTCCTGAGAATTTTGTGAGCACTTACGTAAGAAACCCCAATTTCTACAGCTAACTTCTTGACTGACTTATTAGGACTTCCCTGCATCCTTTCTCTAATATCTTCTACAGCATCTTCTGTCATCTTCGTTGGCCATCTTACACTTTTCTTCCTTTCTGTACACTCTGTTGCTCTAAATTTATCTACCAGATTAATGACATTTCTACGAAAGTATTCCGTAATGGTACAATCAGGAAATTGTGAAAAAAAACTGTTGTTCACATTCGGTTATAGCCTATTGTAATATTCCAGTTTTCATCATCGTCCTTCATACTTACGAACAGTAAAACAAAACTCTTGTATAAATAATGCTGTTAAGTACCGTACCATATTATAAGGTACCATACTTTCGGTAACTCTAATCTTCACTTGTGCTCAGTCCACACAGATAAATTCAGTTATGCTACACACTATACCTGTATGAAAATAAACTTCAATAATATAAGCTCTTTCTTCTATAGAAAATGCAACATACTTCTGAAACACACTGTACTCTGTACTGTTTATTTCATTGCTAGCAACAGCGGTCGTAAGTTTGTGTGACTGACGCCAGCAAGGACAATAGTGAAAGGGGTGGGAATCAAGTACATTTAGAAACGCAGGTACAATAAAAATTGAAGTAAAAATAAAATGATGTCCCTGTACAACACAAAATTCCAAGTTCAGCTAGAAAAAGGATCAATTTAACCTCTGATCTAAGATTAAATGGTTTATACAATCGGCCCTTAATGTTGACATAGGCTAGTACACACGCAATACAGTATCTACTGCCACACTGCACTTAGCCAGGCAATAAGCTCAGGTGGCCTTGCCCAGCAATGTGCAATAAGAAGAAAGTGTTTTATTTTCTCTGTACCTAAGTATGTATATTTTTCTAGTTTTGGAATTACGTTTGTGACTAATAAAATAATTACCTAAAAGTTAAGAGTGATTACAAATACCTCCTACGTACTACAAACAGAGGCGATCCTGTGGCATGGCCAGCACGACCTCCAGACTTCAATCTTTGGATTTCTATCTTTGGGGACTGTTAACAAACACCGTCTATCCAGATCGTCCCACAACAAAGGATGACATGAAACAGCGAATCCGAGAGATCTTCCAGTCATTGACCACGCCGAAGTGTTAGGAATCGCTGACAGTGTTAGAAGAAGAATGCAGATGTGTGCTGCTCAGAACGGCAGACAGTTTGAACATTTGTACAAATTAATGGCATTGTCCAGTCTTCTAGTAACTTCTGTCAACAGTAATTGGTTTGCTTACATTTTCGTACTGTAACATTTCTCAATATTGATGGCATTGCCTTTTCGTACGTTTTCTCATTGAAAGAGTAGGAATTAATGAAAACGTTTCCTATGAAAGTTGTTTGTTTTGAAGAGCTCTATCAAATGGTACCATATTTGACCACGACTTCCATTTGAAATTTTAAAGTAATACGCCACTGACCCTACTTCCTGTTAAGGCTGATTGATGAAATCAAGCTCAAGTGAAAGTTCACATGTGCTTTAGTAATAAATATTTTTGTCTCGAAAATTTTAATGCACTAGTTTCCGAAATAAATTACTGTTACAGGTGGTCTGAATCACCCTGTATAATTTGTGCATCTTGAATACGAAAATGACAATAAAAACAGTTGTTGGTTACGGTTTTTGAGAAATTTTCGAATTTATATCTGTTCAAAATACTGCTTTATATAATGACATTAAGGTTAAATATTCACTGTTCAGAAGATTACAGCTTTCTTTTTCCGCAATTTCTTTTATACTGGATATCAGGTACATCACGAGCTAAAGTCCAACAATAGTCTGCTAGCATATTGGTACTCCACTGTCCTTGGTACCTTTTTTCCATAGTCGAAATTTCTCGATGAAAGCCCTCACCATGTTCATCACTGAAATCGCCACAATTCTCGGGGGAAAAGTCAAGATAGATTTCCAGGGACATGTTACCACCCATATTTTCATACGCCAACAGTAAATTTTGCACTAGTTCTTCATAGTTTTCACTTCTACAGTTACCCAGAAAATTTAATACAACCTCCTTGAATGCAATCCAGACGACTCTCTCTTTTCCTTCCAACAAAGATTCGAAGTGATTGGCCTTCATTATTTTTCTAATTTGTGGTCCATTGAAAACTCTCTCTTTTATTTTTGAGTCACTAACCGCAGGAATTTTTTCCTGGATATGTTTAAATGTTTCAGTTTTATGATTCAATCCTTTAAAAAGTTCTTCATTAACCCTAACTTAATACGTAAAGGGGGTAAAATTACTTTACTTTGAGGGGTTGATGTATAATATCGCTAAACTGGAGAATTCCCACGCCATCTTTGAACCGTGCCGTTACGTTTAGCATCAAATTTAAGTAAATACACAATCTCGACAACATAAGAACACGACGTTGGTGTGTGGCGTCGTTGGAGGGAGAAATTTCTTTATTTTCTTACTCTCTCTGTCTCCTTCGTTCTGAACATTTTGTATTAAATGTTAAGCACAGGAACGCCATTTCGTAATTTTATTTAAGAAACAAGCCAAATAAATTATCTTTGCATCAAAACGGATGCTCTCTGGACCAAATTATCGTATTTTACAATTGTTTGAATGCAACAGAAGTCAGAAGTCTTGCACTTGACTAATTCAGTGAATTATTTAAGAATATAGTCGCGAATTTTACTACCACCATTTCGATTGTGTTTTGTTTAACACGGCTCGGTATGGCCCGGTGACTAGTGGCCAGCGAGTAACGTCGACTATCGACATTGCTCTGCCGTGGGTATTATCCAGTTGTTCCTATAATATTTTTCTTCCCTGGCTCTAGTGATTGTCGTTTTATTTTATAATGTTTATCTCGAGCACGACTGTCCCATTCGCACAGAAAGCAGCAAAATTTTGTGTAGCCTAATTGCATTGCAAGAAGCAATGCTACAACCTTCAAATCCGCACATATAAATAATTCGTACTTTGAATATTATCATTAAAGCACACTTTAAAGAAATACACGTCTTAGACAGAATACTAACACCACGGAAATCTCCTGGTAAACTGAAGCGATTTCATATAACGAACCTGTTTCTCCCCCTCCAAATGGAATTCGAAAAGGGCAATAAAACAATTTCTGCTTCTAGAAGTGGTTTTTGACAGGGTGGTTTATTGCAAAATATAAACTACAGTAATGTCATTAAAGTCTATAGAGTGAAAGAAACACACATCTCAAGTAAAATCAGGTAAACTCAAGCGAATTCATACAGCGAATCAACCCCTCCAAATAGACTCGTAAAAGGGTAATAAAATAATTTCCGTTTCTACAAGTGCTTCTAACATGGTGTCTACTTATACCAATATTGTTTTCACATAACGGATCGTAATATTTGTAAAACAAAATAGTTACACACGAAATACGGTGATTTTTAAAATAAAATGCATAGAAAATGAATTATATTGTGAATCTCGAAAACCTGGACTGATTGAACATTTCGCTTGTTATTTTTTAATTCAGGAGGTCGAAATTAGTAAGAATTTGTTAGTTTAATGTCTGGCGCAAAATGACTGTTGACCAGTGCAATCGGCGATGTATGTTATAGAGGGGGGGGGAAGGTATTGGCCACTCTATCCCATTAACAACACGCTAATCCCTTATTCGTCTGTCGTAAAAAATCTTGGCTTCTTTTTTGATAATAATCTAAGTTGGAATTTTCAAGTTAAAGAAACGATAAAAAAAATATATGTTCCTCCATTCACTGAGTCGCTTGAGAAACTTCTTGCCCCAACAACTAATACTTACCCTAGTAGAAACCCTAGTAATGCCGCACTTCGATTATTGTGACGTTTTGTTAAGTGACCTAAGTTCTGAACTATCAGTCAAGTTACAGCGAGCTCAGAATATGTGCGTCAGATACGTGTGCAACATCCGACGATATGATCACACATCACCGTCCTTCGCAAGTCTTTCGTGGCTCCGACTTAAAGAACGCAGAACTTTACACTCTTTGTCTTTACTCTTTTGAATTCTGCACACCTCAACATCAAATTACCTTTCGTCTCGTTTCTCTTATCTATACTCTAACCACGACGTAAATACCAGATCACTTATCTGTGGCACGCTAAGTATACCTCTTCATAGAACATCTTGTTATTCATCATCTTTTACAGTATCCACCTCGCGTCAATGGAATTCCTTGTCACAAAGTATTAGGGGCTGCAAGACAACAAACACCTTTAAAACAGCTTAAAAGATAACCTTATTATCATTTCACTCCAATCATACTGATTTAAACTATAACTGACTACATTGTTACTTTTTCTTTAGACATCATCCTGATAGTACTGTATTTTCAAAATTGTCTCATAATAATCTCTTTCTATTATCTAATATTATTTGAAATATATTAACATTCTATGTATTTTAGTTTAATTTCTGCTACACAGTTTATTTCAGTGTTTAATTAATAGTTCATAGTATTTTGTTGTTTAATTCGTAAATAACTCTTGTATACATGTAACTCTCATCTAAATCAAATTGTTGAATTCTTTGTAAGTTCATGCATATGTATATACACTTTTTGCTGGTTGAATGGAAGAGAAGGCCTTACGGCCTTAACTCTGCCAGCCAAAATAAATCATTATTATTATTATTATTATCTCCTTGCCTAGCTGCTTCATAAGTGGTGTCTTGTTGGTATCACTTGTGAGGATCAGACCTGTCTTCGGACAGTTGACTCAACAACAACAACTAACTTCATTCCCGAAATCCTTGGGTCAGAATAGTATCGCTATTTATCATGATAATTGCTAATAGTTAATTTCATCGTGATCGGCTACAATACTGACAGTTGACATATGAGACAATAAATGAATAGTTTCAACGCACAATCCTCTTTCACTGCACACCTCGCTTCAGCCAAGAATAAAAGAAGTGCCACTAACTTACGAGGAAGATGCCTTGCTGAATTGCAACAGGAGGAAATTCCACATTTAACACAACTGTGTCTAACGATGGACCATAAGCGTAAAATTTAACGGCCCATCTACACATTCCAATACCTTGCGATGCACCATCACTGGTACAAGATATAGCCAGGTGGGTCTAAGTTCGACGTTTAGAACCAATTACTCCAGTAACGACCGACGTGACCATCTCTCACGTCAGGAATTTTCTGTGTTATTATTATCGTTGTCCTTCACAATTAACGGCACGGATATGTAACAAGATGTTGATCATCGTATAAGAAATTCTTCAATAAATACAGAATTCATCCAGCAAAAGAGCATTAAACTATCATTATGGTAAAGGTTGTTCAATGTACCACTACATACTAAAGGCTTTACCAATAACCAAAAATGTATTTAAAATAGGTTTAAGGACTTTACTAATAGACGGTAATATATTATACACACTATTTAAAGGGTGTAATTGATATCTTGTTATTTGAAGTGTTCTATCAGTTTTGAGTGTAAATTCCATTTAAGTCTATTGTGTAAGTGAAGTGTGTTGGTGTCAGTGAGATGAACAAAGTATTTGAAACAGTGAAATGGTTAAAGTGTTAAATCAGGATAGAATCAGTGCATCAGCGAAATAAGTGTACCGAAAGGTACTTTGCAATGAACCTTCACACCATCTTAGTTCGAACTTAGTGTTAAGATACAAATTAGATTTACTTTAAATGTTATTTTAAGTGACCATGCTTCATTTAATTTAGATGCTCCTTGTTATTATTATTATTTTTTATTATTATTATTATTATTATTATTATTATTATTATTATTAGTATTATTAATTGTTTTTTATTAGTTGTGTTTATTATTAATTGTCATTATTGAGTGTAATTAGTTACCACTATCACTATATACACGCAGTGTGAATTACACACACACACATACATACATACATACACATACATACATACATCATACATACATCTACATACACACACATACACACACATAACACACATATTGTTCATACATACATACATACATACATACATCCAGCATAAAGAGCATTAAATACTATACATTATGGTAAAGGTTGTTCATACATACATACATACATACATACATACATACATACATACATACATACTCAGCTCCTATTATTTTCTGCTCTTTCTTTCTACCTTAGATAATACTGAAATTTTTTAAGTGTTGCAGTTTAAACTACCATTAAATTAAATTAAATTCGTGGTACAACAGCCCATGAAGGGCTACTACATTCACGTCTACGGGGTCAAGAGAGGTGAACGATCTTCAACTACAATACAGCGTGAAAATCTCACTGCTTAGAGAAAAACGATAGGAAATTGAAACGCCAGAAATGTTATGTTTTATTTAACGACGCTTGCAACTCCAGAGGTTATATCAGCGTCGCCGGATGTGCCGCAATTTTGTCCCGCAGGAGTTCTTTTACATGCCAGTAAATCTACTGACATGAGCCTGTCACATTTAAGCACACTTAAATGCCATCGACCTGGCACGGGATCGAACCCGCAACCTTGGGCATAGAAGGCCAGCTAAACGGCAGAAATGTAATACTTCAAAACAGTTAAGGAAGGGTGATTCAATGATAATGATAATGACGACAACGATGATGATGATGATGATGATGATGATGATCTATACTAATAATAAATCTGTAGCCAAAATTCTTCTGGTAATTTTCGATTTTACAAAAATAATTGGTGTTAACATGTATAATTAACCATTCTGAAACCGAAAATCGCTTTTTTTTTATTTTTGTTTGTATATCTGTCTGTTAGGATGTTTGTCACCTATTCACGCGATAATGGCTGAACGGATTTCGATGAAAATTGAAATATAAATTAAGTTCGTTGTAACTTAGATTTTAGGCTATATGGCATTCAAAATACTTTATTTAAAGGGGCATGAAATAAGTAAATCGAAATGTCTCGCTTATTATTGCTTTTTGTGGAAAATGTTACATAACAAAAGTTTCTTTAACAATGATTTCCGATAAGCTTTATTCCATACAAAATTTTGATAGGGCTGATATTTAAGGACATACAAGACTTTTCAAATAACAATACAATACATTTTCAACGCCGCACAGTGGGGCCAAACAGCGTTATTCTTGGCAAAAAAAAAACAAAAAACGAATCTTACAAAAGTAGCAATATTTTATATTCTAACGATAGATAAATCCCTGAACTATACGTTTTTGATAGTGACAAGGTCACTGGGGTATGACGTCAAATGTCAGAACCTGAGCCTAGCTGAGTCAGTGAGAAAACTTGTGCACAAGTAGTTAAATGCGTCATATTGTCGTGTGCTGGTGGAACTACGAAGTGTGGCTTAACATGATGTCTTTACCATCAGGTAAGAACATTTTAATGCAATTACATATAGGTTTTGTAGATTTTGTAGTGGTTTATGGGACGAAAAAGAAATGAACCGAAAATGTGAAAAAGGGGTAAGTCTTTTTAAGGTTTTAGTGTATGTCAGGGCATATCATGTTCTGCATCTTGGCATGTATGTTTATTTCACACATTATACTTGCCGTAAGTGGAAACAAACCCTGCTCATATTTGCTCATTTTGGAACAGCAGCGGTTAAAAAATTGACAGCTTCTAAAAATTAGATAGCCAAGTACGCTTGACCTAACTACCCAAAGCATTCGTATACATTTTCTTCTTTGCAGGATCGGGTTGCAACGATGGTGTTTTTATAACTAGAAGAGAACTTTATGATACAGGACGTGTAAAATTACAGGAGCAAGTTACGGTTATGAAAGACTTCGTCCAGATGAAGACAAAATGGCTCTCTACAAGCAAATTTCATTTTCGTGTCCGATTTTAGAAGAGATGGCAGCAAGCTCGTAGGATAGAAGAAATATTTTTAGAGAAGAACAAGGACTGGTTAGACTCATCAGTGAGTGAGGTTATCCGTCCTTCACGCACGCATTAGGTTCTTTGAGTGTTTGCTCCATCTTGCATATAAACTTCCCCTTGAGAAATGGCAAGCTCGGGGCATCGAGCAGAAGAATGTTGTCTCGAACACAAAGAAAACCATTCAAGATAGATTTAAAAAAGATATGGGATTGCTAGTAGACAAGCCAAAACCAGGCTTCGGCAATACAAATGATGGGAATACATCAAGGTGATTTTTTGAGAATCCGGCATTATCTGCAAGCATCACTGGTGTTGACATTGAAATCATCAGAAGATTTAATATAATTTTGCAAGTGATCTCTTGTGGCCACGAAATAGATGTGGAAAAGTTTCGCAAGTATGCGTTCGAGACAGCCCAGCTCTTTGTACGGAAATACTCATGGTACGTCATGCCTCCAACAATTCATAAAATTATAATCCATGGTCCAGAAATTATCCGTCACGCTATAGTTCCCATTGGTCAACTAAGTGAGGAAGCCCAAGAAGCTAGAAACAAGGAATTTAAAAAGTACAGAGAAGGTTTCATCCGGAAGGTGTCCCGAACAAAAACATATGAAGATGTCCTCAACGTGCTGTTGATATCCTCGGATCCGATTATTTTTTCTCTCTAGAAGTTGCCGAAGAAGAAAGCCACGCAGTTTGACAAGGAGGTGCTGGACATGCTGGGTATTCGGTCTGCAGTACACGACAGCAGCGACGACACTCACAGTGCGAACGAGGCTGAAAAGTCCCGATGTTAGCTTTTTGTAATTACTTCCTAATTTTCTTCTTTGTGATTTGAAATCGCACTTTTCGTTGATAGAATAGCTTTACAAAAACCAAAAACTACTTTTCTTACTATGTAAATGACAATGAGACAATAAAATCTTTTTTGCCAAGAATAAGTGGGTTTGGCCCCACTGTGCGCCGCCTCAAATCATAGTGTTGTTGTTCCTGCAGTAACTCATATGTGCAAAAATATAAATTTTTTTAGTAGGAAGGACAAAACACATTTATTCATTTCATGGTAATGGTGCATAGGAGATCGTGAATTCTTACATTTTCGAAAGAAAGAAATATAATTACATATCACTAGAGCCTTGTAACGCCACGAGGCCCGAACCTATGGAACATGTGCAAGTGTCTGAACATGCAGTTTGAAACTCGGAAACTTGGCGCAGCCCAATGGTAGCACGTTTAAGTGTTTTCTACAAAAAAGGGGCAACAGATTTGGAGGTGGAAGGAAGGAGATTCAAAATTCAATTCTTTACTTCTACCATCAACACCAACCGGGCGCTATGGACAGTAGCCAAAGTACAATTACATAAAACAAAAACAGAAAATTATTAAAATGAGTTATAGAATTCCGGTCTTAGTAATAAATAATCCATGTAAAAGTGATGGATGTGTAAGTAGCAGAGAGCTGCATTGAAGTTAAATCGCTCGCATGAACTCGGTCGAGTGTCGCACCCTCGAGTGAGATACGATCGGTCGTGATACGCTCGTAATAAATAGAAGCACACTACATATCACATAATAAATATTTAAATTATATCATTATTATACTATTTCTTACCAATGTTTATTATTGTCTCAATAATATTACTTATCTAACTTTCATTATTTACTTTTAGTTTCATTATTTACTTTCATGTTGTTTTATGGTCTAGATATTAATGTAATAACTATGTAAGCAATTGTATTCAATTAGAATTAGAGTCTGGCTGGGCGGAAGAGAAGGCCTACTGGTCTTAGCTCTGCCAGATTAAATAAATAATAAATAAATAAATATACCGAAAATCGCTTTTCTGAAATTTTTGTCCGTCTGTCTGTCTGTCTTCTGTCTGTCTGTCTGTCTGTATGTTTGTTACCTTTTCACGCGATAATGGCTGAACGGATTTCGATGAAAATTGGAATATAAATTAAGTTTGTCGTAACTTAGATTTTACTCTATATGGCATTCAAAATACTTATTTAAAAGGGGGGTTATAAGGGGGCCTGAATTAAATAAATCGAAATATCTCGCTTATTATTGATTTTTGTGAAAAATGTTACATAACAAACGTTTCATTAAAAATTATTTCTGATAAGTTTTATTCTTTGAACAATTTTGATAGGATTGATATTTAATGAGATAAATGGGTTTTAAAATTAAAATAACTGCCATCTAAGGCGGTGTATTGAAATAAAAAAAATGACTTCGTCTATAAGGGCCTTGGACACAACAATCGAAAGCTATGAAAGATAGCCTACAGACAATGTTTCTGTGTTTGTATGAAGTAATATCGGAAGTTAAATTAACCGATTTGAATAATTAATTATTATTTCATCATTGGAAAGTGTAGTTTCTCTGGATGGACATAATGCTATAATGTTATTACAGTAACTCGTGAGTGAATTGAGGACAGGTAAGATTAAAATAGCTTCTTATGCACAGAAAACTTGATAGGTTATTCTGTATATTCATTTCCTGTATTTCTTATAATAATGTTTATGAACATATTCATTTTTATGTCAGAGAATTAACGAACAACGAGAGTGTATTGATTTAGTATGCAGTAATAGTACGTTAGCTTAGCAATCCATTATTGTATAATTGAAATTTTAACTATGCTCAATTGAATCGTTCAAATTTATCAGTTAAAATAAAATACATAAAATACATATGCAATAACTGCAATGCAAAAAAATTGGGTAATGAGCCAAGCAGATTATGTTGCGCTGTTGTAAAAGCTGTTCCTCCTGAGATTCAAGAGCTCCCACAACAAATAAAAAACTTTCTAATTCGAATACATCCGTTATCAACACACTTTTTACATAATATAACATACTGTAATATAATATAATATAAACATAATAATAAATCTGTAGACAAAATTTTTCTGTTAATTTTCGCTTTTCCAACAATATTTATTAATAACAATTAAGAAACATGTTAAAGGAATTGTCCTTGCACCAAATGAGTGGTGTCTGGATCAAAATGATCGCATTTTAATATTTTAAATATAATTTAAATTAAGTAACATATTAAACGATTTATCCTTCTATCAAACACGAATGTTCCCTGGATCAAATGTCCTATTTTAATTATGTAATTACTTTTTATTTATTTCTAACGGGTGCAGCGGAGCGCACGGGTAGGGCTAGTATATAAATAAATAAATAAATAAATAAATAAGTGAGTAAATAAATAAATTTTATTATTATTATTATTAGCCTATTATTAAATCGGCCGTGGTTTGGCTGTCGTCTTTCCGGATATAACTGTCTATATAAGGCTGCACCTTCTCCCTCATTTGCCCCAAACGCTAACTGCATGTTCACCAACTCGACCGCATTACATCGCTCTCGCTCCATCAAATCACAAATCTCAATTTACAAATGCCACCAACCTGGTCGAAGTCATAACATCAACAAATCCTCTCCCAGATGCAGTAGGAATCTACAATTTCGCCTGTAGAGTATATCGTTCACTGCGCACCTGAAGCAGAGACGTTGCCGACACATCAGGGGTTCAGACAGTAAATCTGCTTTTCCGAAGCACCTGTCACTTTAGGCAACCCAACTTACGGAACTGTGACATTCATCTCGTCTGAATCAAGAGCGCACGTATGGACTGTATGCTTCTTACCTCCACGCTGCGAGTATGAAGAGTTGCACTGGCGATCTTTTAATTTTACATACGAAAAGTACAAATATTTGTTGCACTTTTTCATCCTTATTTTATTTATTTTATATTGTATTTTGTAAGTACTATAAGCAATTATAACTAATCAACTCAACACGTAAGCAAAGCTTTCCGTAAATATACAGGGTGTTTCCGAGGTGATGTTACTAACTTTCAGGGATGATGGGAAAGGGCACATGTATCAATTTGAGATAAGGAAACCTGGTCCGGAAATGACTGAGTCGAAAGTTACAAGCAAAAAAAATAGTTGTGTGGAATTGAAATTGTAATTTGGCACCACGTGCCCTCCTTCCCGGCTTAACTTTTGGAACAGTCGTGGAAAGATGGTATGGGCCGGATGTCTCCTACGTGGGTACTTGTCCCGATACAATCTGTGAGCTTGTCTACTGTTCCATTGGCTCATCCCTATTCGAAAATCAGGTCTGCATATTCCGCTCTCGTGTACTCCTCCATTTCACTAGGACTGATCGACTGGACACTGCAACTTGTACACATACAACAGACATGCATATCTGGACCGACCATGTCCGTTACACATTACGCTATCTGCATTGATTTAGTGTAGTTTCTTATCCCCACCCATTATGAATACATTACGCACCCCATACTCACGTCGAAATTCCCTTTGAACTCTTTTAACACTCTCAAATTTAGCATACCAAAGAACACATTGTGCCGCTGTTGATTTGTAGTAGCCATTTAAATGATGTATGATTTTCATCTGTCCTTTCAGATTATGCATTGTTGATTGTCATATATGGAAACTCCCATCTTTTAATCGTAATATAACCACCAACAAATTTTTCCTACTATCATAATAGCTTATAATAATAAATTAATATTATCCATACCCAAACGGATTAGACTGTAGTTTAAAATAGATCACCTGTATGTAAGCAACAACTTCACACTAATGTTCACAAGTAGCATATATACAGGCACTCTTGTTTGCTACATACATGCGCAGTGTGTTGTGAGCGAAACTTATGCAGGGACATCATTTTATTTTTACTTCAATTTTTATTGTACCTGAGTTTTTTAATGTACTTCACTCCCACCCCTTCTACTAATCAAGTTCAACCATCCTCCAAACAGATCCAAGACCACATATACAGTCATAGTAGCTTTACGGTCATAGTAAACAGTACGTTTCAAAAATATCTTCGCGTTTTCCGTGACGAAAGAGCTTTCAATATTGAATCATTTTCGCACAGGTACTGCCGTCCATTTGCCTACGTCACATCCCGCCTCCCCCCACCAGTTTCTATTCGCCTCTCTGTAAAGGCTAGTCGCTGAGCTGTCTTAGTTCTTTTCTGAGAACATTAATTTATGTTAGGAATTGGACGTCTACGTAATATTATACAACTGTTTAAAATAAATAAAAGGACCTCGTTAAGTAATTAACTATCACTTATTTCCCCCCCTTTCTACGACCCTACGACATAACTCTTAGAAGAACAGTAGATAGCATGTCTGAGTCATTTTATCTTTTCGGATCGGGCACAAGTGAAGATTGAATTTACAGTACGTAAGGTACTCTTTTATAGAGTAGGTACAGAATTATTTCAACATGAGTTACTAGTACGAAGGACGAAACTGGTAATTGGGATTAGGAACAATAGTCTATAGTATAATTGGGATTAGCCTGTACAAATGAACGTCCACTTTAAAAAATATGTTTATGCTCGACCATGCCGAAATGTAGTAATTATACACCTGGTATCAAAATGGACCTCATTAAAGTACACTCTCATTAAAGTTCAGGTGTTCCTCCAATCAGAAAATACCATTTTAGCAATATAAAACGCAAGTATCGATTATTCGTTATTATTTACTGTACATGAGCACGACTGTAAGATTACGCCTAATAAAACGTAAGATAATAATTTAATAATAATTAATAATAATAATAATAATTAATAATTTTATTTAAGATATCACTGACAATAGACAAATATCCGTATCATTTTATTTTTACTAATATTTTAATATTAACATGGCTATACCTTTTGATTAATGATTGAGACCCAAAAATACCGTTTGCTACCCCCTTCCACGACTGGAGTTCGATCATACTGACGCAAAATGCAAACAAATCACTTTACTAGGTACAGGAAGGAAGAAAAGTAGTTCATCCGTTTACGTAAAATCGGAAATATCGCGATTTTGAGTGTGATAATTTTCATTAGGTTTTGTTTAATCAAAATAAAGTACAGTATTAACAATAAGTGTTTTTACTCACGAACTGAGCAATCCATGCGGACGTATTCATTATGCAGTGTATATTATACTGTCTACAGCACATTAGCGTACAATATAGAGAATGAAGTTAAATTGAAAAATAATCATAATATGGATATTTAAACACATTTTTGAAAATGGTAGATGTTCATTTTGATACAGGCTTGAGTTCTTTTGTGCATATTATCGCACTATAGACTATTGTACCTAATTCCAATTACCAGTTTCGTCCTTCGTACAAGTAACTCATGTTGAAATAATTCTGTACCTACTCTATAAAAGAGTACCTTACGTACTGTAAATTCAATCTTCACTTCTGCCCGACAAGCACAGATAAAATTACCCGGATATGCTATTTATTGTCCGTCCAAGTGGTTATGTCGCAGGATCGTAGGAAGGGGGGGGATCACGTGACAGTTAATTAGTTAACGAGGTCCTTTTATTTAAGTTATTTTAAACAGTTGCATAATATTACGTAGACGTCCAATTAATTCCTAAAAGAAATTAATGTTTTCAGAAAAGAGCTAAGGAAGCCCAGCCATAGTCTTTACAGTGGAGCAAGCAGAAGCAGGTGGGGGAAATCGGGATGCGACATAGGCAAACGGACGACAGCACCTGTGCGAAAATATGATTCAATATTGGAAGTTTTCGTCAGTGGAAAACGCGAACATATTTTTGAAACGTACTACAGGGACGTCATTTTATTTTTACTTCAATTTTAATTGTACCTGAGTTTTGGAATGTACTTCACTCCCACCCCTTCTACTAGTAAACTTCCAACCGTTCACGACACAGAGCCGAGGGCGCGTAAGCAGTACCGCGTTACTGAGTATAGTACGTTTCAGAAATATGTTCACGTTTTCCAGTGACGAAAGAGCTTTCAATATTGAATCATATTTTCGTGCGGGTACTGTTGTCCGTTTCCCTATGTCGCATCCCGGTTTCCCCTACCTGCTTCTGTTCGCCTCTTTGTAAAGTCTAGTAGCTGGGCTATCTTAGCTCTTTTCTGAAAACATTAATTTCTGTTAGGAATTGGACGTCTACGTAATATTATAGAAGTGTTTAAAATAACTTAAATAAAAGGGCCTCGTTAAGTAATTAACTGTCACGTGATTTCCCCCCCCCTTTCTACAACCCTGTGACAAAACTATTTGAACGGACAGTAGATAGCATTTCTGAGTGATTTTATCTTTTCGGATCGGGCAGAAGTGAAGATTGAATTTACAGTACGTAAGGTACTCTTTTATAGAGTAGGTACAGAATTATTTCAACATGAGTTACTTGTACGAAGGACGAAACTGGTAATTGGAATTAGGTACAATAGTCTATAGTGCGATAATATGCACAAAAGAACTCAAGCCTGTATCAAAATGAACGGCTACCATTTTCTAAAATGTGTTTAAATATCCATATTATGATTATTTTTCAATTTAACTTCATTCTCTATATTGTACGCTAATGTGCTGTAACAATACAATATACACTGCATAATTAATACTTCCGTATGGATAACTTATATCGTGTGTAAAAACACTAAGTGTTAATACAGTACTGTATTTTGATTAAACAAAAACCTAATGAAAATTATCAAACTCAAAATTGCGATATTTCCTAGTTTACATAAATGGATGAACTATTTTCTTCCCTCCTATACCTAGTGAAGTGATTTGTATTTTACGCCAGTATCATCGAACTCCGTCGCGGAAAGGGTAGCAAACGGTGTTTCCTGTTTCAAGCTTTAATAGAAAGTTATAGCCAGGTTAATATTAAAAATTTTAGTAAAAATAAAATGATGTCCCTGTATAATCACAAAGTACTGTGGCCTTGGTTCTGTGTGGAGGACAGTTGGAACTTCGTTAGTAGAAGGGGTGGGAGTGAAGTACATTCAAAAACTCAGGTACAATAAAAGTTTAAGTAAAAATAAAATGATGTCCCTGTAGATGCGTAAGTCCCAGAACGAGAAGCAGGTTCTGAGGTAGAAGTGATACTCAATTACGACACAATACGTTAATGTTGTAGTACAGGGACATCATTTTATTTTTACTTCAATTTTTATTGTACCTGAGTTTTTGAATGTACTTCACTCCCACCCCTTCTACTAATGAAGTTCCCCTCTACACACAGATCCAAGACCGCATATAGTAAACAGCACTGAGTGAGTATAGTACGTTCCAGAAATATGTTCGCGTTTTCCAGTGACGAAAGAGCTTTCAATATTGAATCATATTTTCGCACAGGTACTGTCCGTTTGCCTACGTCGCATCCCGGTTTCCCCTACCTGCTTTTATGCTCGCCCCTCTGTAAAAGCAGGGCTGTCTTAGCTCTTTTCTGAAAACATTAATTTCTGTTAGAATTGGACGTTTACGTAATATTATACAACTGTTTAAAATAACTTAAACAAAAGGGCCTCGTTAAGTAATTAACTGTCACGTGATTTCCTCCCTTTCTACGATCCTGCGACATAACCACTTGGACGGACAGTAGAGAGCATATCTGAGTAATTTTATCTATGCGGGTCGGGCAGAAGTGAAGATTGAATTTACAGTACGTAAGGTACTCTTTTATAGAGTAGGTACAGAATTATTTCAACATGAGTAACTAGTACGAAGGACGAAACTGGCAATTGGAATTAGATGCAATAGTCTATAGTGCGATAATATGCACAAAAGAACTGAAGCCTGTATCAAAATGAACGGCCACCATTTTCAAAAATGTTTTTGAATATCCATATTATGATTATTTTAAAATTTAACTTCATTCTCTATATTGTACGCTAATACAGTATTGTATTAAGATTAAACAAAAACCTAATGAAAATTATGGAACTCAAAATCGCGATATTTCCTAGTTTAAGTAAATGGATGAACTACTTTTCTTCCCTCCTATACCTAGTAAAGTGATTTGTTTGTGTGTTACGCAAGTATCATCGAACTACAGTCGTGGAAGGGGGAGCAATCTGTGTTTCCGGTTCTCTAAAGGTATAGCCAGGTTAATATTAAAAATGTTAGTAAAAATAAAATGATGTCCCTGTAGTATTTGATATCTCACACAAGAACTTGGCTAATCCCTCTGACAAACACCAGACAGAGAGTACAGTGTAGCATGCCGCTGAAGTTACAGCGCTTATCACTTGCACGGTAGCTTACCTCAGACCTGGAGGGTGGGGTGCGTCAAAGTTCTGCTCTTACAAGACAGCTGACTGCTGTACGGAATTGTGACAGCAGCGCTGGCCAGACTGGCGCAAGTAATTGCTCGTGTTTTGATATAACACGGCCTGAAACGGCTCTAGAGCCTTGTAACGCCACGAGGCCCGAACCTATGGAGCATCTGCAAGTGTCTGAACATACAGTTCGAAACTCGGAAACATGCGCAGCCCAATGGTAGCACGTTTAAGTGTTTTCTACAAAAAAGGGACAACAGATTTGGAGGTGGAAGGAAGGAGATTCACAATTCAATTCTTTACTTCTACCATCAACACCAAACGGGCGTTATGGATTGTAGTCAAAGTACAGGGACATCATTTTATTTTTACTTGCATTTTTATTGTACCTGCATTTCTGAATGTACTTCACTCCACCCCTTCACTAATGTCCTTGCTCCCGTCAGACACACAAACTTACGGCCGCTGTTGCATTCGAAGTCTTCAAGCAGTGAAGTAAACACTGCAGTGTATAGTGTGTTTCAAAAATATGATTGCGTTTTCTATAGAAGAAAGAACCTATATTAATAATATCGTACTAAAAATTATATTCAAGAAACGATAAATTCAATTTCAGAGAATATGCTTCAAAATGTTTTCAATAATATGCGTACTGAATTGAAGCCTGCATTGTAATGAACGGCAACCATTTTCAGCAACTTGTTTAAAAATTCAGATTAGCTTTTTTGAATTGAGGTGGCTAGAAGCAAAGGAATGCTAGTGACATTTGTAATAACATGAGTTAAGTGCATCCAGTGTAAGCTAAAGTATCTAAAATTTTAGTCGCAAAGGGATATTTTAATCGCATCACACATTAAAAATTAAAAAAAAATTTCACCGATTTTACGAAAGCTTAAATATTTAAACCCCATTTTCTCAAACGTAACTTAAGTGCACTTACAGCCCTTTACTTATGACCCCCTCAATTTAAGTGCACTCTCTATATTGTATGTTAACATCAATAATTAATATGCTAAGTAAAGTAGACATTACATAACGAACATAGCCGACTGAAAAGTTGAGTTTTGAAAAAAATGTTACTACTCTACTGTATTTTGATGAATTGCATAATAGTGATGATCAAACTGAAAATCGTAATATCGTATTTCCCTACAACATAAATGGATACACTACTTTTCTCTCCTCCTATACCTAGTAAAATGATTTGTTTACATATTGCACTAGTAACATGAAACTCCTGTAATGGAAGGCGGCAATAGTGTTTCCGAGTATAGCCAGGTTAATGTTAAAAATGTTGGTAAAAATAAAGTGATGTCCCTGTACAATGGACCGTTTTTGCAAAACTTGCTAACTGCAAAATTTGCAAAATTGAGATTTTGATGGATTCGTTAACATAAGGCAGGCCTCTACATGATGAACAACGCGTTTTAGTAAAATTGGGTTATTTTTCTTCATTGTAGTGCGTCAAAGTGTGATCGTTTTTTCAAAACTTGCTTTCTGCTATAAGTGATACATACAGAAAACTTGCTTGCTAGGCCTATAGTGTTTTGTCTCTCCTGTAAAATTTAGTTTTTTTTCCAGTTAGCAAGTTTTGCAAAAACGGTATTAGTGGAATACATAAAACAGAACAGATTAAAACTCAAATTATTAAAATGAGTTCCAGAATTCCCGTCTTATTAATAAATAATCCATGTATAATCGATGAATGTATAAGCAGCGTATAACTAGACATGGGACTTGCTTTGCTGTAGTTATAAACACACTGTTTAAGCGTTGTAGAGAGAGAAAAAAACTACTGCCTCTCTAACAGCTGTTCATATCGATTGTCATTTTATGATGGTTGCCTTGTAACCACAGAACAACAAATCAAAGAGCAAATAAAAATTACAATAATATTGCTGTATATGTAATCTTTGATGAAAATATAGCGTGATAATCGATCAGGCCCAGTTGTACTATCGATACTTAGCGAAGCATACTAGCGCACACTATCGAATGCAATAAAGAATCTCAGTTGTTCTATTACCCTTAGTAATAAAATAATGACGAAACTATGACGTTCTTCTATAAAATTTGTGTTGTTATACACAACCTATATACAGTCACGAATGTGCAGTAGTGACAAAAAAAAAACCGGACCGACCCTTGTAGCTGATTTCAGAGCCTTGTTCACTGCAGAGCACGATAGTCTGGTAACTAAGACTTCGTGGTTCGAATCCTGCCCGGGAAGGAAACTTTTTTTTTTTTGTTCCTTATTCAAATTTATTCCCAATTCTTTTCGATTACTGGTAAAATTCATGTTCTGGGAATAAGTTAATTAAGTAGTAAAATATCGCTGCAATCGAAAGGTATTGGGAATAAATTTGAATAAGGAACAAAAAAAAAGTTTCCTTTCCAGACAGGATTCTGGAGTGAACAAGGCTCTGAAATCAGCTACAAGGGTCGGTCCGGTTTTTTTGCCACTACTGTACACTCGACTTAGAAATGAGCTGTTCACTGTACAAGTATAAGGCAGTTAAACGTCTGTATAAGAATTTTTATTAGTAAGACAGTTCATTTAATTTATACGTATATTAGATTCAAAATAATCCTGTTTTCAACACATTTAAATTTATGGAGACTCACAAATAGAGGGGAAAGGGAACTGGTCATTCTACCACATTAATTTCTGGCTTAGTTGCCTCATGAGTGATGTCTTATTGGTGTCACTTATGAGATTCAAAGCTGTCTTCGGACAGTTGATTAAACAAAGTGGGCTCTATACTTAAACCAATCTTGATAATAGAAAACAGTTGCTCACAAATATAAATGTTGAGCCAAACATAGCAATCATTTTCACAGCCAGCCTGTGTAGTCGTGCATATTATTGCTGAGGTATAGTCTTGTAAAACTCAACCAGGCTAGTAGTATTATTCAAACGATCTTCCTTTACGCCACATTGAAGATCAATATGTTCAAGCTGTAAATCGTGTGACACTGCTTCAAATCATGTAGAAGGAATTTATTATGATAACTTTAAACTTCTTTCAAATTAAGATAAGATCTTGGAACCTAGAATTAAATTCACTTTCAATTTCAATTAATATTTGCACATAATCGTTTAACATGGCTTCATCACGAGCAGTTTCAAACGTTCGAAAGTGAGCCATATTACCTTCCCGAAACTGACTTACGAAAAGTGTAAGTTTACGACTGAAATCCCGTAATTTATTCAACATATCAACAATGAACTGGCCTTTTCCCTAAAGAGAGGTATTTAAATTGTTGCAGATTAATAAATTCTAACGTACCCTACCTCATGTAATAATGAAACTTTCAGCTCCTGAACCTTTTTACTGCGATCTTCACCAACAAAACATCGTATCTCTATGTGTTGACTAGTAATGACGCATTATATTATGTTTTCCTCTTTCTTTCAAACTTTCGTGGCAGATAAGTATTGACCCCAGCTGCTGTGAAAAAATAAGCATTCTCCCATGCAACATTGAAAGAATTTGCCTGATGATCACTTCTCAGTCTTTTAGATTCCTCCATTATGTAGCTGTAGATAGACGAAGTGAAATAGCTTCGGAATATGTATTATATGTCCTTCTCTTTTAAATTTTACCGTACCTGGTTAACATGTTTCGGCCTGTTATTGGCCTTCTACAAAACTGGTTGTTGCTGGTCTTGGCGCCTTTTGTTTTGTTTCCTATGGGGGTGTGTTTGTGTAGTGTATTATGGAGTCAAAGAGTGTGTGTGTTCTGAAATTTAGTTGTGCTGAGAATTTCATTTGGCTGAGTTTTTATGTGTCTGTATATTTCGTATTGTTCTAGTGCAGCGTTTCTCAAACTTTTTTGAAGTGAGGACCACTTTTCTAAGGCAGAACAGTTCCGCAGACCACCTTACTCTTGTTCCCTTCGAAAGCAAGTTTATCATTTTTGTAGCATATTTTAAAACCAGTATACTTATATTTTAAAATAGACTTAATCAATTATAATACTTTTCTAATTATATTTTTTGTAGCCAATCACAAGTAACTTATAACAAATTCTGAACATTGTTGATTCATCGCTTGCCTGTTAGCAGTTTAGCAGTTAGTTTGAAATCCTTCTTATGTGGTACACGCTAGTAGTTGTCCATGTCTCTATTAAATAGTGCACATTATAAATAGTGGAAAACTGACTTCGATCCGGATCTTTGATACACTTCATTTAGGCAGTGCTAATAGTTCAGAAGCTGTGTGTGAAGAAATATATTAATATCAGTGATTATAGTGCCATTACAGAAATATGTAGTACTAGTAGTAGATATTCAAAGAAAAATACTTTCGTAAACATGACAAGAGTTATTTGGAATTTGGATTTACTTGGTGTGGCAATGAGAGTGAACCAAAACCTCGGTGAACGTTGTTACGAAGTGCTTTCAAACGAGTGTATGAGACCCGCGAAATTGAAACGGCACTTAGAGATGAAACACGCAAGTGTAAAAAAGTAAACCTGTCGGATTTCAAAATAGGCGGAGTCTAAAATTTCTTATATCGTCATCTGGAAAAAGAAATAAAAAATTTAATGCAGAAACATGCCCGATTTTCAACAAGTAAAGATGCAATTTGACACGTTCTGTTATTGGTGTACAACATACAGTACGTGACCATTTCAATGTGCAGACTGGGTGTCGGTAAAACTATCAAGAAAGTCATCAATACATGAAAAGGTTCGGTACTTTGGTCCTCTGTTATGAATTCCAGTGGTCCCTGGCTGGGTTAGAGGCTCGGCACCAGATGTGCAGGGCAAAGATGGCGAGAAACGCCACGTTCATAGTTCATAGTGGTTTAAATCCCTCGTTTGTTGCTGAGAGTAGAGTGGGTAGACGGGTAGGGTAAGAAATTATTTCATAAAATATTAGTACTGGGACAAAAAGTGAAAGGCGATTGTCATGTGTCATTTCCAAACTCTGAGATTTTCAGCTGTAGTGTGATACGCAATTCGTTTGAATTTTATTTCTTCTTCTGTCTTTTTGAAGGACCACAAGAGCAGGACTCGAGGACCATAGTTTGAGAAAGGCTGTTCTAGTGTGTTTAGTTTCTGGCTTTTTGGTTCAATGTCTACAATTTCCATGTCTGTGTTCTAAGATAAAAAAGCACGCACAGAAAACAAAATTTTTCGGACATTTCCATCCATGTTGAATTATTTTCACGTGATTAACTTCATCTGGGCCATAAAACCGCTCCCTCATTAGAAATACAGTTTTCAACGTTGTAGAAATATTAATTTCTCGTTACTCGAGCTCTTCAGAATGTTTCAAAACAGAATTACTTTTTTCTGTTTGCTATTGCAAATTTTAACATGTAGCTGTAACAGCGTTCATGAACCGCCCTTACATATGCAACCCTTCCTGCTCAAATTCTGTAAATAGTTTTCATAGTTTCGTAATGTGCACAGACATATGATTTTTCTGTCGGGATTCCCAATATACCTTTTGTTTTGCACTGGAGAGAAAGCAAATGATGTGACTATTGCATGCTGAATTCAGATGTGAAATCCAAAAGTTCCCTGCCACATACCGTTCTCCAAAACTTTTTTTAATTTGTCACAAAAATATTTGAAACAGACCTAATTTAAATACAGGGTGTTAAAAAATAACGTTTGTGCGAGATCGTGCGTATTTGCTTGGTTTCCGCACAAAACCAATCCGCGAAAAGTCTAAAATTCCACATTCAGTATTCCCAACCTAACACACATAACAATTTCCCTCTTCTTACCGCTTAAGTGACATATTGATTTTACTGCTTTAGGCTTTTAACATATTATTTTTAGAGACGTTCAATATAGTAATAATTATAAATTGGAAACTTACCACTGCAATTTCACCTAAATTTCACCTATTTGCAAAAATTAAGTAAACTCTACAACTCCACTAAAGTTACTGCATTCGTGATGCAAGTAACATTAAGGAAGCCGTGAAAAAATCAACAAACTTGCCGATGTTATTAATGCAATATGTTACATAAATAATATTGTTAAAATATTAAAATGAAAAATAAGTCATTACATAACCTTACCGTTTGTTTTAAGTTCGCATTTATAGACTAGGGAAAAAAAAGACATACGTATATCACGGCCTGCTGGAGTATAGTAAACACAGAAAACATTTTAAAGCAACAATGCTGAAGATAGATATTTTTGTTTTGCAAATTTGCCGTCATTGAACAGAAACCAAGATGGAGATTTCATTGCAACTAATTAGAAATTCCTCTTTCAGGTATGTAATAAACGATCCTCGCACAAAATAATGTACGATACACCAGCGGTATGTTTTCTTTCAATTCTCGGAAATAAAAAAAGCTCAACTACGTTTCGCTTTTTCAAACTTTTCCTCGAACATGAAAACTTTAACATACCACTCTTGTAACGCATATTAATATTACAACGTTTCAGGGATGATAGAGGAGGTAAAACAAACATCTATTTTAAGTGACAAAACTTTAGCAGATGTGCCGTTTTGCCGCTAGATGGCCTGAAGAATAGATGACTTGACTTCCGTCACAACAGACAGTGGTTAGTTCGGTTTGTGCACGACCATGTGGTAGGGCCTTATCTATTACCTAACAGTCTCCATGGTGGTAATTATTTTGCTTTTCTAAGCGACGTCCTACAAGAAATTTTAGAAAATATCCCATTGAACATCAGAGAACGAATATGGTTTTAGCATGATGGTGCCCCTCCACACTTTGGTCGTCGTATCAGGAACCACCAAAATGCTACATTCCCCGATCGTTGGATTGGCAGGAGTGGGCCGGTACCGTGGCCACCTCGATCACCGGACCTAACCGCACTGGATTTCTTTTTGTGGGGAGAAGTGAAACGTTTTGTGTACGAGACACCGATCGATACGGCAGAAGACTTAGTTGTTCGCGTTGCTGAAACTGCACATGTTATTAGAGAAAATGTTGGCCTTTTTGAGCGTTGCAGACACTCCATAATACGAAGGTACCAGTTGTGCAATGCCTTCAATGGACGGCAGTTTGAACACCACCTCTAAAACGACAATTGGTCTTGTTCTTTATGGATTATACTAACACTAACGTATACAATAAACGGTGCATCTGCCAAAGTTTTGTTACTTACAAAAGATATTTTTTTTTACCTCCTCTATCACTTCTGAAACGTTGTAAACGTTATTTTTAACACCCTGTATATTCTCGTCACTATCTATGGTATCAAACTTCATAAAGTTCTAAATAAGTGACAGAGTGAAATCTTTTTGGTTAATATCCAAAAATGGAGGGAAAATGTGTCCTTATTAATAAAGTCCCAAAAGACGTTCAATTGCACTTCACATCAAGATCGTCTTTATTCAGTTGTCAACTATAGTTCGCTAAAATTCGTAATAGCAGAACACTTCACTCTACAGCCATTCCATAATTATGGGTGGGGCATCCTTACTCAGTTTTTTAAGTGTATGCTGCTATATTACTTTAAATAATGCAACCTTTCATGTCACAATTCTTCAAATAAAGCATATTACCTTACATAATGCACGTTGCAAATCAAGCTTTCCTCGTTTACGAAATATACCGACTTGAAAATCGTTGCTATTTATGCTTTCAAGTATAACTCCCTGTAAAGTTGATTTGAATAATTTCGAGGGAAAAATTGTTCCGGGGCCGGGCATCGAACCCGGGACCTTTGGTTAAACGTCACTGTTCGTTAACAGAAAACCACAATTTCCCTGTCAAATACCGTTCTCCAAAACATTTTTTTTTAATTTGTCACAAAAATACTTGAAACAGACCTAATTTAAACACATTCTCGTCACTATCCACGATATAAAACTTCATAAAGTTCAAAATAAATGACAGAGTGAAAAAGCGAAACGAATGACTATCACCAAGTTTCTTAACAAACGAAAATTAGCTTACATATTTGTTTTCATTAAATTCAAGCTACATGACCTGGGACGGTTCCCTTGTTAGTTTATACGTCTCATCTTTTTTCGTGGCTACAATATATTTTTATCTGGCCGCATGTAACATTTAACTTACCATAACTAACAGCGACTGAGTCTTAACATTACAACTAGGCAACACTGATTAATCGCGAATGGCTCGTGTTATTGTGGGCAGCTAAAAAAACCTGCGACCTTCGTGAACAAAGTCGTAAAAGGAGGGGTTATAGTCAGCCTTGTACGTACAGTATCATGGACGTCTACTGCAACATAACACGAGGGGAGCCCAACTCTCTTCTTGATCTCCAACCGTCCACGCAAACTGTAATTCATAAGCCTTTTTGACAGCAGGAGACCAGGATTCGCGTTGAGATTTATGGCAAATTTGCCACAAATGTAACAAAATAAATTCCACGGATTTAAATATTTACGAAAAACATTATCACTACAACCCCAATAAATCAATAAATACTGTCACAAACCTACAAGCTCAATTTAGAATTGTAAGCAGGTCGATTATGTGGTTTTAGGCGTAATAGATCAACTATTACCAGACATTTTGTATTCGACAGATAATGAAGAAAAAATGGGAGTATAAGGGTACAGTGCATCAGTTATTCTTAGATTTCAAAAAGGCCTATGACTCGGTTAAGAGAGAAGTTTTATATGATATTCTTATTGAATTTGGTATTCCGAAGAAACTACTTCGATTAATTAAAATGTGTTTCAGTGAAACGTCCAGAAGAGTTCGTATAGGTCAGTTTCTGTCAGATACGTTTCCAATTCACCGAGGGCTAAAGCAAGGAGATGCACTATCACCTTTACTTTTTAACTTTGCTCTAGAGTATGCCATTAGGAAAGTCAGGATAACAGAGAGGGCTTGGAATTGAACGGGTTACATCAGCTTCTTGTCTATGCGGATCACGTGAATATGTTAGGAGAAAATCCAAAAACGATTAGGCAAAATACGGGAACTTTAATTGAAGCAAGTAAAGAAATAGATTTGGAAGTAAATCCCGAAAAGAAACAGTATATGATTATGTCTCATGACGGGAATATTGTACGAAATGGAAATATAAAAATTGGAGATTTATCCTTTGAAGAGGTGGAAAAATTCAAATACCTGGGAGCAACAGTAACAAATATAGGAAATTAAACACAAAATAAATATGGGAAATGCCTGTTATTATTCGGTTGAGAAGCTTTTATCATCCAGTCCGTTGTCAAAAAATCTGAAAGTTAGAATTTATAAAACAGTTATATTATCGGTTGTTCTTTATGGTTGTGGAACTTGGACTCTCACTTTGAGAGAGGAACATAGGTTAAGGGTGTTTGACAATAAGGTATTTAGGAAAAGATTTGGGGCTAAGAGGGATGAAATTATAGGAGAATGGAGAAAGTTACACAACACAGAACGGCACGCATTGTATTCTCCACTTGACATAATTGGGAACATTAAATCCAGACGTTTGAGATGGGCAGGGCATGTAGCAGGTATGGGCGAATCCAGAAATGCATATAGAGTGTTAGTTGGGAGGCCGGAGATAAAAAGACCTTTGGGGAGGCCGAGACGTAGATGGGAAGATAATATTAAAATGTATTTGAGGGAGGTGGGATATGATGATAGAGAATGGATTAATCTTGCTCAGGATAGGGACCAATGGCGGGCTTATGTGAGGGCGGCAATGAATCTGTGGGTTCCTTAAAAGCCAGTAAGTAAGTACGAAAGAAAGCAGGTCGATGAAGAATTTTTCTCTATGTTCTTGCATTATTTATATAACTCTGTTATTGAACACAGCTAAATTAAGGAGGTATCGCAGTTTAAAGAAAAATCCTGGAAGTGATATATGAAATACCAACAACTGCTCTCTACAAACGCAAAATTTTTAATATTTTTTTATTTGGATTTGTCTCAACTTACTTAATTAGGATCATTGCCGCCCTCACATAAGCCCGCCATTGGTCTCTATCCTGAGCAAGATTAATCCATTCTCTATCATCATATCCCACCTCCCTCAAATCCATTTTAATATTATCTTCCCATCTACGTCTCGGCCTCCCAAAAGGTCTTTTTCCTTCCGGCCTCCCAACTAACATTCTATATGCAGTTCTGGATTCGCCCATACGTGCTACATGCCCTGCCCATCTCAAACGTCTGGATTTAATGTTCCTAATCATGTCAGGTGAAGAATACAATGCGTGCAGCTCTGCGTTGTGTAACTTTCTCCATTCTCCTGTAACTTCATCCCTCTTAGCCCCAAATATTTTCCTATGAACCTTATTCTCAAACATCCTTAATCTCTGTTCCTCTCTCAAAGTAGGGTCCAAGTTTCACAACCATACAGAAGAACCGGTAATATAACTATTTTATAAATTCTAACTTTCAGATTTTTTGACAGCGGACTTGATGACAAATATGTTCCAAGTACCAAATCTCATAACCTTATTCCTTTGCTGTGATCGTGCCAGAGAATCAGTCCCATTCCGAGGCTTATTGTATGGTTTCGTGAGCTGTTTTTTACGATGATGGGTTGTTAGTCCTTCGCCCAACCTCCAAGCTGGAGGACCACCCCTTTATCGGCTGTCCAGGACTGTTTATTAAATATATTCACAGTTACCCTCCATATCTGGAGGCCGTCTCCTCTATCTGCAACCTGAGGACGCGCCATGCCGTGGTGATAGGGACCCACAATATATGGATTTGTCTCAACTTCTTTTATAAATTTAACTTTTTCTTCTAGCGAGTAACTCTTCCTTGTACTGTCGTATAAGATTGCTAGAATGATAAGGAATGATCTGAAACTGTTTTCAAAATGTTTGGAACATGTCCCGTTAGGAGTATGCTGGCTCTATATTCGCCTGGGCTGTGTGAGTTTGCTTCCTTATCGATATGAGTCTTGTAACATTGAGATCACTGATCTTCACAGTCACATGGCTTATACTCCACAGCTGCTCTTGAGGATTGTGGGAAATTATTGAAATGTATTCAAGTCATAAGACAAATCATGTGATGTTAAAATAAAAGTTTAGTACGTATCAACGCGAAACAAAAATGCGTACAATTCAAACTCGATCGGTGAATCCCCATAAGTTGCAACGGTGACTTCATTTTTTTTATCTATGATTCTTATTTTTTCAGTTTAGTTCAAATCTATCAACTATTGCCTTTTCTACTAGTATTAAATGTCGATATATGAGAGGTAAAAATTCTCCACTGCATAAAAACTAGCTTATCATATTCCATATTCTACACAACATAGAAAAAATATCAAACGGGATTGAAATCTATACCTTTGTTGTCTCACTGGAGGGAGAAAATAACAGTTGAATAATGCTAACACAAAACGCCAATATCTGTAACCAAGAGAAGGGATGCACTCAGTTGCCATCTAACGAGCGCTGCGAGAACTAAAACCAGCTTCATAATCTTTACTTCATCTACCCATGTGCCCCTAGAGGTGGCTTTTTCGACTGAAATCTAACATAACTAGGTTCGATTCCCAATATAAACATGAAACTGCATGTATAAAAAAGTAACTTCAATGGGAAAAGCTACATTAAGAACTTAAGATACTATGGACCAAATTTGTTGTAGCAAAAAATAAAAAAATAATAATAATAAAGTAGGTGTAATATCACAAATTGAAGATAAATGGAGAAGCTTTTCAATCACGTAATAAAGTTAAATTGACGTCAAACAATTAAAGACACACTTTACAGTTGACGAAAATAAATATATATTTTCAAAAAGAAGTACATAAATTACAAATATTAACATTAAATACAAAACACATCCAACCACCCAACACAACACAAACAAGCTGCATTCCGAACAATGGTACACAGACTACTCAACATACCAATGAACCAACAGGATTACAACGAAGAGCTAAACACAATCAAATACATAGCACAAGAAAACGGATACAACCCTAACATAATAGACAAAATAATACGAAAGACAAAACATAATCACAAAAAATAAGAATACAACACAAACACAAGAACACAAAAATACATCACACTAACATACGAAAACAAAAACACAAACAAGATTGTAACCTCATTCAAGAAATTAAATTACAACATCGCATACAGAACAAATAACACTCCACAAAAACATCTCAACACACAAACAACACAAACAAACAAATACAGCCACACAGACATATACAAAGTCAAATGTAACACCTGCAACAACTTCTACATAGGACAGACAGGCAGATCATACACGTTACAAAGAACACATCACAGCCATAACAAAATTACAACACACTTCCACATATGTAGAACACATCACAAATGCTAACCACACCTACAGAGACATCAACACAGACATGGAAATTCTACATATCCAACCAAAAAGCTGTCTATCAGTAAGTGAGGCAAATGTGGAGCGTGTGAGAGAGAGTTTCACACGAAGTCCACAGAAATCCAACGTAAAAGCCAGTGGAGAATTAAACATCCCCCAACAAACTGTGTGGATGATTTTACGGAAATGTTTGTAGTTCCATCCATACCGTCTGCAATTATTGCAGGCTCTGAAACCAGACGACAAAGCCAAGCGACAGTCTTTCTCTGAGGAGATGCAACTCAGAATGGAAACTGAGATGGATTGGACGTGCTGGCCGTGAAGATTTAGAATGTTTTCATTGGCCTCCACGTTCCCCCGACCTCACTCCTTGGATTTTTTTCTGTGGGGTTTTATAAATCAACAAATGTACCCCACCATTACCACCTACCATTGAGGATCTTCATGACCGCAATCACAGAGGCCATTGCACTGGTGGGTGGTCCAATGCTACAACGTGAATGGCAGGACATTGACTACAGACTTGATGTGTGTCGTGCGACACAAGGAGCTCATATTGAGCACATGTGACTTACTTACGGTTGTGAACCAAATGTTTCTCTTTCTGTTTCATGTTTTACAGTGACTATTACACTCTTACTACGTCATACTACTTTTGACCAATGAAACGGTACGAAAGGACGTATTTCAACCAATCATGGCTGCTTATCGCACAATTTTATCGCGTCCCTAGCATTTGTTTAATTTTATCGCGTCCCTAGCATTTGTTTAATTTTATCGCGTCCCTAGCATTTGTTTAATTTTATCGCTGTCCCAAGCATTTGTTTCTTTGTTTGCCAACATTTGAAACTGCGCTGGTCTGGACGACAAATATATATGTAATTATATATATATATAATTACAAACCACTCCAGTCGATGCACAGCAGTTTCAAATATAACTCGCATTGGCATTCAAGAACAAGAATTAATCAAAATCACTGATCATACCTATGCATCTTCTGAAATCCGATTTACAAATAAATGAAGAGCACCATTCGGAAATCCAATAAGTTGAATACACCATGTAGGCCTAAATCAACGAGTTCCACTTCTATTACACACACGTCCAATATAACATCAATTGAACCACCAACCACATTCAAATTTGAAAATTGTACATTCAATAATTATTCCTTTTAAAATTATTCATGTTTATTTTTTATGTCATCGTCGTTAATTAAAACTTTTCTAACACTTGTGTATATTAGTTAGGTTATGTTATAGCTTCTGCTATATGATATTATGGATAGTCACGTATCAGAGATTGTTTAATATTAAGATTTATTGAAAATCATCTGTCAAGTGACGTTGATTACTGGGATTCGGATAATTGAAGTGGAATGCAACTGTCTTAATAAAAATGAAACTGAATCAACAAAGCCTTCTTGACTAGTAACATTGCAATAGTGTATAGATCGAGAACTTCTCGATGGGAAGGCATTGCTCACTACTGCCATCTAGCATGCAACTAGCGTAATATTTCTAATGTTGAGATGGTACAATAATACATTTGGAGACAGTTGTATTTTCGTAAGTCAATTAATATTTTATTGTATTGGAGTACTTCATTTCTTCTAATCTTTATATACTTTCTTCTAATGGTGTAATAGTCAATTAAATCCCACTCGAGTTTTGATTTTCTCTAGATAAATCAAAGCGTCTAGTGAGATTACTGTTGAAAATTTTTAAAAATTGTTGGAGTTTCTGTTTCTGTTGATACCAATTTCATGTTTTCTAATTTTTGCTGTTTTAAGAATAGCACATGTGATTTAACCGAATGGATAATAAAAAATATTTGAGTTTCTCTTTCCATTGATACCAATATTATGTTTGTAAGTGTCTCCTAACGATAGTTATTCAAGTTTGTAATCGGAAAGATCATTTATAGTAACACTGTATATAAAAAGAAAAAAAATGACTTCCCAGAAGGGGTTGTTACTATGGTTACAACGATGCTGTTACTCTAGAACTTCTTTCTTTACCGAGAAGCGAATAGAGACATATTTCACTGCGTTCTCTAGGTAGAGACGCACTGCACCAAGTGTCTGGGAGCATGCACACACTTACATCACGCTGTCGAGGAGCCCAGCACGCAATATGGTCTTGACAAATGACAGGAGCATGCACAATATTTTTACCCCGTTTCTGCTTCTCAATTTTACACACTGACGGTTCAGCGGAGAAAACACTGACAAGAATCGAATAACAACTGAGGACGGGAAGCTAATCGCAAATAACCGGTTATTTTTTAATTAACTTAACCTAAAGGAGGTTAACTGATAAAAAATAACTGATTAACCACTTACTTTGCTTAAAGAAACACTTTTTAAAGTCTGACAATTAGTCAGGAATACAATAGTAATATGCGTTCCAAGAGCGGTATGTTGAAGTTTTCATGTTCGAGGAAAATTCTGAAAATGCGAAATGTAGTTGAGCTTTTTTAATTTCCGAGAATTGAAAGAAAACATACCGCCCGTGTATCGTACATTATTTTGTGCGAATATCGTTTATTACATACCTGAAAGAGGAATTTCTAATTAGATGCAATGAAATCTCCATCTTGGTTTCTGTTCAATGACGGCAAATTTGCAAAACAAAAATATCTTTCTTCAACATTGTTGCTTTAAAATGTTTTCTGTGTTTACTATACTATACGTCTGTCTTTTTCCCCAGTCTATAAATGCGAACTTAAAACAAACGGTAAGGTTATGTAATGACTTATTTTTCATTTTAATATTTTAACAATATTATTTATATAACATATTCCAGTAATAACATCGGCAAGTTTAATTTTGCCGGTCAAGGAGATGTTTAGAAATGGAAAATATCTTTGACATCTAATTCTGCACTTGAAATTAATTGTTACATTTGTGCAGTTATTCAGAGTCACTGGAGCACCACCACCAGTTTTTTCTATTTTGCATGAATATTGATTTCCCAGTTTCCGTCGAAGTTGAAGCATTAGCACTATAGATGAGTCTGGAATCTTGTTGATTTTTTCACGGCTTCCTTAATGTTACTTGCATCACGAATGCAGTAACTTTAGTGGAGTTGTAGAGTTTACTTAATATTTGCAAATATTTAAAAACAATAATTAACAGTTCAATTTAGGTGAAATTGCAGTGGTAAGTTTCCAATTTATAATTATTACTATATTGAACGTCTCTAAAAATAATATGTTAAAAGCCTAAACCAGTAAAATCAATATGTCACTTAAGCGGTAAGAAGAGGGAAATTGTTATGTGTGTTAGGTTGGGAATACTGAATGTGAAATTTTAGACTTTCCGCGGATTGGTTTTGTGCGGAAACCAAGCAAATACGCACGATCTCGCACAAAATGAGATATTACAGCAAATACAATACTAGTAACAATTTACAACCAACTGTGAACCAACTAGAAGAAGGTTGAAATGACGTCATTATATGCCGAAAATTAGCAAAGACTCAACTAAATAACCCAAAATAATAAGAGGTTATGAAATTGCAGTACCGTAAGATTTACTTTACTCACATTAAGGCTATAAATCAGACATGTCAATTGATGCCCACAGGAGCAAGCGCGCGCTTTAGAGCCCAGGAGAGCCTGAGCGCTTTACAGCGGAAAGGAAAGAGACAGACGAAGGAGGTGGTATATGCCGCTTGGTCGAGCTATATTCAGGGATGGCCAGCACTGATTCAATAGATAAAGGGAAGAGAACTTATTAAAACTGTATCCATGGTAATTTTTATACTTATCTGAGAAGTATAAGTAAGAATGTAAGTTTTAATTTTAATGCTCATTTTTCACAAGTTCGATTTTTTTATTCAAAAGAAATATTTTCTCAACTTTTCGTATAGAAAAGTGAAATTTTCAGGTATAGGCCTATTTATTTAGTAGCCTTACAGAATGTTTTCGTAAATCTAATATACAGTATATACGTATTACTGAAGATAGTGTATTGAAATTTTTAAAATATTCGCATGGAAATTGTTTGTAAGGAAATGAATTAACAGAGCAACTACTGTTACATCCTAAGCAAAAGATAAGCGTCCATGTGTTGTAAAAATGTCAGCTCAATAGCGTCAGCAGATTTCGAGAAAATAATTTAATATTCTGATGATAGGAAGTTGCTCACAAATATCACCTTAAAAGCATAATGCGATAAGAGTTTTGTTACGTAATATTAGTTACACTTAAAACAGATACAATACTTAGGTAACTTTGCTTTGTACTGTAATATTGTTTTGATTAGTTTATTGATTACTTTTGTAAGGCTAAAGATACCATCAATATAAATTCCAACTTACCATGTCATACTCAATCTCTTTCTTTGGAATATCACTTTCTTTATGAATGATGTGTTTCATCCACTTAATACAGTATAATATTATACTACTATGGAATTTAAGTGAATATTCCTTCTTAACTCTTTATTATGTTATTAACGTTTAAAACACAAGTGCAATATTAAGAAATCAGTGTTAGTACTTTTGTTTTACAGACAATATAGATAATATCAAACAGAAAGAAGCCATATAAAAATAACGACATAAAATTTCACGTTCCGTTTGAAGTTTGTGCACCACTGTTTTCTTAATCCAACAGGCTGCTTATTCATATACACAACCCTTCCTCTTTCCATACTTATCGCTTGCTTCCCGTGCACGACATCAAAGTCAGAAATATGCGCTTGCTTTGACATTACTGCTATAAAGTATAATAAATATAACAAATTAAATAAAGATTACTTAATTTTTAACAATATTAATCTTAATTACCACACAGGCAATCTATTTTTCTACAACCAATAAATACTGAAGTCAAAATTTATCGCCGTCTGAAATGCTCTAGTCGTATATTTATACAGTATAGGCCAATCAGAGAAGTCGGCGATTACGACAGGCATAGATTATTGACTGGTGAATGGTGTCTAATCTCAATTTGCCATTTATGGGCAGAAGAAGTAAAACTGTAACCCATATCTCATCTAGGAATGACCCACGAGACAATAAGGGCTGAGTGCGTGGGGTGCAAATAAGAAGAAACACATTTTAGATACACTTAAAATAATATCATTTTGATTTAGTGCATATTTTAAAAATAATCGATTGTTCGGTTATTGATGAGAATAACTGGTTATTAAGTTAAAGCGGCAAGCAAAAATAATCGATAATTAATCGGTTAAGCTGTGAAAATAATCGGCTATTTTTCCCCTTCCTAACAATAAACTTTGACTACAGGAAGTGACGTAAGTTAACTTTTGCTCAAATGAAGCTCTTGTACATCAGTCACAATCATCTTCAAGAACACTTCACGCATTTGCAAATGCTTCTTATATGTAGCGTATGTATGTATGTATCTACGTATGTGTATATAAACATGTATACAGTAGCGTGCAAATTAATCCGAACACGGCATATTTTTACATTTTCTGTCATTGTTGGCCTCACAGCTGCTCATACCGCTTTAATTGACATCTTTAGTACGTGTAATTCCATTGTTGAAGGTCTGTCATTATTTTTTTTTATAATATGTGACAGTTTGCCTGTCGTTTTGTACTTATAAGCATTTCAGTTGTGTTGAAGACTTAATACTGCAATCCTGTGTACATTCTGTCGTCTTCACAAATGGGTACAACTCCACGAAAACGGTTTAAAATTATAACATTAGCAGAGCATTCTTCTATGACACAGAGGCAAATTGCTGCAGAATGTCACATCGGTTTGGCTACTGTTAATTCGATCATAAAACGATACAGGGAGAATGGATCCATCACACCCCAGAAAAAGGAAACTGTGGCCCGGAAAAGGAAGACTTCACTTGCAGATGATCGTTTAATTGTCAGGAAAAGTAAATGAAATCCTAGAATATCTGCTGTCGACTTAACCCGCGAGTTAATGGCTACCACTGGGGCGAATATTCACGTCACAAAAGTGCGGCGTAGGCTTTTGGAAGCTGGACAAAGGGCTCGAAAGCCTATTAAGAAGCAACTGCTAACCCCTGTTATGTAAAAACGCTTAATGTGGGCAAAATTACATCAACACTGGACAGTGAATGACTGGAAGAATGTACTTTTTTCCGATGAGTCTCATTTCGAGGTCCACGGCCACCGTGTTTCTTACGCACGGAAAGGATTCGAAAAAGTAACAGCAGCTCATCTCCAACAAGCACCCAAATACCCATGTCTTACACATGAAGGGCCTGGAGCATTAATACCTATCAAGGGAATGATGAATTCTGACAAATATATTCACTTATTGGAAACCAGAATCGTACCCCAGCTGCAAAAATCATTTCCGGATGGCAGAGGTGTGTTCCAACAAGACCTGGCACCATTCCATACGTCTCGAAATACTACAGAATTCTTCAACAAGAAGAATATTCAGGTACTCCCCTGGCCAGGCAACTCACCCGACATCAACCCCATTGAGAACTTGTATTCAATTTGCAAAAGAAGAATGCAAAAATGGATTGTTCTACGAAGGAGAAGATGATTTCTGCCCTCATTGGTGTATGGTTTCGCGATGAAGAAATGAAGGATATTTGTGGGAAATTAGTGGAATCCATGCCAAATCGTCTCACAGCTGTTATTAGGAACAAGGGAGGCCACATAGATTACTGAGGTATGTCTTAGATCCTTTTTTATCCTTTTATGTTTTTGCATAAGTAGCTACGTTGTTCGGATTAATTTTCACGCTACTGTATATGCATGTACGTGTATATATATATATATATATATATATATATATATATATATATATATACATATATATAATATGTATCTATGTATGTATACAGGACTTTCATTTCAAAACTTCCCAGTCTAAATAACTAATTATTTAAATTGAATTCAATTTAAACAAAACAAAAAAAAACATGTGAATTTAGACATTGAGGGTGAAGTCTGAAACCAGGCTTAATTGCATTTTAGATTTCACCACCCACAGCTATACCTAGTTTGAAATGTCAAATGGCACCCCTATATTTTTATACTGAAATATGAAAGAGCATTCAATTATTTATGGACCTCATTCCTTTGTTTTCGCATCTTTTGTTTTCTATCCCCGCCTGGAAACCTGGATTTTTGTTATTATCAGTTGATTGAAGGATGAAAACACAGCTTATTTTGTGTAATTTCCTAAATTTAATCAATAAGGGTGGTTTATGTTCTCTCTTGAAGGGTATACACCATTTTAAAATAATTTAATACACAAACACAATTATTACATGAAATGCTCAATAAGATTTTGTAGCTTTATTCTCTTCAGCTCTAATCAACAATAACAACAATCGGTCAAAAATCGCTCTTATATTTTATTATGCTTCGCAAATACGAAATTTTTGTGCCCTGGTATTATTTTTATCAATTAAGGGTATATGTACGTGAACGACCACAAATATTATTAGAAAATGCAGGCTCTAGATTTTTAAACTTTTATAAGAAAATGAACTCACAATTGGACAAAATTTACAAGGTATCACAACAAGACTTGTTAGAACTTAAATATCTGATAAAAAGAGGTTACTAATATTTTTAAGAAATTCACTTTTTACTTTAAATTAAATTTTCCAAAAGTTGAAAATTTTCACACATTTTTTCATAACTCCACAACCATTAGAGATTTAGCATCCATTTATGAAAAAAGTACACTACAATAATGCCCATTTCTATGAAAACAGAAAAAAATGGTCAAAAATATTATGTGAATTTTAATAATATTTTATATAGGACAAATAAAAAATTAATTGTATTAAAATAAATAACTCTACATGTCTGAGAGTAGTCTACTTTTCAGAAATAAGTGTTTATTACATGTAGGAAAAATATTAAAGATATCAGAGACCATAACAACGTTATGGTTACCAAATGATGTATCTGCAGAATTCTTTTGTTTTTTTTTTTTTTACTACTCTGATAAAACTGGTTTCAAAAATATTATTAATAATCCTTTTATACTTTTATCAGATATTTAAGTTCTAATAAGTCTTGTTGTGGTAACCATGTACTTTTTGTCCAAGTGTGAGTTCATTTTCTTATAAAATTTTAGAAATTTAGAGCCTGCATTTTCTGATAATACCTGTGGTCGTTCACGTACATATACCCTTAAAAATTGCCTATTGTCTCTATTTTTCGTGTACTTAAATCCAAGGATTTTTTGTAGCATGACTAACCTATCGTCACAAATAATGAGCGATTTTGATTGATCATGACCAGGCTTCGAGACTTCGGACCCAATAGAGCAGTTCAGTGGGAAATCCGCATAACGGCGTACTGAGTATAGTGGTAAAGCGTACAGTGGGTGGGGGTACTGTAGAATGAATGCCAACAAATACGCAAAGGAAAACGCTCTGGATTTGATGGTTCTGGCGAATAATTTGGTTTTCATACAAACCTATTTTCAAACTGTGTCTGAAACTATTACACGGTTAGAAAAGTCAGAGCAAGAGATGCCGGAAGACCTCAAATTAGTTTAGAAAATGATGCAGAGAATTAATGAGACACCAAGTACACCGGTTACTGAACGTGTAAAACAGAAGTGGAAATCAATTTTATGTAAAATAACCGATATGGAACATTGTGTAATATAAACAGCAAATTAGTGGACATAGAGTCACCCGGAATAAAGGACTGTCTCTTAGAGACTGCAATGATGTTAGGTTTTTTCGTTTTGCTCCTATCACGTCATGCGACGTAGAACGCAGCTTTCTACAGTACAAACTGTGTTTGGCAGGTAACCGAAAAAGATTTACGTTTGAGACACTAAGAATGTATCTTGTAGTACATTGCAATTCGGTACTGTAACTGCACTTCCTAAAGACGACCAATAGGATAAATGAAACAAATTAAAATTGCTACATGCTTATTTCCACCATTAACACTGTGTATAATTAAACACAAATGCTTATAAAAGACAGGAGAATAAATGCTTTTCACATTCTTTTGTCATTGTGTAATGTATATTTACTTTCAGAATGTACATATGTGTATGTTTCCCCATACTACCGTACTCTACTCCTAATAGCAATGTTGTTACCTCAACACATCTCTACCTTTCACTACTTGCAGCGAGTCAACAATCTATAGTACATGCACAGTAAACTTATTGTATCGGGTCCCAAGTCTCGAAGCCTGATCATGACCATGTTTCAGGGTCCGCCTATGTTTTCTCTGTTACATAAAAGTCATTAACTGATCGACTAGCGTCATCTTGATCAAACGTACTTTCCACCAGACTTCAGGGTCTTTGTGAGGCATTGAATGTGTCTCTAGGTCGCTCGGCTTTATATTTTCTAATTCATCTTTGATTCCACGGACGGAACTTAGTGAAACCTTAGTTGCTTCGGCGAAGCTAGTCTTTCCTCAACGGCTTCCAATTTAAAGGGATCTTTAAGTTCCGCTTCTCTCCGCATGAATTGGTAGTCGGTTGCAATTACTTCACGAGTTTGACTGCGAAACTCTTCTGTTTAATTTGACGTTGAGAGGAATAAGAATCTATCAAAGAAACTGAATTAACAGCTGTACAGGGTGGAAGTGAAACATCCCTGAAGATTTCCAGAGCGAACACCTCGTGTTGTACGTAACAAAAAGTGTAATACCATATTGGTGGAAAGTTCATAGTTTTCTTAACAGAAATTGTTTTCCCAAATGTTTAAATTCCTCTCATTTGGTAACTATTTTGAGCAGAATCATGATTTTGTCCACATCGATACAAAATCTAATAAAGCATAATTTATTCTTCTGGAGTATTTAAAAACGTGAATGTTTTCGTTAAAATTTTGTTTAAAAATCATTAATTTCAAGCCACTGAACGATGCGAACAGATTGCAAAGTTGTAGTCAGAGAGTGAGCAGACAGAACTGAGTTCGTTGACCTCTTACATCTGTATTATGAGAAGAAAGAAAGTAATTTAAGGTGTTAGGTAAATTAGGTAATTAAGTTGATATTAACGTAATTAAATTTGCACGTAATTATTCAACTTTATATATACATAGGATGCGTAATTAAGTTGATGTGTAATTAAATTGATGCTTAGTTAAGTTAATGTCTAATTAATTTCATGTGTAATTAACTTTACATTCAATTAAGTTCATATCTAATTAATTTCATGTGTAACTTTATATGAAATTAAGTTAATGTCTAATTAATTTCATGTGCAATTAAGTTGTCTAATTTCATTAATTAACTTTATATGCAATTAAGTTGTCTAATTTCAGTGTAATCAACTTTATATGCAATTAAGTTGTCTAATTTCATGTTTAATTAACTGTAATTAACTTTTCGCATAATTAACTTTATATGCAATTAAGTTGTCTAATTTCATGTGTAATTAACTTTTATATGTTAAGTTGTCAATTTCTTTATAACTTTATATGCAATTATCTAATTTCATATGTTGTCTAATTTCATGTTTAATTAACTGTTATATGCATTTAATGTTATCTAATTTCATGTTTAATTAACTTTATGTTTAAATTAACTTTATATGCAATTAAGTTGTCTAATTTCATGTGTAATTAACTTTATATGCAATTAAGTTGTCTAATTTCATGTGTAATTAACTTTATATGCATTTAAGTTGTCTAATTTCATGTGTAATTAACTTTATATGCATTTAAGTTATCTAATTTCATGTGTAATTAACTTTATATGCAATTAAGTTGTCTAATTTCATGTTTAATTAACTTTATATGCAATTAAGTTGTCTAATTTCATGTTTAATTTATATGCATTTAAGTTGTCTAATTTCATGTTTAATTAACTTTATATGCAATTAAGTTGTCTAATTTCATGTGTAATTAACTTTATATGCAATTAAGTTATCTAATTTCATGTGTAATTAACTTTATATGCAATTAAGTTGTCTAATTTCATGTCATTTCAAATTAACTTTATATGTTTAAGTCTAATTTCATGTTTAATTAACTTTATATGCAATTAAGTTGTCTAATTTCATGTAATTAACTTTATATGCAATTAAGTTGTCTAATTTCATGTGTAATTAACTTTATATGCATTTAAGTTATCTAATTTCATGTGTAATTAACTTTATATGCAATTAAGTTGTCTAATTTCATGTTAATTAACTTTATATGCATTTAAGTTATCTAATTTCATGTTTAATTAACTTTATATGCATTAAGTTGTCTAATTTCATGTGTAATTAACTTTATATGTTGTCTAATTTCAATTAATTAAGTTGTCAATTTCATGTAATTAACTTTATATGCAATTAAGTTGTCTAATTTCATGTGTAATTAACTTTATATGCAATTAAGTTGTCTAATTTCATGTGTAATTAACTTTATATGCAATTAAGTTGTCTAATTTCATGTGTAATTAACTTTATATGCAATTAAGTTGTCTAATTTCATGTATAATTAATGCATTTATATGCAATTAAGTTGTCTAATTTCATGTTTAATTAACTTTATATGCAATTAAGTTGTCTAATTTCATGTAATTAACTTTATATGCAATTAAGTTGTCTAATTTCATGTGTAATTAACTTTATATGCAATTAAGTTGTCTAATTTCATGTGTAATTAACTTTATATGCAATTAAGTTGTCTAATTTCATGTGTAATTAACTTTATATGCAATTAAGTTGTCTAATTTCATGTGTAATTAACTTTATATGCAATTAAGTTGTCTAATTTCATGTTGTCAATTAACTTTATATGCAATTAAGTTGTCTAATAAATTAACTCAATTAAGTTGTCTAATGTAATTAATTTTATATGCAATTTAGTTGTCTAATTTCACGTGTAATTAATTTTATATGCAATTAAGTTGTCCAATTTCATGTGTAATTAATTTTATATGCAATTAAGTTGTCTAATTTCATGTGTAATTAATTTTATATGCAATTAAGTTGTCTAATTTCATGTGTAATTAATGTTATATGCAATTAAGTTGTCTAATTTCATGTGTAATTAATGTTATATTCAATTAAGTTGTCTAATTTCATGTGTAATTAACTTTATATGCAATTAAGTTGTATAATTTCACATGTAACTAATTTTATATGCAATTTAGTTGTCTAATTTCACGTGTAATTAATTTTATATGCAATAAAGTTGTCTAATTTCATGTGTAATTAACTTTATATGCAATTAAGTTGTCTAATTTCATGTTTAATGAACTTTATACGCAATTAAGTTGTCTAATTTCATGTTTAATTAACTTTATATGCAATTAAGTTGTCTAATTTCATGTGTAATTAACTTTATATGCAATTAAGTTGTCTAATTTCACGTGTAATTAATTTTATATGCAATTAAGTTGTCTAATTTCACGTATAATTAATTTTATATGCAATTAAGTTGTCCAATTTCACGTGTAATTAATTTTATATGCAATTTAGTTGTCTAATTTCACGTGTAATTAATTTTATATGCAATTAAGTTGTCTAATTTCATCTTTAATTAACTTTATATGCAATTAAGTTGTCTAATTTCATGTGTAATTAACTTTATATGCAATTAAGTTGTCTAATTTCACGTGTAATTAACTTTATATGCAAGTAAGTCTAATTTCACGTGTAATTAACTTTATATGCAATTAAGTTGTCTAATTTCATGTGTAATTAACTTTATATGCAATTAAGTTGTCTAATTTAATGTGTAATTAACTTTATATGCAATTAAGTTGTCTAATTTCAATAATTAATTTTATATGCAATTAAGTTGTCTAATTTCATGTGTAATTAATTTTATATGCAATTAAGTTGTCTAATTTCACGTATAATTAATTTTATATGCAATTAAGTTGTCTAATTTCATATGTAATTAATTTTATATGCAATTTAGTTGTCTAATTTCACGTATAATTAATTTTATATGCAATTACGTTGTCCAATTTCACGTGTAATTAATTTTATATGCAATTAAGTTAATTTCTAATTATATACACTAGCTTAGAAACTGAGAGAGAGAGAGGGGGGAGAGGGGAATGACAGAGAGAGAGAGACTTCTTGAGGAAGGAAGAAGATAGGGTACAGAAATAAGAGGCAAGAAGAGCACGAAGAAACAAAGATTGGATTGAAATTAAACTTTTAAAACAGAAAGGAGAAGAAAATAAAAGTGAATACAAAAGGAAAGAAAAAGATGTAAGAAAGCAAGATATAGACCTCAAGAAGGAAGGAAGAGGAAAAGGAAAAAAGGTGAAGAAATGGAATAAAGAAAGTAGAAACAGAGAAGTGAATAGAGGAAATAGTACTAGAGAAAGGAAGTTGATTAGGCCTATAGTTAATTTAGGCGTCTATTTCAATGGTCGTATTGGAACCCCTTTTTGTAACTTACTCACCTCGAAATCGCTACAATAAGAGATAAACTAAACGATTTATTTGCAATAAATAATGATTTTTACGATTTTAAATTTATTTTTCGGTAAGTAGGTTGTGGTGAATCTTTTTGCTCTTTCAACACGAAGGAAACGGAAGCTACTGTATTCACCATGCATTTATCACAATCCTGACAAAACAACAGAATTTCTGCAACACGCTCTATATACAGTGAACATTGGTAGAGGTGTCTGTTACTCTGCACATAGACTTATCCTTATACAATATTCTGAACGCAGGTTTGTTTCGAATTGTAAACATACTGGATAAACAGGTGGTCCCCAAGCGAGTCCTCAACTCGAGTGGGTTAAACTCAGTAGAATCCAAATGGACCTGGAATAGTCAGAAACATATAGAAGCAGAAAGGGGTGTACAGAAACCACCACTTTTGCACGATCTTTAAGTAAATTTGGCTCAAATTATAAAGGCTCACTTCTTTGATGCAAGAGCCGTTTCAAGAGTCTTTGACGACGAGAATTTAGAAATATGTACTGTGTAAAATCCGTAGATGGATACACATTTTATTTTCTTCACTACTTTCTAATACTGAACTCCTTTTCACACAGAAAGAGAGAGATACGAAATACACGAACAGACAATGCAATAGAATACAACACTACACAATATATTTTAATTTATTGTATTCGCATTAACTAAATATTTAATACGAGTTAAAGAATAAACTATTGTACAATATTATTAATATAAATCGTTGTCATAAGTTATATTAATCTTATTCACAGCATTAACAGAAAATTATATCAATATTGTTATCGTATTATCTGTATTCAGCTATAAACTTTAATCTCATATCTATATCTATATATATATATATATATATATATATATATATATATATATATATATTTCAACTGATAATGGAAATTACGGGAAAACGGCTGAACGGATTTTAATGAGTGACCCCTCATTTTCATGCCTGGCATTCAAAGTTTTTCGGAAAAATAGTAGTTTTCAGTGAAATGTCAATTTTCCTACTTAATTTTCCTATTTTCCAAAATCCATCTGTTGTCAGTTTTGAGAACTAATTTTATTGAATCACGGCCGTCTTTATTGAATTTCAGAACAAAACACACACTACAATAAACAATAGGCTATTACACGAAGGCCATGACCTGCAGGATTGCCGACATATTTAGAGCTCAATTCAATTTGTTATTAAAAACTGATCCTGCAGTGTATAATTTTCTGAGTACAGCTGTGTATTGGATATTCAAATCTACGGAACTTGAGGTGGTTTGATGACATTATTACCATTAGAAATTAAATATTATTATAGTTAATATCATGATGCATCTATTTTTATTAATTGTACATAATATCAATGCTTTATTGATGACATGAAAGCGAAACGTTTTGTGGTTATGTAAGTAAATGTAGAGAATATCTTAATTTAGATCTTCATTTCTATAATTCACTGAGAGGCTGCTATATATAACTACAAAACTTAAGTAAGATAATAATATTGTTATTAAAAATCAAATATTTGTATTCGTATTAACCCAGTGGGGTTGGGTCTTTTTCATATACTTAATGGCGGTGTAGTGTAGATATTGATATAGTATTGGCTCGAGAGAGCGCAAAAATTACAGTTCCTAAGGAAAGATCGAAAGGTATTACTTACTGATAAAATAAGAGGCCTAGAAAATTTTGTAGTCTCCAGATCATTTCAGCAAGATCTCTTAGTAGGATAAAATGATTTTACGCTCTACATTTCAAGTTCTACATGCAGCAGCTATACGAAAATGCTATTGTTCGAAAACTTAGCAAACCTGACATTTTTTTAACTTTTGGCTACAATCCACAATGACCTGAAATAGCTACTGCTATCGTCCTGACATTGATACTTGCGTTTTGGCGTTGAAACTCAAAAACTGAAGTTGGATAGATTCAAGGAAATGTATTTGGCCTAAAAAAATCCATTCAGAGGGAGTATGTTTCATTATTACGGAAGCAAGTAACTATCAAAAAGACAAGTATTCTTCATTGAAAATAAATCTGAAAATTTTTTATTTGAGCGTCTAACGAACTTAGTTTGCAGCAGTATTTGCTGCATAAGCCACTAGTACTTATATAAAATAGGGTTTGTAATCTGGACTTAGGTAAAACAAAACGTCACAAATTATAACCTTACATTTTCGCTTTACCTTCCATAAGACAGAAGTTTAAAAATGATTTTTAGTCGATTTTCAGAAATTATTGTCGTTTTGAGCAATATCTAAAAGCTAATTTCATTTATTTTTGGAACAATTATTGCATTCTATATAAATCAATTCCGAAAGAATTGACTGTTATTCGTAGATGTTGAATATGAATATAATTGTTTAGGAAAAACAGCTGAAGGCTACATAAACGGATGGATGGATACATCGAATTTGTGGTAACAGGAAACGCTGAAGAAGAGCATTTTCGTAAACATTTCGTAAATAAACTTTTTCAGCATCTCAACATATTCTTATGTCATGTTATGAGAACGTACGTCAGGTTTTCCAGTTGAAGAATACCGCATTCTGTTCATTTTCGTCCGGCTTCTACAGTATTTGATGTAAATACGAAAATTATACGCGGAGCAATGATTCGAAAAGCGGAATTTAAGATCTAGGTCCAGCGCCTGGCCAACTTCAACTGTCAATCATCATTACTGCTCAGTAACAGCGAGAGGCATTTAAACTGCACGTAAAATTAAGATCTTTAGCAATGTGTATCGTATTTCACTGCCATCACAATGGCTTCCATTTATTTTTACATTAAAAACAAGTATTTTTAACATTTTACTCGTCTGTATCGACATGTTAAGTGCCTGCCAGTCAAAAACGGTAAGAGATGGATCCAGTCAGGCATGTTGAGTATGAAGTACAGTACGCAGGTAATGGATTTCCATCTTTCCAAATATTTTTCACATTTAATCTATCACTAATAGTTTAGTCAATACAAGCACTTTTTATTTAAATACGGAAGGGGCATTTGGCAAAACCAGCGTAACGTTACAAGCAATCAATCGATAGGAGCGGAGCCAGAGTGAAACGTAGTAGTATCTCATGCCTCCATCTTAATTCTTAAACAAATATACTCATAAATAAATGAATGAATGAATGTAATGAAATGGATGGAATGATTTAATGGATGGAAGGAATGGAATGAATGAATGACTGAATGAAGTGGAATGAATGGATTTTTTTTATTTTAGTTGGTTATTTAACGACGCTGTATCAACTACTAGGTTATTTATCGTCAATGAGATTGGTGATAGCGAGATGGTATTTGGCGAGATGAGGCCGAGGATTCGCCATAGATTACCTGGCATTCACATTACGGTTGGGGAAAACCTCGGAACAAACCCAACCAGGTAATCAGCCCAAGCGAGGATCGAACCCGCGCCCGAACGCAACTTCAGACCGGCAAGCAAGCGCCTTAACCGACTGAGCCACGCCGATGCTGGAATGAATGGATAGAATGAATTAAGTAGAATGAATGGATGGGTTGAAAGAAGTGGAATGAATGGATAGAATGAATTAAGTAGAATGAATGGATGGGTTGAAAGAAGTGGAATGAATGGATAGAATGAATTAAGTAGAATGAATGGATGGGTTGAAAGAAGTGGAATGAATGGATAGAATGAATTAAGTAGAATGAATGGATGGGTTGAAAGAAGTGGAATGAATGGATAGAATGAATTAAGTAGAATGAATGGATGGGTTGAAAGAAGTGGAATGAATGGATAGAATGAATTAAGTAGAATGAATGGATGGGTTGAAAGAAGTGGAATGAATGGATAGAATGAATTAAGTAGAATGAATGGATGGGTTGAAAGAAGTGGAATGAATGGATAGAATGAATTAAGTAGAATGAATGGATGGGTTGAAAGAAGTGGAATGAATGGATAGAATGAATTAAGTAGAATGAATGGATGGGTTGAAAGAAGTGGAATGAATGGATAGAATGAATTAAGTAGAATGAATGGATGGGTTGAAAGAAGTGGAATGAATGGATGGAATAAATGAAGTGAAATGAATGGCTGGAATGCATGAAGTGAAATGAATGCATAAATTTAAATGAATGAATAAATGAATGAATGAAGTGGAATGAATGGATAGAATGAATTAAGTGGAATGAATGGATGGGTTGAAAGAAGTGAAATGAATGGATGGAATAAATGAAGTGAAATGAATGGCTGGAATGCATGAATTGAAATGAATGCATAAATTTAAATGAATGAATTAAGTGGAATGAATGGATAGAATGAATTAAGTGGAATGAATGGATGGGTTGAAAGAAGTGGAATGAATGAATGAATGAATGAATGAATGAATGAATGAATGAATGAATGGAACGGAATGAATAAAGTGGAATGAATGAATGGAACGGAATGAATAAAGTGGAATGAATTGAATGAAATTGAGTGGACAGATGGATGGATAGATGGATGGCTGAAATGAAGTATATAATAAATGGAATGAAACGAATAATATGAAATGGAATGGAATGAATTAAGCAGAATGGAATGAATGGAATGAATAAAATGGAATGAATGGAATGATTTAAGTGGAATGGAATGAATGGAATGGAATGGAATGGAATGAAGTGGACTGAATAAATAAAATGAATAAAGTGGAATGAATGAAATGGAATTAAATGGACTGGATGGAATGAATGGAATTAAATGGACTGGATGGAAGGAAGAAATGGAATAGAATGGATGAAATGAAATGGATGACATGAAATAGAATGGATGAAATTAAATAGAATGAAATGGAATGGATGAAATGGAATGAAATGGAATAAATTTATGGAATGAATGGAATGGAATAAATGAATGGAATGGAATAAATGAATGAACAGAATGAACGAAATGAACGAATGAATTGATGTAATGAAAATTGGGAGAAAGAAAGAATACCTAATCAATTTAAAGGTACACAATGATAATAATCGATCCTTGAAAGGCACTTCTCAATGTCAATGGAGAAATGGGAGGAGAAACTTTTGAAAGGTGCGCGAAAACTCGTCTTTGCAAGGGAATTTTGGGCAGACACAAACTGAACATGTGAGCTCTAAACCTGTTGGTCACGTATCTCACTCCGAGTTTCGCGTTCTACTGGAGGAACTCCAGAGAATTTTAAAGGGGAAAACAGAAAATATAGTACGTAACCTAACAGCCACCACATGAAGGGGGAGAAGCATTACAGAACAGGATCGACGGAATGTTGTACAGTATAGCCTGCACATCGAGCGGGACTTCGCAGTCCTCTCAAGAGAAGACAGCCGAGCCCTTGCACTGTGCGAGTGACGCTCGAGTAAACTCGCCCAAGTACCGAAGGCAATATGCGAAAACCAAGACTGCTATTTCGAAGGTTTAATTTTGGAAAAGTGCCGGAGCTTGTGTGAGGAGGGAGATGGAGGTCCGTGGCACATTTCTTTCAGGACTCATCCCGACATTCGTCACAGCGCCTTAGGAAAACGACAGGCAAGAGTTCCTTAATTTAGGAGACTAGCCAATTGGCTACGAGGTGACTAAAAAACATAATTCGATCGTAAAGATTAATTTTTGGTCCTACAGAACATATCTGTTATGGTAACAACAGTTATTAGAGGAGAAAATTTGTTCCGGCGCCGGGGATCGAATCCGGATCCTTGGTTGAGGAGTGGATCAGGACAGCACGTTTGCACATCTCCTTTTTATGTTAGGTTAGGTTCTTTTCAAACTGAAATGACGAGCGAAACGTAGGACAGTTAAAATTACTCTAACCTAACCTTTTTATGTTAAGTTAGGTTAGGTTAGGTTAGGTTAGGTTAGGTTAGAGTAATTTTAACTGTACCTTTCACTCGTCATTTCAGTTTGAAAAGAACCTAACCTAACATAAAAAGAAGATGTGCAAACGTGCTGTCCTGGTCCACTCCTCTTGGTTGTACGTACCAAGTACTCTAAGCACTGAGCTATGCCGAAGTTCAATCCACAGCACTGGATCGAATCTCTCTCCTCTAGTGTTTCATTTCCCCTTTGTGACATGAGTCCAATTTCGATATATAGGGGCCTATGTTGACATACACTATCTACCAAAAAGTAATTGGACACTGTTTTTGCCCCTTTAGAACCTCATGGTACCACCTCTTGTTGCTATAACAGCAGCCACCCTGTCAGGCATGCTCTCCATTAGTTTGTGTAGGATATCCACTGGAATGCGTCGCCATTCCTCTTGTAACATCACAATCAATTGGACAAAGGAAGTTGGCCGCATCTCCCGAGACCTCAATCGCCGGTCCAATTCGTCCCAAAGGTGCTCAATGGGATTGAGATCAGGACTCTGTGCAGGCCAGTCCAACCGGTGAACATTATTGTCTGCATACCACTGCATAGTAGCCGCCGAAACACGGGGCCAACTTCCACTGTCCAACTGAGTGCCATGTTGCAAGAGGAATGGGGACGCATTCCAGTGGATATCCTACACTAACTAGTGGAGAGCATGCCTGACAGGGTGGCTGTTGTTATAGCAACAGGAGGTGGTATCACGAGGTTCTAAAGGGGCAAAAACAGTGCCCAATTTCTTTTTGGTAGATAGTGTATATTAAGTCAACTACCATTATACAAGGAGCGCATTCAATTCAGTGACTTGGTGGCTGGGATTCCACAGTATTATGCACTATTGGGCGAAGAATCTACGTAAAGATTAATATGTATCAGTTATGGTAACGTCCACACCTGTGGAGTAACGGTCAGCGCGTCTGGCCGCGAAACTAGGTGGTCCGGGTTCGAATCCCGGTAGGGGCAAGTTACCTGGTTGAGGTTTTTCCGGGATTTTCCCTCAACCCAATACGAGCAAATGCTGGGTAACTTTCGGTGTTGGACCCCGGACTCATTTCACCGGCATTATCACTTCCATTTCATTCAGACGCTAAATAACCTGAGATGTTGATACAGCGTCGTAAAATAACCCAATAAATAAATAAAATAAGTTATGGTAACAATGTATTAGAAATGGTTCTAGATATTCAGTATACAATATACGTGAGAAACATGTAATTGAATAATAGGTTTGGCAGACAATTTTGAAATTACAGGCATACAATACAAACAAGGAGCGTGCATCTTGTTAACAATAGCTTGAGATTTGCGTCAGCCTATGTAAAGATATTATCATTAATAAATTACTGTATTTCCTTAATTAACTTAAAGAAGAAAAGTTTATTTACGTCAATATGTACCTGAACAGTTCCACTACCAATATTTTATTCTTTGCTGAATAGCTATCTTGCCTTATATGTGAACTCACCCATATTCAGAACCTGAATTAGTTGATATTACGTTCTCTGGCGTATTTCAGGTGCACTAAATCAAATCGATTAGCTTTTATTTGTTAAAAAGCTTCACGGTGAATAAATCTGTCGCCAAAATGTTTCTGGTAATTTCCATTTCGATTTTCCAAAAATAATTGGTGTTAACATGTATAATTAGCCATCCTGAAACCGAAAATCGCTTTTTTTGAAATTTTTGTTTGTATGTCTGTCTGTCTGTCTGGATGTTTGTTACCTTTTCACGCAATAATGGCTGAACCGATTTATATGAAAATTGAAATATAAATTAAGTTCGTTGTAACTTAGATTTTAGCCTATACGGCATTCAAAATACTTTATTTAAAAGAGGGGTAATAAGGGTGCCTGAATTAAATAAATCGAAATATCTCCTTATTATTAATTTTCATGAAAAATATTACATAACAAAAGTTTCTTTAAAAACGATTTCCGATAAGTTTTATTCTATACAAAATTTTGATAGGACTGATATTTAATGAGATAAATGAGCTTTAAAATTACAATAACGCCATCTAAAGCGCTGTATTGAAATAAAAACAAATTACTTCGTCTATAAGGGGCCTTGGACAACAACAATCGAAAGCTATTAATCATAGCCTACAGAGAATGTTTCTGTGTTTGTATGAAGTAACATCGAGAGCTAATTAATTGTTTAATTATTATTTCACCTTTGGAAAGTGTAGTTTCTCTAGATGGACATAATGCTATAATGTTATTACAGTAACTTCTGAGTGAAATTTAAGGATATACAAGACTTTTAAGATAGCAATACAATACAGTTTCACCGCCGCCTCAGACTATAGCGTTGTTGTTTCTGCAGTAACTCCTATGTGTAAAATATAAAATTTTTGAGTAGGAAGAAAAAACACATTTATTCATTCCAAGGCAATAGTACATAGGAGATCGTGAATTCTTACATTTTCTAAAGAAAGAAATATAATTACATATCATTGTTTATGCTGTATCACTATTTAAGTTATTTGAAGGGTTCAGAACCATGGTGGGCCAAGCGCCATTTACTGAATACGTAGAAAACAAGGGTTAAAATTATTAGTATAATTCAATGGAAACATTACAGCAAGTAATATGAAGTATACACATTAAAACTAAATGATATGTCAATCTTCATTAAACTATGGTTGCATGTAATCTATACCGGTACTAATAATAAATCTGTAGCCGAAATTTTTCTGGTAATTTTCGATTTTCCAAAAATAATTGGTCCTAACATATATAATTAACCACCCTGAAACCGAAAATCGCTTTTTTGAAATTTTTGTTTGTATGTCTGTCTGTCTGTCTGTCTGTCTGTCTGTCTGTCTGTATGTTTGTTACCTTTTCACGCGATAATGGCTGAACGGATTTCGATGAAAATTGGAATATATATTAAGTTCGTCGTAACTTAGATTACAGGCTATATGGCATTCAAAATACATTACTTAAAATGGGGGTTATAAGGGGGCCTGAATTAAATAAATCGAAATATCTCGCTCATTATTGATTTTTATGAAAAATGTTACATAATAAAACTTTCTTTAAAAATTATTTCCGATAAGTTTTATTCTTTGAACAATTTTGATAGGACTGATATTTAATGAGATAAATGAGTTTTAAAATTAAAATAACTGCCATCTACGGCCGTGTAATGAATTAAAAAACAAATGACTTCGTCTATAAGAGGCCTTGGACAGCAACAATCGAAAGCTATGAAAGATAGCCTACAGATAATGTTTCTGCGTTTCTATGAAGTAATATCAGAAGCTTAATTAACCGATTTGTATAATTAATTATTAATTCACCATTGGAAAGTGTAGTTTCTCTAGATGGACATAATGCTATAATGTTATCACAGTAACTCCTGAGTGAATCGAGGACAGGTAAGATTAAAATAGATTCTTATGCACAGAAAACTTGATAGGCTATTCTGTATATTCGTTTCCTGTATTTCCTAAACTAATTTTTATGAACAAATGAGTGGTCTCTGGATCAAAATGATCGCATTTTAATTTTTAATTAAATTTAAATTAAGTAACATAATAAACGATTTATCCTTCTATCAAACACGAATGTTCCCTGGATCAAATGTCCTATTTTAATTATATAATTACTTTATATTTATTTCTAACGGGTGCAGCGGAGCGCACGGGTACAGGCTAGTAACAAATAAGAAACATGTTAAAGGAATTGTCATTGCAACAAATGTGTGCTCTCTGGACCAAAATGACCGCATTTTAATTATTTAAATACAATTTAAATTAAGTAACATATTAAAGATTTATCCTTCTATCAAACACGAATGTTCACTGGATCAAACGTCCTATTTTAATTATATAATTACTTTATATTTATTTCTAACGGGTACAGCGGAGCGCACGGGTACGGCTAGTTAAATATAAAGAGGAATTGCGAGTCGTCGCTTCGAGCAACAATGAGTCTCGCGAAGTGTCGTTTCCCTGAAAATCGCATTGACTAACGCCACATGAATACCGATCATCTGGTTAAAACGCCCATAAAAATAAGCTAAAACAATCAGGGACTCGTTTAGTCCGCAGAGCTGGATTTAATCTGCATTTAATTGATGTGGTGTGGAATTATTATTTGCCAGCCGCCAGCCAGCCTGGCCGATGGCATTATATTAATCTGGAGGCTGCGGGAGTGATAATTCAGTTTGAATATTGCTGCTGCAACTGGCAGGTAGCAAGATGGAGGAGAAGCTCCCTCAACACTTGAGCAGATTGTTCAGTGGCGGATTTTTATATGTCTTATAGCAGAGGTCTCCAAAAAGCGTATCGTCATTCGTGCTCTCGATGCTGCCCGCCGAACACAGTGTGCTGTAAGGCTAGAGAAGGGGGCGAGACTCGTACCTCAACAGATGGGAGCGATCAGTGGGGGATCGCGGCAACGGTCTGCTTAAGTTTACAAATAATAACATCAAAAGAATACACAATATCATACCTTTGTATATTATTTTGACACACTATGAAGCTGGAGCCCCGTCTGTTGCTATAGACACAAGCCATTGCAAATTCAACCTCTTCTGTGCTATGGTGCCTTTCAGTGCCTGGAAAAGATCTTCTCCAGTTGTATTTTGTAATTACATCTAGAAGACATTCAGACAGTAAAATGTTCATTAACTCCTCGGATGAAAATGGCTAGGTGAGCTTTGTCATTTCTATCTGTGCTTTCGTCCAATGCAAGTGAGTAAGCTACAAATTGGTTAATTGTGGTTTCGACTTCAGATTCAATTACATTTACAATCTTGAAATTCCTTCTCTGAACTGTAATTGGAAACAATTTAATTTTCTTAAACTTTGACTTTGTTCTGGACACAGTATTTTAGTAACGTCCTGTATGCACGATTTTACAAATGATGCTTCTGTAAAGGGCTTCATTGATTTTCCAATATTCTAAGCTAGAACATAGCTAGCAAGAAACTTCTTTCTGTTTAAGACTGAGGACACGTGTGTGATCTGTGTTTCTATTTTGTTTTATATTTATCAAAATATTTGTGGGCATTTCACCCAAAAATTAAACGAAAAACATATGTTTGTCATGCGGAACTGAGTGTAAACGTTTTGTAATATACTGATTATTATGTATAACCAACAGTCATACAGATAGCCCCAAAAATAAATTATTTTCACATGTCCAACATGCCTGTAATTGAATGATATTCTTTGTGAAGAGTCGAGTAGTGTCGTCGCATGTTGAATTTTAACACACCCTTAAGAATTTTCAAACAAATTAAGCATTTCACATTCTCCCCACTAACACAAAAAATTTCTCTTCCTATTCATCCTTGAATGTACTACGTCCATGATTAGAAGACATTGTGAAACGGTGGAACACTTCAACCAATACAGTGATAATGGCAGTCCGCCACTGCTCTTCGTTTGCGCATAAACATTGAGTACAGTACAGGTGGGGATGGGTGTGGCGAAGCGCGCTCATTACGTACTGGCTTCGGTTCCGTTCAGGGGCTTACTCGCGAGTACGCTTTTGGAGACGTCTGTCTTATAGTTTTCATCGGGGATTTGTTTTTACAATGCCATTCACAGAAAAATTGGTAAAAACCAAGAATCAGTCGCTGTTTTTCCAGACCAATAGGAGATCGATGACGCGATGTGTGACGTCATGCATGATGCCAATATCAACAACTCTACGAAGAAGTCTATCGTCCCCAATAGAAGTGGAATGAGGCTGACGTATTTCCCCTACTTACGGGTTCTGCAGGCCTGCTGTAGTGTATTTTTATTGGGTTTTTTACGACGCTGTATCAACATCTAGGTTATTTGGCGTCTGAATGAAATGAAGGTGATAATGCCGGTGAAATGAGTCCGAGGTCCAGCACCGAAAGTTACCCAGCATTTGCTCGTATTGGGTTGAGGGAAAACCCCGGAAAAAACCTCAACCAGGGGCCTGTTTCACAACGTTTACAATCTTTGTAAATTGTAAACTTTGCTTGTAAATTGTAAACTTCTGTTTCACAATCTTTGTTTATAATGTTGAACTTTACAAAGGAAATCAAATCTTTACAAATTAAATTTTGCTCACTTTACAAGTATTCTGTTTCACAATGAAGGGTAATTTTACAAACGTGTAAACTTTACTCGTAACATTAGCACATTTTCTACAATATCTCTGAGATGTGTAAAGTTTGATATTGCAACAAATTATGAATAAATACAATAAAGGTATACTTATTAAATTAATTTTTGAGTAACTGGATAATATTAAGAATTAAACTAACGCAGTTTTGATGTTATTAAGAAGTTCTAATGACTCAAAGATATTGAATTTAGGCCTAATCAAACAAAGGCGTATACGTAAAATTCTCCGGGCGAGAATTAATAACACGTTCGTATCATTGTAGTAGTAGTAGTAGTAGTAGTAGTAGTAGTAGTAGTAGTAGTAGTAGTAGTAGTAGTAGTATTTTATTTATTTAACCTGGTAGAGATAAGGCCGTCAGGCCTTCTCTGCCCCTCTACCAGGAGATTCCGACTACAATATCAACAATAAAATTACAATTAGTATTAAATTTACATTTACAATTACAAATAATATTACAGTTAGTATTAAATTTACAATTACAATAAAATCAAAGTACGAAAAGATTACCTGAATAATTAAAACTAGATAATTTATCATAGAGAAACAAAGAATATTTTATATTTACTGAATTACAAATTAAATCTAGAATAACAAAATTGTATAGTGATGAAATTACTGAATATTGAAATATTTTGTGATAGATTAAAGAAACTATTTACAAGTAATCAATTACTGACCAAGTGCCTAGTAAGTTTTCGTTTGAATTCAATTTTATTTCGACAGTCCCTGATGCTAGCAGGTAGCGAATTCCAGAGTCTTGGCAGGGCTATTGTGAAAGAAGATGAGTATGAGGATGTGCGATGGGATGGTATTGTTAGTATTGTTTCATGACGAGAGCGTGTGTTCAGATTATGGTGGGAAGAAAGGTAAGTGAAGCGAGACGACAGGTACGAAGGAATAGAAGAGTTCAAGATTTCGAAGAGAAAGAGAAGTGAATGTAAATTTATTTTCTTATCTAGTTTAAGCCAACCTATTGCTTCTAGGGATGGGGTAATATGATCATATTTACGAACATTGCTTACAAAACGTACACACAAATTATGAGCACGTTGAAGTTTCATTTTGTTGTCGCTGGAGAGGTCAGTCAGTAAAATGTCCGCATAGTCGAAATAGGGAAATGCAAGTGTCTGCACAAGGGACTTTTTAAGCAAGAGGGGAGATGAACATTTATCCTTTTTAGCACATGGATAATAGAATATACTTTTCTGCAGGTTTCTGTGATTTGCATGTCCCAGTTGAGATTATTATCCATGTGAATGCCAAGATGTTTTACTGAAGAACTGAAAGGGATATGCACTGTACTTACTTTAACAGGGGAAATGTCGAGGTGTTTTACAGCGTCGGTTTGCCGTTTGTGTCCTAATATAATTGCTTGTGTCTTTCCAGGATTGATTTTAAGACGGAGTTTCTTTGTCCATGTCACAATCGAGTCAATGTCTTCGTTCAATTTATCTATAGCGTCATTTACTCGGTCTAAGCGGGAAGAGATGTAGCATTGAAGGTCGTCAGCATACAAGTGATAGTTACAATGCCTTACAAGAGATGTAATATCATTGACATATATTGTGAACAACAATGGTCCGAGTACCGACCCCTGTGGTATACCTGATGTTATGTCAAGCCAGGAGGATCTTCGATTCCCGGATACAACACATTGTTGTCTTTCCCGTAAGTAGGATTCGAACCAACTCACAGCAGTCTCTGACAAATACATATTTCTCAATTTATGGGTGAGCAGGTCAAAATTTACAGAGTTGAAAGCTTTGCTAAGGTCAAGAAGTGTTAGTATTGTTACTTTATTAGAGTCGATTGCTTCACGAATGAATTGTATGAATTTAATGAAAGGTTTCGAATGAGTCCCGCGCTATACTTCAGAATACCGCGTAAGTATTTATATACGAAGACTGTATTTAATAAATACTCGCACTTACAAAAAAAGTTCCCTGCACAAAAATAAATAATTCAATAATGCAATAACGTCACTACTTATGCATTATTCTGAAGTCGTTTCGAGTCCCGTTTCGCTAGAATCTCTCTTACAAGATATGGGACATCATATCCAACATCCAAAAGCGAAAAGTGATGCCCTAACCTCAAAGCGAGAACTGTACTATTTTGCATTGGTTGCATAGTAGCTGTCAGTTCCGTGCGTTAGCAGATAAGCACGGAATTTCTAAGATATCAGTGTGCAAAAGTGCCCACAGGGTAGTTCATGTTGTTAAAAGAGTTAAATTCGGGGCAGGTTTTTGATCACCAAAATGTTATGTACTATAACACAGAATTTTTATGCTACTGCTGGGATCACTAATGTTTGTGAGGTTATGGATGCAACATTAATAAATACTGATGGATCAACAAAAAAAAAAAAAAATGAACCTGATTTTGCAGTTAGACATCATAATTATTTGTATTTGTATTTGTACGTGGACCAAATCTGTTATTTACTTATTTTACTGAATTTGGTGCTAAATTTGGTCATTTAAGTAATAGACGTATTGATATACTCGACCAATCACATCACATGAAACTCCATTGTCGCCAATATATAAAAATTTTAATACTTTTAATTTTCTTTAACAATACTTTATATTTCCTATTGGTGAAATATGAATCAGCAAGTTTAGAATAATCTATTGTGACAGCCACATCGAGGCTCGATCACGCGTCCCGCAAGAGAGCAGGTCGCGCGTGAGTCGACACGGGCTCCACGGAGCACTTGGGGACGGCGCGCGGCGTGGAGAGGAGAGAGGTTGCGACACGCTGTTCCGCGGCAGAGAGGGGAAAGTAAAGCAGCTGGTGACTGAGGAGAAAGATCCAGAGAAGTCTGGATAGCCGTTATCTTCTAGGCATCTGTCGACCGGCCGCGAACTCTCCAGAAGCTATGGCTTAGTTATAAATACAACGCACAAGTGAACGCCAGTCAGTCCGTCCGTAAGCCAGTGTTGTTACAAGCAGACTTGGACAGTAAGCGAGTTAGTCTTGTGTAGCAGTGAAGCCAGCTTCGAGACCCGAGCGCGACTTGAGTTGTGTCCGTAACTGTGGAGCCCGGAGTTCGAGTGCAGTGGACCGCAGTTGGGGGACCTGAGTTCGAAGTTCAGCTGATCGTCTCTGAAGGTCTGGGGTTCGAGATTCTGTGAACGCGAGTGACTGAGCTAGAAGAACTAGCCAAGACAAACAAGCTGTGAACTGAGAACTGACCGTTCTGTGTTGTAAATAGTGCTTTGTAAATATTAGTTCAGATTAACAGTTCATTGTTGTTCGTAATAGTCCAAGTAAATTGTCATTGTCGTCTGTGGAGTGCACTAACGAATACTGTGTTACTGTGTGGAGAGCAAATTCCATTGTTGACGGGAGTGAAATTAAATTGTAGAGAGTGATAATTATTGTTGCTTTGAATAAAAGTTACATTGTTGAGTTGGAATAAATTTACACTATTTTAGTACAAAATATAAAAATATATACCGATAGCAGTAAAAATACAGCGACTTTAGCTCTGCTCCTTAGCGATTTTTGTAAACTGTCGTTGGCGATATTGTGTAACCAATAATGCGCATTTGTAAATTTCTTTAACTGATTTTGTAAAGTTCGTCAAACTTTACAAACTAATAAGATAGCATTGTGAAACACAATTTACAAGCATTTGTAATCTTTTACTTGTTATTTGTAAATTGTTAATTTGATATTGATATTGATATTGATATTGATATATTTATTTCTACAACTCTTATTTGGTAATGGGTCGCCACCACATCTCTGTATTCGTGCTCCCCATTACCTTCTAATTACAATAAACTTTCATTGACGTGTGCAGTCATCTTGCTTTACCTTTGTTACCTCTATTCTTATAATACATACTCTCAATTTGCTTTCTAACCTCTCCCTTACTTCCTATCGTCTAAAATTTCCCTAATTTTGAACTAACTTTTACTAACACTATTTAATCATACTCATTCACTTTCATCACTAATTTACAATCAGTTCTACCTCTCCTCACTTCTATCATCATTCTTATCCCCTATTTCTTCATTAAACACTGAATCACATGTTTATTTTGTTAACTGTTCCCTTTCACCCCGATAAATTTTCCGTTTGCCACTATTTTTGTAAGTAAATTCAACATTCATTTGTAAACTTACATTAAAATACTTGCTGTCTTCCTATCATTTCAATTTCCCTGATTGTACACTAACTTAGTCGACACTCCAATATTAGTAACATTTCACTACCAATTGCTATTAGCAAACACTTCTAATTTTCTCTAGTCACTTCCTTTATCAACTCTTGTTTCTCTGGACACTAATTCACTAATTCGCTTGTACATTCTCTCTCCGATTGTTTTGCTAGTTACTCTTACTCCTTGAACACTCACTTTATTGTTTCTATGTCTTTTGCCACACTTTTATCACTTTTATCACTCCACCCCCTTAAGCAACAACTTCGTAGACTAAATTGTTAATTTGTAATTTGTAAGGATTGTGAAACGGGCCCTGGGTAACTTGCCCCGACCGGGATTCGAACCTTGGCCACCTGGTTTCGCGGCCAGACGCGCTGACCGTTACTCCACAGGTGTGGATGCTCTAGTGGAATAGCAAAATCCGAAGGCCAGTAATTGTAATTTACATCACACCAATTAAACAAAAGTAAAAAAGTGGATGTGAATACGATGTGAAGGACTACTTCAAAATTTGGAATAATGTCAATATGTGGGAAAAATACAAAGCGAATGAAGATCCATAAAAGATGACAAATAATTGAACAAATGTGACGTACTCTATGTTTGGGAACGAGTTAGATCTGGAATTACAAAACATTACGGGCCATATTCATAGACATTCTTAGCGCGGGCTTCCGGTGGATGATCAGCGAACTAACGTTTTCCGTATTCATAAACCAGTGTTAGCGATATGATATGATATGATATGATATGATATGATATGATATGATATGATATGATATGATATATGATATGATATGATATGATATGATATGATATGATATGATATGATATGATATGATATGATATATGATATATATATGATATGATATGATATATGATATGATATGATATATGATATGATATATGATATATGATATGATATGATATGATATGATATGATATGATATGATATGATATGATATGATATGATATGATATGATATGATATGATATGATATGATATATGATATATGATATGATATGATATATGATATGATATGATATATGATATGATATATGATATGATATGATATGATATGATATATGATATGATATGATATGATATGAATATGATATGATATATGATATATGATATATGATATATGATATGATATGATATATGATATGATATGAATCCTGTACAAGTAACCAGTCGATAGCCGGGGCTAGTTTACCACGCTCGTAGCGCGGGCTAGCGAAATGTCTATGAATAGCACCCATAGGTCTAAGCTTAACAAAAGCTCTCAAAAGACAATTTGGAAACAAAATAACAATAGATACATAGTTCGGTTACGCGATAGATACAAAATCAAAAATAACATTTCGATAATGAAGTTGAATTTCGATTATAAAGCTATGGTTCCGCTATGGTGAACAACGCCGCTCGATTAGCTCTACGTGTAAATAAATGCAGCTGGTTTGTTTACAACGTTCAGCGTGGGGTACAGCGATCTGCGCTGGAGTTCATCGCTCTCACAGCCTGCTGGATCGCGATGTGATCCAGCAAGCAGAGCTTCAAATTGACATCGATGATCGTCGACAATAATTTAGAAAACAAACGAATTACGATATCACAAATATGGCTGCAAAACATCGCGTATCTAGCAATGTTTCACAAATAAATGATGAAATTTAAATTAACAATGTCTCCAATCATCCCGCCCTGTACGATATGAGTTCAAAAACTACAGAGATATCCATAAAAAGGAAATATTGTGGAAGTTGGTGAAATATTGTAGGCAAGATTGGTAAAGTATCTATATTTAAACACAAGCTAATTCTATGTATATTGCAATACATTATAGAAAGAATAATTAAATTATTATATATTTTTAAAGACAGGAAAAATATCATCTAACGTCGATCGAAGTTATTGGATTGCTGATTGGGGTTAGAGGAACCATCACTAAAAGATTCGCGCATTTTTGCAAGCAGTTTGGTCTAGGACAAACTCTTGTTACTGAAGTATCTCTGTCTGTAGTGAAGGGATCTATAAAAATCCTAAGAAACCATCTCTACAGTTATATAGATTGATCTCTTTGCTATGATGATCTGCTCACTTAAGTTGTGTCTTGCAACCAGTGCTAAATAGACGACTGTGATCACCCAATAGTTAATACATACTAGGAAATTTTATGTTTCTTCTGGAATTAATGATATTTTGTTTAGTCGTCTTCAATTATTTATAATTGTGTTATTTCTTTTTCTTTTCCTTCTCCATTGCTTTTTTTTTCATTATAATTGTGTACCTACCATTTACTCAAAAAAAAAAAACAATTTTTTGGTAAGCTTTGTTTCTAGGCAGCCTTCACTTGGAGGAAGCTGAATAAAATTCAAAATTAAAAAAAAAATAATTTTGTGTTGTTAGAACAGAAACATATAGGCTTAACCTAAATAGTGTCAAAAGAATATCTTCCCCGAAATTCCAACCTTTAATAATGGTGATTAATGTAACCAAATACTTGAGATCTTTAAAATCCTATTGAAGTGTGTTTTAGAATTAGTTTTAAGTTGAATAGCTTGGAAAAGAGCTTGAATATTGTAATCACTATAATTTAGAACGAACGATGTAATTTATTGACACGGATAGCTCGCTCGGAAAATAATTTAAATAAACGGTACGTACAGTATCTGTGTAAAGTGGCATAACTAGAACAATGTATCTCACTGATACAGTTTAGCTCTTCCTTCTTTACTAGAAAAATAGGCCCTAATCTTGTGTCCAAAGCTAAATGATTCAGCAGAATTGCCTCCAAACTTAGTTAGTGCTATCTAATTTTCTGATGGCATAATATTTCGATAGGAAAGACGATCACGTTCGCTGTAATGAAAACGGCTCAGCTGACGATGATCGCCAGCGTTTTATAATTTAACAGAGAAAATGTCTTAAAATCTTGAAGCAACCTAAATGCGCATCACTTTTTGGCAGCACATACGTAGACTATAAGAACGATGTTCTCCAAAACTAAACAAATGCGTAAAGAGATTACGCATCATCGACAGTCAAATGGAGAGTTCGCTTCGAGTCGCTAGAACGTCTATCAAACCTGATATCGAATGCATCTTTCGTAAAAAGGACTGTCAAGTTTATTATAAAGTTAACTTTAATTGGTAATTTCCTAGAAGACGGGCAAAATCCATTTTTCTGAACTATGAAGTTCAAATGTCACCAGACATCACAAAATCAAAGATGGAAAATCAAACATATATTCATATTTTTAAAGAAGAACAAGCCCTTCAAAAAACGGAAATATGTTTAATTTTTCATCTTTGATTTTTATGCTGTTTGGTGGGATTCGAACTTCGTAGTTGGTGACTTTCTGGCAGTTTTCGTCCTCACTTTACCCCCACAAATCACTAAAACACAAAACAAAACAATAATTTATCACCTCATCAAACAAAATTCAATCCTCATTGACGTCTTCAATGACAACCACTTACTTCACTTCCATTATGACACAGGCTTTAAATCTAAACTTAAACCATGCAGCCAACAAAGAACTAAACCAACACTTTGTCGTACATCAAGTTCACATAAATAACCATGTATTGACACAAAATGAAATTCTCTTTGAACTCTTATTACACCTTAACTTGTACGGAAAATTCAGTAAATAATTCCTTGGAACCATAAGAACAGTTTTCTCTTCAACAATCGACACAATTCTTATTCAACAGCGAAAGAATAAACCAAAATCGACACAAAATTTAGTACTCTGTTCTATATTCACACATCTTTCACAGATATCATAAAATGACAAACTTTCAATAACTTTAGCCATCAAACACAATATAATACCACTCACGTCAAACAACCAAGAACAACTTACTGACGTCATTATCCATTCAAAATTAACGAAAATTCTAGAACAAATGATGATAATCAAATTGAAGGAAAATCACAAAATGACAAACTCCCAATGCTTTAGCCATCAAAACAGTATAACACCACTCACGTCAAACAACCAAGAACAACTGACAACGTCATTACCCATTCAAAATTAACAAAAATTCAAGAACAAATGACAACTATAACCAATCAAATTGAAACAACATCACGGCGACACCTCGTATAAAAACCTAGAACTAACAAATAAAAGTCACTAAAAATCACTAACATTTAACTCTAAAGTAAAAAAGTTGGTAATTAATACATCCAACTAGGTGCCCGTCTTCTATGAATTTACCCTTTAATTATGTTTAATTTGTCCAAATTAGATGTTGATCATAGTTGGATATATATATACTTTACTTTTGAAGAAACTGGAGTAATTATTTACTTCTGTGCCAAATTGAATGTTGGACAGAATGGCAGACATCATATAGGATCAGCGACAGGTTAGGTTTGGTTTGTTCAAGTTTTTGGTTCGCCTTGCATACTACACGTTTTTTGGTAGGCATACCAAAAACCTAAACAAACCAAACCTAACCTGTCACTGATCATCGATGATGCCCGCCTTGCTGATCAAAGTTCAATTTGGCACAGAAGTAAATAATTACACAAGAGTAAATTAGACTAAAGGCTCATTCACAATGAAAATTAAACATAACGTAAGCGTTAACTTAAGAATGTAAACGTTACGGTAAAATCAACAAGTCATACCATCATTCACGATGGGAACATAACAGCAAACATAATTGGTAACCATGGAAACATAACAACGACGCCATTTCCTCATATTCTGTCGTATACTTCAGCGCTCCACGATTGTGTTCTGTTTGCAAATCATGTAAGCATAAGCATGAAAGTTTGGAGTTTGCAAACTTTCATGTTAACGTCTTACGGTAATGTTTATGTCAATGTTTATGTGAATCATTGTGAATGATCCCATTTGGTAGCCTGGGCGCAAACTTCTGTGTTTATGTTACGGTTACGTTTAATTTTCATTGTGAATGGGCCTTAACACTTTTCTGAGCAAATAGTAATAAGTTCAGGAGAGATACTGTACTTACATTTTTCTTGCTGAAGATGTGGCAACAATTTAAATGTTGAACTTCCATTTTCGGCCGTTTTCTTCCTTGTTGTTGTCACATGTTCACTACAGTTCTATCGCAATGACTTGATTGAAACTCTGCTTGTATGACGTCGCCACATTAAAATCACATTGTTCGTACTTTAAATGTGTCCAATTACTTTAATGTAATAAAAATATAATCATTCCAGTTTTTAAAAACTACAAACTTGATTGAGTTGAGATGTCTTACTTTAATGTATTTTTGTTAGAGAATGTAAACGCATTAAAATGTTATGTTTAACTCTGTCACTGTGTTAAAATATGTTGCCAAACCGAAAAAAGACAATCATTTCCATTTCCGACTATATTTGATAGTCCCTTTTTCTCCAGGCCTGTTTCCACTACTTCGCTGGGCCAAGATTGACAAAGGTAGAAACTACAACGTCTTACAGTTGAATCAGGATAGTAATTTTCAACAGCTTTGTACCCGGTTACGTAAAGACATAACAATTAATGTTGCTGGATTAAAATTTCCCTTAAATCAGGAACGCAAATTCCTCGGCACTTGGTTTCGTAACACACAACACTTTTCTTCTGTAGCAAACAACACAACTTGAACATAACCCAACTCTGAATCTATAGACACGCTTAAAATGTTTAGCACACGTATAAAAGTACCATCTGCTGGAACATTATAGCTGTTACGTAAGTATTACAAATTAATTTCGCATGTAAAAATAACAAATATCTGAATTAAAGTCTACATGACAAAATTGTTCATTCATTTGTTTATAATAATTCACTATAATTTGCGTTAAGGCTTCTTCTGCTTATCGCGTAGCAACTGGTAAATGTTTTCTTTCAACTCTGTAAGCTGCTAAACTCATCAATACCAATACTAATTCATCACACGCTTTTCTATCGAACTTGTTACGAAGTAAATAAAATCCATTTCCTTCATATCTAAAGACTCATGCAAATGGTCGCTCGTTTCACATAAAATTTCAGTTATTTCGCATTTTATTTCTATTTTCGCTTAACACTCATTCAAAGTGCACTTTTATTTCAAATGTGTATTTAGATTTATTAAAATGAATACACTGCACGGCCTGAATAGTAATTGTTTACACGAAATAAGCAATAATTGCTTGCGAGTCTACGCACACCGCGAGAAAACAAATTACTAACGCTGTTGTCTGATGGCTTGATAGCAATGCAGAAACCTCCCTCCTACGGTAAAATTTAGAACCAGTAGTATTCAGTACACGGCAAAATTTACAACTATTAGTAAGACATGTACGCCTGAGAATAGATTTCGTGTAGGACGGCTGAGAAGTCATGTGGACAAAATCTGCTCGTTTAGCAGTGATTAAGCTCGTCAGATTTCGGCAATAAAATCTCGGAATGTATGCATTGCATTACAGATATAATTTATTGCCTTACCTTATAATAAATTCTGAAACACAGTACTATACTTTTTGTACGATTTCTTCGTAATATTTGTATAGAAAAATGTCGCAATAACGAACGCCAGTATAACGAAATATTTAGTATTACAAAATTATTTTCTGTCCTTTGCGTTTTCGTATACAATTTAATGTTAAACTATTTCAAATTAACGATTTTCCTTTTTTACGGAAAAATCAGTGCAATATAATGAAATGAAAACTTCGTTCCCTTCCCGAAAAAAATCTACTGTCTTAACGAATAATATTTTAAATGCAAGGTACAATTCATTAGCACGTAGTACCAGTATATTAAAATAATATTGCAACTGCATTGTGGTCAGTCACAGTAAGTGGTTTGCTTTGTGTGGAGTGTGGCATTGTATGGGACAGAAGTATGGACATTACCACGATGATAATATTACAGACGTGGACAAATTATTAACAAAATTGACGATTTTTGTGATAATTCTGTTCACAAAATTTGACTTTTTAATTTAGATTAAGGTTGATAATTTTGCATATTTCTATCATTACAATAGACAGAAATATGCAAAAATGTCAACTTTAGTTTAAATTGAAGAGTTAAATTTTGTAAAAATATATAATAAAAATCTTCAATTTTGCTAATAATTTATAAATTAGCAAAAATGTCAACTACAGTCTAAATTGAAGAGTCAAATTTTGTAAAACTATAAAATAAAAATCTTCAGTTTTGCTAATAATTTGAAAATATCCAAAATGTCAACTGTATTCCAAATTGAAGAATCGAATTTTGTAAAAATATATAATAAAAACCTTCAGTTTTGCTAATAATTTGTAAATATGCAAAAATATCCAATGTAGTCCAAATTGAAGAGTTAAATTTTCTAAAAACATACAATACAAATCTTCAATTTTGCTAATAATTTGGAAATACGCAAAAATGTCAACTGTAGTCTAAATTGAAGAATCATATTTTGTAAAAATATATTGTAAAAGTCTTCAATTTTGCTAATAATTTGTCCACGTCTGTATTTATTTATTTGTTTATTTATTTATTTATTTATTCATTTACTGCGCTGTACAACAGCCAGAGGCCAACAACAGAATAATAATAATAATAATAATAATAATAATAATAATAATAATATAATAATATAAAATAATAAAAAATAATAAAATATAATAATAATATAATAATAAAAAATAATAATAAATAATAATATAAAATAATAAAAATAATGATAATAATAAAAATAATAATAAAATAATAATAATATAAAATAATAATAATAATAATAATAATAATAATAATAATAAAATAAAAATTATAATAATAATAATAAAATAATAATAATATATAATAATAATAATGCTTTATTTATCCTGGCAGAGTTAAGGTCGTGAGGCCCTCTCTTCCATTTAATCAGAGGATAAAAGGGAAATACATTATGTTAATACAGAAGATAGTTAAAGGTTTTTATTTTAGTAGCGATAATTAAAACGCTTACTGTTATACATTTTTGCACGGCAGCACTCATTGTTGCAAAGAGAATATGAACTGACTGAAAGACAATAATATACATTCGGTGAAGTCACTTTCATTGCAGCGATTAAAATATGCCTGTAGGCAATTTTTAATAATATATTAATAAATAATAGATAAATAATCAAATAAAGGCAAAAAAGCATTTATTTTGTAAATTAGGCATTTATATTTAAAAAAGCAGAAAAGGGCAACATAAAACTGTGATGTTTCAATCACAAAGGTATAATTCGTACAGATTTACTTTCAAAATGAAGATAAATTTAACACATTTAAAAAGGAAATGTGCCGAAGTTCCGGTCTCTGATCATGATAATGAATATTATTATTATTATTATTATTATTATTATTATTATTATTATTATTATTATTATTATTACTACTACTACTACTACTATTATAGTCTCTTTTAAGTTTTAACAGTACAACATAACTACTACAAACAACGAAGAAAACAAACACACTTCATTCAGTCCTAGAATTCAATCGCTCTGAATTTTAGATCCGCCACAGGGTAATATGGCGGAGATGTTTAGACGTTGCACGTGGCATCCGTGAGGCAGGCGTAAGAAAATGTTATTAGGGAGGCTGAATTGCGTCGTCTGACCTCTTTTACAGTGCAATAGTGACTTAAGTTCAGATCTGAAATCCGATTTCTCTGTGACAGACACAAAAAAAGGTTTCTCGAAGAGAATTAATTATTCTATTCAACGGCACATTGATCTCTTTTACTTACATTCTTCGTATCCTTTTTCCCTTCTACTTTCTTTTTCTAGTCTTTCTTGTATACATTTCTTTCTTCTTAATTTATTTTATTTGCAACTCTTTCTCTGTTCCTGAGTGCTGGCCTTCTGTGCCCAAGGTTGCGGGTTCGATCCTGGCCCAGGTCGATGGCATTTAAGTGTGTTTAAATGCGACAGATGCCAGTAGGTTTACTGGCATATAAGGGACAAATGCGAACTTTCAATCTCATTAATAGAAAATTATGGTAAATTTACATTTTATGTAACAATATTGCTCCATTTCTTTATTGTACCTCTACAAAAAAAAAAAAACACTAATGGTTTTCTGCACAAAATCACACGAACTTTTTTTCTAATGCAACATTTTGATCTCTCCCGCTTCCGTAAAGCAGTAGGCTATCATTTTTAAACAAATTTCTGGTTGTGTGATTGTCGAAACGGGGTAAGAGACTTCTAGTTTCTAATAATCGTTGAGAAACTGCTCCAAAATTTCGCCGATTAGGTAACCTTCTTTGAGGAACACGTTGACGGTACATCCTTCTTGCCTCACTTGAATTGCGACGACTTTCTCCATAAATTAATAACATATGATATTCCTAAACTGTGAATGACATTGTAAGTTGTTTTTTTCGAATACCCTGTACTGAACTGTCATCTGCTCGGCAGTAGAGTTATGGACAGGGAGCTTGAACTCAGCTGACTCGTACTTATATCTGTGCAGAGTAGGCCTACTGCCTGATGAACACGTTGCCACGTCTCTCACGCCAGAATATTAACAAATTTAAGCATGCATTTTTATTTAATTTCACGAAAACGTAATAGAACACAAAAATATTTCTTTAAACTAATATTAACTCTTTGCTAGATATACCTACCAGAGGTCTGCATCGGACGTTTTGCGCTCGAGCGCCAAGTAGTTCATAGCATAATCCGATAGGTAGTGCACAAGCATGATGGGTAAAATTGTCACAAGCGATAAATCCTCGAACGGTATAAGCCGAGCGTTTTTTCTTGTTACAGTGATGAACTGTGTAGTAACATCATAGATGTTTATCATTTCAAAACTTTGCAGTGTTTAACTAACCTCTCCATAGTACAACTACAAAACTTGCTTTAAAATGTAATATAAATGTTGTAGGTAAATGTTTTTTTTTTTCCACACAGGAGTGATTTTGTTTTTGCCACATCTGATAGATGTTATTGGATGTAAATGTAATTATTATAAACGGAGAACACAATCACGATAATGCAAGAAATGTATCAAGTTTTCTAGTAATAATAATAATAATAATAATAATAATAATATAATAATAATAATAATAATCAATGTATCAATCTTTGCGTCTGTAACAGTTGTGCAGCATGATTATTCGTTTTATTATATTTTCTGTGACGTTATCTCTGTACAAATATTGTTATTAATCTACTGCTATATCAATAATATTTTGTAAAACGTTTCTACATTGTCGCAGTATATAGGCGGAACACTATGTATGGACCTATCATATTATATATGTGGTAAATCAAATATTGAATAATTATTAATTAGCAATAATAACTGTATATCGAAGTTTTTCATACTATTTTATTTATAACTTCATGTTCCTGTTTTGGTACGTTCCATTGACTGTTCCATTAAACGTTTGTCATAAACGCAGAAAATAAAGCCTTATTTTTACCGTGTGAGCAAAACATATGTGTATCTTATCTGTCGCCTTCCATACAAGATAAGACATGTCGGTGAGATGACCTTGTACTGTGCTTCTATTTATTACGAGCGTATCACGACCGATCGTATCTCACTCGAGGGTGCGACACTCGATCGAGTTCAATCGAGCGATTTAACTCCAAAGCAGCATTCTGATACCTACTGATGTAATTGTTTTCGTAATTTTACTAACAATATAAGCAGTATAAAGCAAATAAAATAAGAAAATAAATATTTTTTCTGGGAAAACTATCAAGTTTTGACCCAATGTTGTATGGACAATTTTTTGACTTTGTAGACCGTCCCCGACGACTGTGAAAATGACGGCACTTATACCCCTTACACCCTGTATAAATGTTCCTAAAGGACCTTTTAAATAAAGTTCTGAAACTCACGCTACTCACAGTATCACAATCTCTTTATCAGACGTAATTAACTCCGTCGCACAAGGTCCACTTTCCTTCGTTAATAACGAAAGAGTATAATGCATTTAGTGCAAGGAATTTTGAAGTGATTTCCAACGTCCCATATGATTACCGGAGATAGATGTTTGAAAGCGAAAGCTGCTGGAATGTTTTGACTTCAAATTAGTTACGGGCTCATCTCGACCGAAACCGAGTGGGGGTGGGGGGTGGCAAGATGAAAGAGAGGGGAGGAAATTTTCAGACTAATGAAGAGCAATGAATGTTTTGTGACGGAGGAGACTTGATGAATGATAGAAGGCAGGGATATGCAATTAAAGGGGATAGCGTCCCTCGCCTGATGGAGTGGGGAGGTAAAAGTAACCCTAAAGCGCCATGCCTAATTAAATCAGAGTTGGTTTCAAGTGAGAGCGCTTAATATTCCCCCTTGATTTATTATTAGAACAGGTAGTATGAAGAGTCTGCGTCTGGTTCGATTCAACAGATGAAGATCGTATTCCATGCAAGACAAAGGCAGAGAGTCCCTAATTATTTGTACAGCATCAAAACATTAAGTATAATAGATAGACATCTAGTTTTAACTGTTCCCGGACATTTTCCTTAAACTTCATTTTCTAATGATACTAGTGGCTTGTGCAGCAAATACTGCTGCAAAATAAGTTCGTTAGACGTTCAAATAAAATTTTTCAGATTTATTTTCAATGAAGAATACTTGTCTTTTTGATAGTTATTTGCTTCCATAATAATGAAACATACTCCCTCTGAATGGATTTTTTTTTTTGGCCAAATACTTTTTCTTGAACCTATCCAACTTCAGTTTTTGAGTTTCAACGCGAAAACGCAAGTATCAATGTCAGGACGATAGCAGTAGCTATTTCAGGTCATTGTGGATTGTAGGCAAAAGTTAAAAATAGTTAGATTTGCTAAGCTTTCGAACAATAGCATTTTCGTATAGCTGCTGCATGTAGAACTTGAAATGTAGAGCGTAAAATCATTTTATCCTACTAAGAGATCTTGCTGAAATGATCTGGAGACTACAAAATTTTCTAGGCCTCTTATTTTATCAGTAAGTAATGCCTTTTGATCTTTCCTTAGGAACTGTAATTTTGCGCTCTCTCGAGCCAATACTGAAGACAATGACACATATCAATATCTACACTACACCGCCATTAAGTATATGAAAAGACCCAACCCCACTGGGTTAATAAGTATAAAAATATTTGATTTTTAATAACAATATTATTATCTTACTTAAGTTTTGTAGTTATATATATATAGCAGCCACTCAGTAAATTATAGAAATGAAGATCTAAATTAAGATATTCTCTACATTTACTTACATAACCACAAAACGTTTCGCTTTCATGTCATCAATACAGCATCAATATTATGTACAATTAATAAAAAATAGATGTATCATGATATTAACTACAATAATATTTAATTTCTAATGGTAGTAATGTCATCAAACCACCTCAAGTTTCGTAGATTTGAATATCCAATACACAGCTGTACTCAGAAAATTATACACTGCAGAATCATTTTTAATAACAAACTGAATTGAGCTCTAAATATGTCGGCAATCCTGCAGGTCATGGCCTTCGTGTAATAGCCTATTGTTTATTGTAGTGTGTGTTTTGTTCTGAAATTCAATCAAGTCGGCCGTGATTCGATAAAATTAGTTCTCAAAACTGACAACGGATGAATTTTGGAAAATAGGAAAATTATGTAGGAAAATTGACATTTCACTGAAAACTACTACTTTTCCGAAAAACTTGAAAATGACGGGCCACTTATTAAAATCCGCTCAGCCGTTTTCCCGTAATTTCCATTACCAGTTCAAATTATATATATACTAGTGGCTTGTGCAGCCAATGCTGCAAACTAAGTTCATTAGACGTTCAAATAAATTTTTTTTTCAGATTTATTTTCAATGAAGAATACGAGACATTTTGAAAGTTATTTACTTCCATAATAATGAAACATACTCCCTCTGAATGGTTTTTATGCTAAATACTTTTTCTTGAACCTATGTATCATATGTATCTTGAATTTCAACGCGAAAACGCAAGTAACAATGTCAGGGCGATCAGTGGGTTTTCATGTGGGAGTAAAGCAATAGCTATTTCAGGTCATTGTGGATTGTAAAAGTCAGGTTTGCTATGCTTTCGAACAATAGTCATAGCATCTTGGTATAGCTGCTGCATGTAGAGATTGATAAAACCATTTTATCCTGAAGAGATCTTGCTGAAATGTTCGATGTTGTAGGCCTCTTATTTTATCAGTAACTATAAAATATTCAATTTTTTTAACTATTTTCGTTGTTGGTAACTCTATAGCATCTATTAGATGCTTTATGGTTGTGCTAACAGATGGAGTTACTAGTCAACAATGTGACGCTGAAACGTGTGTTCAGGTTACTGCCCAGTGACAGTCCTGATGTAATTTTACATTTTGTGATGATTGGTTAATATTAACCCGGCACACTCACATTCATACAAATTTCAAGACTCCAGACACCCAGGGAATTTTTTCTTCAAGAAAAATTCACCGACAGCCGAGCCCGGGAATCGAACCCGGACCTCCTGATCTGGAAGCCAGCATGCTGACCAACAGACCACGGAGGCAGTCATTTAATTTTTAATAACAATATTATTTTACCTTAACGTAAGATTTGTAAGATATATATATATATATATATATATATATATATATATATATATATATACTAGCCACCACTCAGTAAATTATAGAAATGAAGATCTAATTTAACACATTTTCTATATCTACTTATATAACCACAAAACGCTTCACTTTCATATCATCAGTATAGCATTAGTATGTATAATTAATGAAAAATAGTCACATCATGGCATTAACTGTAATGAAATTTAATTTCTAATAGTAATAATGTCATCAAACCACTTCAAGTTTTGTAGATTTCAATACACAATACACAGCTGTACTCAGAAAATTACACACCGCAGAAACAGATCTGTAAATTACTTTTAGTAAGTCTTGAAGTTTTTAATAACCAACTGAATTTGAACTCTAAATATGTCAGCAATCCTGCAATAGCTATTGTTTATTGTAGTGTGTGTTTTGTTTTATTCTGAAATCACGGCATCAAGTCGGCCGTGGCTGAAATGCAATTAGTTCTCAAAACTGAGAAAGATGGATTTTGGAAAATAGGAAAATAATGTAGGAAAATTGATATTTCACTGAAAAGTACTATTTTTCTGAAAAACTTTGGGTTCCAAGCTTCAAAATGAGGGGTCATTTATTAAAATCCGCTCAGCCGTTTTCCCGTAATTTCCAATACCAGTTCAAATTATATATATATATATATATATATTTTCTTTCTAAAATGTTATTCCTAATTATTTTTACTAAACTTTTATTCCTAATATGAGGGGGATCCAGGAAATAATGACCGTTTTGTTGTATTAATTAAAAATATATATATTTATTTGAAAAAACAAAGTCTGTTACATAGGCCCTAACTCAAGCTTCCTTTACTTCTCTACATAATCACCACCTACATTTAAACATTTGTCGTATCTGTTCACCAGCTTTAGAATTCCCGTGGTATACTCCTCTGCCGCCAGTTCATTAAGCCAGGTGTTCACTGTCTTCTTCAACTCTTCATCACTTCCAAAACGCGTACCACCCAGAAAGTCTTTCAGCTTAGTGAAAAGGTGAAAATCGTTAGGAGCAAGGTCTGGACTATAGGGCGGATGATCAAAGATTTCCCAACCGAATTGATCCAGCAATTCTCGAGTTGAAGCAGCAGTGTGCGGGCAGGCGTTGTCGTGATGAAGCACAACTCCTCTCGAAAGCATTCCTCGCCTCTTGTTTTGGATGGCTCGCCGTAGTTTTCGTAAAGTCTCACAATAACGATTTGCATTGATCGTAGTGCCTTTTGCATGAAATCCAGCAAAAGAACACCTTTGCGATCCCAAAAGACAGTAGCCATGACTTTTTGTGTTGAGAGAGTCTGTTTGAATTTTCTCGGTTTCTTGGGTGATGAGGGATGATGCCACTGACGTGATTGGCGCTTGGTCTCTGGGGCGTTGTGAGACACCCAGGTCTCATCACCAGTCACAATTTGATCAAGAAAGGCGTCTCCATCTGTGTGATATCGCATCAAGAATGTCAATGCTGAGGCCATTCTCTGAGTTTTGTGTTGGTCACTCAGTTGCTGTGGAACCCATCGTGCACAGATTTTGTGGTAGCCAAGATGTTGCGACACAATTTCACCAAGCAAAGAACGAGAAATGTCAGGAAAGGCAATATGCAATTCGTCGAGTGATGTGCGCCTGTCTTGCAAGATTCTGTCGTTCACTTTAGTCTTCAGGTCTTCTGTGATGAGTGATGGGCGTCCGGGTCGAGTTTCATCGTGGACATTTGTTCGCCCATTGTTGAACATTTCGCACCATTTTCTCACATTTCTTTCATTCATTACAGTATCACCATACACTTCTTTCAATTGCCGGTAAATTTCTGCAGGTTTCAAATGTCGGGCATTCAAAAGTCGAATCACACTCCTCACCTCACAGTCGGCGGGATTATCAATCACGTCGTTCATTTTGAAGTAACAGAAAATGCACAATGGCGACTTGTTGCAACCAGTACTCACATCATGAGAACACATGTTAAGGAAGCCAGTTGACTTTCAAACAAGGAAGGGGAGTCAGCTGCGCGGCGGGTATGCGCGAACGGTCGTTATTTCCTGGATCCCCCTCGTACTTAGTTTCCAAAAAACATGAATTTTTAAAAAGTAGCCTATTTACTAACCAAATTTCCTAAAGTACGCCTATTTTTCGTAATATTGTTTTTATCCGGCGCGGCGCGAAGTCACATTCTTATTCGTAACATGGCCAACATTGAACAAGTTTATAAATGCACGTTTAACAGGAGTTTAATATAGCAATTCCTTTGTTTTTTAGAACTTTGAACATGTAATTATATTAGGCGATTATTAAGATGGCCATGACTATACCATGATAACAAATACCTTACTATAATAATACCGGACAGCTAGCAATTTTACGTGCGAACGACGCTGGTGCTGCTATCTAGGCGGCCGGTGTGGTGATACTCGTGAAACAAGCTGTAATCAACTGCAATGTATATTGTTGCTGGGCTAGTTAATAGTTTTATTAATTAGTGCTGTGTTAAAATGTCAGGGTATATGTGTGCTGTTTATAATTGCTACAAAATTACAGCATTACAAATTGCTCCAAATCGTACTTTCGATTTCCGAGGGATCATAAAACGTGAGTCAACAACATTCTTTAGTACGCCTAATTCCTTCGTCTTTGTATTGACAGAAAAATACAAATTAGCTTTTATTATTTAGAACTAATAAATGAATAGAAGTTAAAATGTATTGGACATTTAAAGGTTTTATCCAATTAAGTTTTATTGTTGTCCACATGTCTTTACTAATTATTACAAGCATCAGATTACTAACAATTTTATCTTTGCAGTTGTCAGCAATGAGTATATAAAGCCTTATTGTAAATTCGTTAATGTCAGAATTGATTTTGTCTCACTAAACCAAAGAGAAAATATGTAACAATTAATTACGTAAAGTAATATGAAGTATACAATATTTCTCATAATATGCAGCTTTGATATAAGATAGTAATTTTACATTAAATATTATTCAACGTTTCTTAAGTGTTTCATATATTATTCCACGTCCCGTCGCTCTAATTTCCGGCAGCCAATCGCGTTGCAGATCGGCTACATTTAAACGTGTGCGTCTTGTGATTCGCTTATGAAAACGTCATGCATTTCTTAAGGCTCGATAAATACTTAATATAATCGCCCGCCATTTTGGCTCTTTCGTTGGCGTTCGAAGAAAGCACACGAAGACGTTATTTGCCGCTCAATTATTTGCCCAATTACAATGCGTTTGATTTATTATCATAGGAGCTACGACATGATGTTTAACGGTGTGGCAAATAGATTCCTCGTATGATAGCTCGGCAACGAAAGAACAAAAATGGCGAACGATACTATCTACCTAGACTTTATAGAGCCTTCACTTCCTAAGGCGTAAGCAAAGAGTAGTAGTCACGCCGGGAATAACAGCGCCGCGACTTTTTTTTTTATAGTAACTCACGTTTTAAACAATAGTCCGAATCCCGCTATGTTAATATTTGTATATGTGGACGTAATTCCATCCCGCTCCGCTATCAGATCCGCGATATTTCGCACTCAGGCAATGCTGCTAGTATACAGCTGTCCGGTATTATTATAGTAAGGTATTGATGATAACCACGTGACTTGCGCTGTAGCCTGTCTTTCTCGTTAGCCACGGTTTTTATTTCCTAACAATATGCTAGTTCATTTTTTATGTTCTAAATAAGGCTCCAATTCTGTATTACGTTAGATCGTAATACTTTTTCGGGTTAAATTATTGGTAACATGAATTCTGGACCAGAAACCACAACTGCTGTAAAAGGAGGAACAAAATTTCTAATGAATTGTTTTATGACTATTTATTTGAAGAGAATCGTCAGCTCGGAGAACAAGAGTTCTCAAGAGGACGGTTACTCCTCTGTAACCAATCGAAACGTGGAATCAATATGACGCAACACTTTAAAATGAACACCGAGCCAATAACTGCAGCCAGCGATGGCATAACAATTAGAGTTGCCAACTTGTTTTGAAGAAAATACGGGAGACAAGGAATCGGCAGAATTTCACATAAAAATTGACAAATTATTCAGTTCAATTATTTTTAAAAACCGTTACCCTACACTGTGACAGTTAACCTTAAATTAAGAGTATTTCGAGATAGGTTTTGCCTCGCGTAACGGTTTTTAATCACTTTTTTTTTTACAAATTAAAAAAATTCTCTGTAATTTAAGCGATTGCGATTTGCAGTTCTCAGTTGATTAGACGTGTCGCGCTCCTGTTTCAAACATCTGTCCACTTATTGTTCAGTTTTTTCCAAATTTCCAATATTAACATTTTTTTATTTTAAACTGTCAAACTTGAAACCCATTTCTGCCAAGGATTTACCTTCTATAGAGGCTGCACATTTAATGCATTTCTGCAACAACAAAATTCGTCATGTAAATCATCTTCATTCACGGCAAAATTAATTGTTTGAAATAAAGCTTCTACATTATGAAAAAAAAAAAAGAGAGAAAAATGCTCGAAGAGAAGAAAAAATACGGAGCCGGGAGACTACTGAAAATTACTGCCAAATACGGGAGATCCTGGGAAATACGGGAGGGTTGGCAATCCTAGACATAATAGAGTCCAATAGTGATGGGCGAAGTTGTTCTTTTCCCGGAACAGTTCCGGCTGTTTCGGTTCCGGAAAATACTATGTTCCAAATAACAGTTCCGAAATAACAGTTACAAGTAGAGATGTGTTTGAATCGTTCACTGATGCGAGCTATCTGACTCTCGCGCCATTTGAGGAGTCGTACAGTACCCTCCTCTTTTCCCAAGCAGCTCGCACAATCAGTGTCACCAACTGGACGGAAATTCCGTCAAAAGTTACGGAATTTCAACGTAGCGGACGGGAAAAGAAGGGCTTCGACGGGTGACGGATTTTGTCGCGGAAATTACGATTTACATAGCCTTTTTACTGTTTTAGCTGCTGTCGTTTTAAATTGTTAAATTTTTTGGGATTTTACTTTTTCTTTGAACAGCCCTGCCCGTGCCGTACCATGTTAAGGAAACCCTTGTTTCAGATTTCCTCGTAATCAAGTCAGAGGTTGAAGAATTATTATTTTAATCGAGACTGGTAAGAAAGTTGTGTTAAAAGTTTCTTTATATATATATATATATATACTGAGTGGGTTTTATTTACTTTTTTTTTTATTTTGACGGATTCTGACGGATTTCCAGGTGTTAAACTGTCGGGATATAATTTATGTGTTGGCAATACTGCGCACAATACGTTATCGGCATGACGACATAGCACACGTTTCTCAATAGATGACATTCCAATGCACATTCGAATCTGTTTGGAAACTTGTTGTGTATGCGGTCAGAAGCTTCGTGTTTATTAGATAAACAACTGTTGAATACAAGGTCAGATTGCACCACTAATTGGTATATGAAGTCATGAAGACATGGTAACCAACTAACAAATTTAACATCTCATTTAAAACGTGTAGTATGTAATTTTTGTTCTCCGTGTTCCGCAGTAAAAAGAGAACTAAAATTATTTATTTTTATTTTTACGTTTCTCAATGCTTACTTATGATGATAATAATAATTATATTATAATTTGATACATAATAAAAATATATAACTACTGTATATATTTATACATTAGCAGTAGTGAAACCTAAAATTCCCACACTTAGCAAAATGTTAGAAATGCATCTGTACCAAAGTGTAATAATTTAAACTTCGCATCACACCTCGCTCTCTGTCATTACTTATGATCACACTACAAGGATTTCAATTTCCATGCTTCCTCATCCATCCACGTGAGAGTTCCAAGTTCCAACTTGTTCCAAGTAACATAAAGAACAACGAGAACCGAGAACAGTGTAGCCGGAGCTGTCATGGTTCAACGGAACGGGTTCCGACTGTTCTCTGTTGTCTCGAGTCGGAACATGCCTTGCGCAACGCAGTACTGCGGGCCCGCAACAGCTGGGCAAGTGAGCAGCTCGGAGTCGGAACACTGTTATTTCGGAACAGGAGGTTCCGACCTACTGTTCATTTTTGCAACAGTTCCGAGACCGGAACAGTTCCAAAATAACTGTTGTGTTATTTTTACCCACCTCTAGAGTCCAAATCCTTGTGGCAAAGCATCATTCCACTTTGTATATACCTTTAGGAGAACTAAAGAAAGAGCAAGTCTTAGTAGACTCTGCTGAGAGGATAAAAAGAAAGGAGGGAGTACTCCAAGGCAAATATGCTTGAAATCGGTGAGACGTATATGACGTCAAACTACACCTTTTACACCCCATAATCCATCGCGAAATACCGCCAATTACAAAATATTAAATTGTTACTGTCGGTTTTGGTCATACGTAAACGGATTAGAACGGATGTGGAGGTAACAGGATTACTAGCAGATTACAGTATTATATCAATGTATGTTTCACTGTATATTTATTAAAAGTAGTATAGTTGTGGCATGGACTGAACACTTCATTTCCACATTCTTTCTCTTATCAAGAAGGATGTTGGCATTCCTTCATGTGTTAAAGCATAGGGGGGCATATCAACGGATATATTCTACAGTTGAGCCGAACAGAATATTAGCTTATTTATAAAAAAAAAATAACACCTGCTGAACTTGACTGCACTTTTGAAATATTCACAACACGAAACAATTTGTAAACATAATAATATGAACAAAACAGCTGATAAACCCACCGGAAAAAGAGATGAATTATGGGTAATTTGACGGCCATATTAGTACACCTTTTTGGTTCCACCGTCTCAAGCTTATGGCCCGGGGTTGAGACTCAAACAACTTACCAGACTTCCAACTAGACCGAACAGTGAAAGCAAAATCTAAAAGGCAATGGTTGAGGCTACGCTCAGCGACTCTGCTATGCGAGAACTATAAAAATGATGACAGAATATTACAGTATTTCCGAACAGTAGGACGTACAGCTCATGCATTTTGTCAAGACACTCGCGATGTGCAGTACGGGAACAACGTTTCTGTTCACGGGGTAGAACTAGAAGGGAAGGTCGGGCGTGTGTATACGAGTTGAAGGCAAAGGCTAACCCATTCCCCTATAAATTCGTAAGCAGACTCATCCGATCTCGTGCGCAGCTCTGTACGAAGAGTGAAGAAGTGTCTGGACAAAAAGCATGAGCTGTAATATTCATTAAGATGAAAAAGCTTTCAATACTCCTTTCTCCCACAAAAACGGTTTCGGAAGCACGGCACTGTATGAATGGAAACTACAAACGTTGATCACATATGAAGAGTCCACTGCAAGAATGATGGATGTCATTTGGAATACATTTTGCAGGAGAAGCGATTGAAAGTTTGAAATGCTTAGCGCTCAAAGCTTAACTGTGATTTTCCGATCATTACTGGACAATGACTATCAGTGTTAATGCCATGTAACTCTCTATGTACAGGGACATCATTTTATTTTTACTAACATTTTCAATATTAACCTGGCTATACCTTTAGAGAACCGGAAACACAGATTGCTCCCCCCTTCCACGACTGTAGTTCGATGATACTGGCGTAACACACAAACAAATCACTTTACTAGGTATAGGATGGGAAGAAAAGTAGTTCATCCATTTACGTAAACTAGGAAATATCGCGATTTTGAGTTCGATAATTTTCATTACGTTTTTGTTTAATCTTAATACAGTATTGTATTAAGAATAAGTGTTTTTACTCACGAACTGAGTTAGCCATGCGAACGTATTCATTATGCAGTGTATATTATACTGTCTACAGCACATTAGCGTACAATATAGAGAATGAAGTTAAATTGAAAAATAATCATAATATGGATATTTAAACACATTTTTGAAAATGGTGGCCGTTCATTTCCATACAGGCTTCAGTTCTTTTGTGCATATTATTACACTATAGACTATTGCATCTAATTCCAATTGCCAGTTTCGTCCTTCGTACTAGTAACTAGGTTGAAATAATTCTGTACCTACTATAAAAAAAAGAGTACCTTACGTACTGTAAATTCAATCTTCACTTCTGCCCGACTGCACAGATAAAATTACTCAGACATGTTATCTACTGTCCGTCCAAGTGGTTATGTCGCAGGATCGTAGAAAGGGGGAAAATCATGTGACAGTGAATTACTTAATGAAGCCCTTTTTGTATGTAAGTTATTTTAAACAGTTGTATAATATTACGTAAACGTCCAATTCCTAACATAAATTAATGTTCTAAGACAGCCCAGCCATTAGCTGGCGAATAAAAGCTGGTGGGGGAAACCGGGATGGGACGTAGGCAAATGGACGACAGTACCTATGCGAAAATGATTCAATATTGAAAGCTCTTTCGTCACTGGAAAACGCGAACATATTTTTGGAACATACTGTTTACTATGACAGTATATGCGGTCTTGGATCTATGTGGGTGAAGGTTGAACTTCATTAGTAGAAGGGGTGGGAGTGAAGTACATTAAAAACTCAGGTACAATAAAATTGAAGTAAAAATAAAATGATGTCCCTGTACATTCTATATGTCTTAAGCTATGCATTGACAGTCTTGGTTCATTTTCGACAAGAAAGTGACATCCATCATTCTTGCAGTGGACTCTTCATATCTTACTTAATATACCGCGAGTAGTGCATAAACACGGTAAACTCAATTATGATTTCAATACTCAAATTTGCGCCGCTACAGTGGTCTAGTAGTTAGAATACTGATGACTAGGGTTCGATCCCTGGTGTACCCCCGATTTATAACTTGTGTTAGGCACGGCCATGGTCCAGGTAACACGCGGTTTTTTTTTTTTTTCCGGGAGCTCCGATTCTTTTGTGGCATCTCAAAAATCTCCACCATCATCTCGTCTCATCGCGGCTATAGTGTAGACCAGCCTCCTACGGCACACCCTGGAAAACGATTCTGTCGGTAAATTACAAAGAACTCTCTCTACGCATAGCCTATAAATATTAGATCGCTGAACATAATGAACAGAAACACTTGGATTCGCAGCGACTTTGGTCAATGTTTTTCGGTCAATTGGTCTCGGATATTTGGGTCATGATTTTTCGCTCATTGTTGTATTTCGGTCACTGGATATTGTTCGGAATTTTTAGGTCACTCACCACATTTGGAGCACGATTTTTCGGTCAATCATTAGGGTCACCGAAATCGGTAACTCATTTTTTTCGGTAATAATGAAGGAAAACAAAACTTCTTTTATTGCACTTTATTTTTGTTTCTTCAATGTTCACCCTGCGTTTCCCTGTTCCATTTATATGCTGTCAAGATCATACCAGTAGTTCATCTTGCTGTAAATGTGTCCCCAGCGAATAGGGATTACAAAGAATGGACACTGAGCGAATTTTCCTGTGTTTTGTTTCTGTAAAGCGCCAGCGGCTTTCCAGTTTCAAGCGCTAGAGGTAATGTAATCGAGCATGCGCTAAGATAATAATTGAGAATAGAGTTGAGACACAGGATGCAAACATCGCCTACCTTATTGCATAATCCAGTAACGCTTTGCTTCAAATAAATTCAAGTTAACAGCTTTTCCTTATTTCTTAGTGACAAACTAGTTGTAATAATAATATTTTATATTTCAGATATCGTAAATTATATTATAAAATAATACAATGCATTATAAAATTAAGTATCGAATTCGTTTAATATTTATATATAATATAATATAGGTATATGGTTTTACTTCTCGTAAGAGTTTTGTTTTTCCATTTTCAGTGCTATCAAATCATTACATATTTTAACTGTTGTAGGGTCAACGTCTGAACTCTCATTATAAAGGAACTCTAGAGTCTAGACATTACAGTTAATGAAGGATTTATTATTTTATGGATCCATTTTATTTTATTTGAGTACATAATGTACCTAGATGTATTAATTATATGTATTATATTTCCGCTGTGTCGACTGCTAGCTGGTGTGATGTCAGCGCCAACTCTAGGGAGAAAGCAGAATCTGACGCTCTAGCTGGCTTGAAGGTCATTGAAATCAGTCCGGCTACATCAAAGGTACCGACGCGAAGTGTCCATTCTTTATAATCCCTATTCGCTGGTGTCCCTGTCCTCACAACGCCATTAACGACGGGTTTTCTGTTTGTTGCACGTGTAAAATTGGTAGCAGAATTCATTTAATACTGGTTGTTCTTCGTGGACTGAAATATCCGTGTCATTTTCACTATAGTAATTTTGTTATAACCAGACAGAGGGGTTTTAGTCAGTAAACAGAGCAATCGTATTGCTGCACGGAGTATAGATGACGTCAGATGCTGTGGCGGATACTCCCCTCCACAACAGATGGGGCGCCATATGTGAAGAAGGATGCCACAGGAATACAGAAATCATATCCACATTTACCTGTCTAGCGCATGGTCTTCACTGAGTTGCAGGAGAAATTAGAGCCTATTTTCCGGACTTGATCGGGAATCGAAAACTAAATATGTGAGCTCCAAGCCTGTTGGCCACTAGTCTCACTCCGGTTACGCTGCTCCACTGAAGGAGCTCTAGAAAATTTTGAAGGGGAAGCCGAAATTGGACGTAACCTCTCAGGTACCACGTACGCGAGGGGGACGGAGATTTGATCAAGTGATCACGGAACGGGGCGAGGAGATGGCTGGTGTTTGCCGTTAGGATGGCGAGACGCTGTCATCTGTTGTTCGATGACAAGGCATGTGAAAGCCGTCGGAAGAAGCGCCGTGAAATCTAAATCTGCAACTTGAGAGGTCCCTGTCCTTTCAAATTGCGACTAATTGAGTGACCTCGTATATTTAATAGACAATTTATAGGTTCTGAACTAGGGCATACGTCGTTTATAAAGGGAATATATATGGGGAAGGGCATATAGGTCCGTGGCCCATTTCTTATAGGGCTCATCCCGACATTTGTCTTACGCCTTAGGAAAACCACAGAATATCTTAGGCAGGATGAGTTGTCTCATATATAAGAGACTAGCCAATTTGGCTATTATGTAGGAGGTGATTGTTGTCATGAGCCTTGTTGAATCGTCTCAATTTAGAGACCAGCCATTTGGCTATATGATGGCTCAATTACGAAGAGGGGGAGATATAATTGTTAATTAATTTAGAGTAATTAGGGAGATTCATGGGGATATGAGTGCAGGTCCGTGGCCCATTTCTTTTAGGGCTCATCCCGACATTTGTCTTAGCGCCTTACGAAAACCACGGAAAAACCTTAGGCAGGATGAGTTGTCTCAATATCAGAGACTAGCCAGTTGACTCTTAGGTTGAATGACTCTATGAATCGATGGATATATACTAGCCAATTGGCTCTATGATAGTTCCATCGATCAACAAAAGTAGATATTGTTAGGGAGGGATTTTGTTTAGCCCAGTTAAGACAAGGTCATTTTAAAGCGGTGCACTATCCAAGGCAAGGCACCCTCAAGAATCAAACTATTTAAGGAATTACCACAGTCCAGTATATACAGTCACGAAGCTCAATAGGTAGTAAATGTGCATCCATAGATAGTTGCTAACCACTAGGAGCGCTACTATCGCCTCATCAGAGACAATGCGAAATAGTGCCTGCACAGTCTATTGTTCCTAGTACCCTCACAACTCAAGCTTCGTGACCGTATATACTAGACCAGGCATGTCAATTGATGCCCACAGGAGCAAGCGCGCGCTTTAGAGCCCAGGATTGCCTGAGCGCTTTACAGCGGAAAGGAAAGAGACAGACAAAAGAGGTGGTATATGCCGCTTGGTCGAGCTATATTCAGGGATGGCCAGCACTGATTCAATAGATAAAGGGAAGAGAACTTATTAAAACTGTATCCACGTTAATTTTTAGATTTGCCTGAGAAGTATAAGTGCATTATAAGAATGTAAGTTTTAATTTTAATGCTCATTTTTCACAAGTTTGATTTTTTTATTCAAAAGAAATATTTTCTCAACTTTTCGTATAGAACAGTGAAATTTTCAGGTATAGGCCTATTTATTTAGTAGCCTTACAGAATGTTTTCGTAAATCTAATATACCGTATATACGTATTACTGAAGATAGTGTATTGAAAATTTTGAAAATATTCGCATGGAAATTGTTTGTAAGAAATGAATTAACAAAGCAACTACTGTTACATCATAAGCAAAAGATACGGTACGTGCCCATGTGTTGTAAAAATGTCAGTTCTATAGCTTCAGCAGATTTCGAGAAAATAATTTAATATTCTGATGATAGGAAGTTGCTCACAAATATCACCTTAAAAGCATAATGCGATAAGAGTTTTGTTATGTAGTATTACTTACACTTAAAACAGATTCAGTACCTAGGTAACTTTGCTTTGTACTGGAATATTGTTTTGATCAGTTTATTGATTACTTTTGTAAGGCTAAAGATACCATCAATATAAATTCCAACTTATCATGTCATACTCAATCTCTTTCTTTGGAATATCACTTTCTTTATGAATGATGTATTTCATTCACTTAATACAGTATAATATTATACTACTTACTTACTTACTGGCTTTTAAGGAACCCGGAGGTTCATTGCTACCCTCACATAAGCCCGCCACTGGTCCCTATATTGAGCAAGATTAATCCATTCTCTATCATCATATCCCACCTCCCTCAAATCCATTTTAATATTATCCTCCCACCTACGTCTCGGTCTCCCTAAAGGTCTTTTTCCCTCCGGCCTCCCAACTAACACTCTATATGCATTCCTGGATTCGCCCATACATGCTACATACCCTGCCCATCTCAAATGTCTCGATTTAATGTTCCTAATTATGTTAGGTGAAGAATACAATGCGTGCAGTTCTGTGTTGTGTAACTTTCTCCATTCTCCTGTAACTTCATCCCTCTTAGCCCCAAATATTTTCCTATGCACCTTATTCTCAAACACCCTTAACCTATGTTCCTCTCTTAAAGTGAGAATCCAAGTTTCACAACCATAAAGAACAACCGGTAATATAACTGAATATTATACTACTATGGAATTTAAATGAATATTCCTTCTTAACCCTCTATTATGTTATTAAGATTTAAAACACAAGTGCAATATTAAGAAATCAGTGTTAGTACTTTTGTTTTACAGACAATATAGATAATATTAAACAGAAAGAAGCCATATAAAAATAACGACATAAAATTTCACGTTCCGTTTGAAGTTTGTGCACCACTGTTTTCTTAATCCAACAGGCTGCTTATTCATATACACAACCCTTCCTCTTTCCATACTTAGCGCTTGCTGCCCGTGCACGACGTCAAGGTCAGAAAAATGCGCTTGCTTTGACATCACTGTACTAGACTGTGGAATTACCTTGCCTCCACAACCAATTGTAACTCGGTGGGAGACATGGCTACAGGCTGCAATATACTATGCTCAATATTACGACAAAATTATTAACATAATTAATAATAATAATAATAATAATAATAATAATAATAGTAGTAGTAATAATAATAATTTATTTCAGCTGCCAGAGTTAGGGCCGTAAGGCCCTCTCTTCCACTCAACCAGCAAAAAAAGAATACATCCTGTACATAATGTATGAACTTACAAGCTACAAAGAATTCAACAATTTTAGTTGGATAAGAGTTACATGTATACAAGAGTTATTTATGAATTAAACAGCAAAATACTATGAACTATTAATTAAACACTGAAATACAAACTGATAGCACTTTATTTTCAAAATTGCCTCATAATAAACTCTTTCTATTAGCTAACATTATTTGAATGATATTATGTGAGATGTAAGCAGTTGACCTCGTATAGGCAAATTTGTAGGCAAAATTTTTCTGGTAATGTTCGATTTTCCAAAAATAATTGGTGTTAACATGTATAATTAACCATCCTGAAACGGAAAATCGCTTTTTTGAAATTTTTGTCTGTATGTCTGTCTGGATGTTTGTTACCTTTTCACGCGATAATGGCTGAACCGATTTATATGAAAATTGGAATGTAAATTAAGTTCGTTGTAACTTAGAATTTAGGCTATATAGCATTCAAAATATTTTATTTAAAAGGGGGGTTATAAGGGGATTTGAATTAAATAAATCGAAATATCTCCCTTATTATTAATTTTCATGAAAAATATTGCATAACAAACGTTTCTTTAAAATTAATTTCCGATAAATTTTATTCTATGCAAAATTTTGATAGGGCTGATATTTAATGAGATAAATGAGTTTCAAAATTACAATAGCAACGCCATCTAGGGCTGCGTAATGAAATAAAAAAAAATGACTTCGTCTATAAGGGGCCTTGGACAACAACAATCGAAAGCTATGAATCATAGCCTACAGAGAATGTTTCTGTGTTTGTATGAAATAATATCGGAAGCTAAATTAACCGATTTGTATAATTAATTATTAATTCACCATTGGAAAGTGTAGTTACTCTAGATGGACATAATGCTATAATGTTATTACAGTAACTTCTGTGTAAATCGAGGACAGGTAAGATTAAAATAGCTTCTTATGCACAGAAAATATGATAGGCTATTTTGTACATTCGTTTTCTGTATTTCTTAAAATAATATTTATGTACACTCATTTTAATCTCAGAGAATTAACGATCAACGAGAGTGTATTGATTTAGTATGCAGTAATAGTACGTTGGCTTAGCAATCCATTATTTTATAATTCAAATTTTAACTATGCTCAATTGAATCGTGTTAAAATACATAAAATATATATGCAATAAATGCAATGCAAAAAAATTGGGTAATGAGCGAAGCAGATTATCTTGCGCTGTTGTAAAAGTTGTTCCCTGGATCAAACGTCCTATTATAATTATGTAATTAATTTATATTTATTTCTAACAGGTGCAGTGGAACGCACGGGTACGGCTAGTAAATAATAATAATAATAATAATAATAATAATAATAATAATAATAATAATGTTTATTTTCGCTGACAGAGTTAAGACCATAAGGCCTTCTCTTCCACTCAACCAGCCTTAATCAATACAATACATATTTAAATTACGAATATTTACACTACACTTAAAAGGTTCTCCAGCAATATTCTTCAGTTATGTTTTAACGACTAGTAGACTACATATTTATTTACATTTAGATAAACCTATAAGGTAAAGTAGTAACTTAATTTATGAGCTAATTTAATTCAATCAATTATAATTAATTTGAGGTTTGAGATAGCTAGTAAAATGATGAAAATTAATGTAATATAAGCTTATTAGAACAATGTTACGGGGGAAATATATATATATATATATATATATATAAAATCTGAAATATATTTCTATAATGAGAATATTAATGTAATTGCCATTAGAGGTTTTGTAAATCTATTTAGAGAAATTAATGATAATAGTAGGAATGGACAGATATTAGTTTCATTGTAATATGTAATAAATATTAATCAGCAATTAGTTTATTAAGTAGGAATTTATGTAATTTTGACCTAAATGAAGTTATTGTCCAACAACCCCTTACATCACTCGGAAGCGAGTTCCAATTTCTAGCAACTGAAACTATATAAGATGAAGATTATAAAGATGTCTTGTGATGAGGTATAATGAGTAAATTGTTATGATGAGATCTTGTACTTAGCTGATGATATGCGGACAAATTTTGAAAACGAGAAGCCAAATAGATTGGGGTAGCGCTGCGCAGAATTTGAAATAAGAGAACAAGAGAATGCAGGTCTCGAAATATGTATATAAATAAAAAAATTATTATTATTATTCATAATACGACCTCTGCGGTGGCTGAAAGGTCAGATCTTCAGAATGTCATGCAGGCGGCCCGGGTTCAATTCCCAGTGTAGGTCAATAATGACACTTGTGGCGGACAAGGTTGCAGTCGGGGTTTTTCCAGGGGTTCTCCCGTATTTCCCCAAATTAAACATTTACATCATTCCATCACTATTTCTCCATTTCATTAACATTCCATAGCGTTCCCTGAACACTGGCCGGCAATGCATGGAGGGGGTTGGAATAGGGACGAGTGGGGTTGCCTGCTCAAAACCTGGACCAGAGAACCTTAGCGTGGTCGGCTCGGCCGATGTGGGATTGGAACTGCGTCACCAGAGGGCTAATGCAATAGATCTGAACAGGTCGCAGTGCTGGGCCTAGTGCCCCCTCCGTTAAATTCAATTCAATGCACAATACGATTTTATGAAAAGTAATGTAAAACTTGTAAGAGATGCAGTGTATTTTTGTTTTACAGCTTGTCTTGCGACAACAAAGACAGCCTCTGTCGCGTTGGTGTTCCCTCTATTAATAATGAATCAGAGAATGAAATCGTAAAGACCGTTTCTACAATTATTGGTGCAGATGGTTGTTTTGAAGACGTTAAGGTAGAAACACATTATTGCCATGGCACGGCACGAAATGTGATTTCCTGTGCTGTCACGTTCTGCATTCAATGTGTGGTATTCGTTTTCTCAATTTATTTACGTTGATCACACTGTTCCCACGCCACAGACGCCACGTCCTCTCCTGTGTAGCACTCGTGCCATCACATTTAGATTTTCTGTCGCACCGGACATTGTCGGGCAGTGGAGAGCACGTGCAGGTTCATTATGGAGGAATATATCATTGAAAAAGTAAGGCAATATGAATTTATGTATAATTTTAATTCATCCAATTACAGAGACTTAAACATGAGAAAAGAAGCTTGGGAGGAAATAGGAAGAGAGATGAATATAAGCGGTGAGTACTGTATGTTAACTTATTTCCAACAGCTATTCCATCTCAAATCGACCGAAATATAGAGAAAATTGACCTTAAAATTTCTAAATACAATGAAACTTTTTTGTACGTAGAGAACAGTGATACAATGTGTATAAAAATGCGAGGTTTTTTACTGATCGATTTCATATGGAATAGTCCATAAGTAAATCATCAATTCAACTTAACCTCATTATTACTATATTATTATTATTATTATTATTATTATTATTATTATTATTATTATTATTATTATTATTTTAGGAGGTACATCAGTGTAGATGCGACCATACACATAAAAGTGCATATTAACAATGACTACAACAGCTGTACTGTAGACATTAATCTTAATTTTGCGATCTACCTCGACGAACAACATCTAATTGCCAAGGCACTGAGCCTAGAGAATTAAAATATTCCTTGAAGTTTTCTAGCACTTGAGAAGACTCGCGTGTACTGTTTCTTCTCAAGTGGTCTAGGTTTCTTAGGGCACAGGTTGGTAGTGAAAGTGCTTGCACATCAGGCTCAAACATATTGTCTTTGCATAGCATATTATGCAGGCAGCATGACGCAAGTACAATTCTATCGACCATGTTCGGTTGTACCTCCATATATCTTCGAAAAATTCTCCAACGAGCAGTCAAAATTCCGAATGCATTCTCGACCACATTTCTCGCTCGGGAAAGTCTATAGTTGAAAATCTTTTTGTTTCGTCTCCATCTAAATGGTGACTGCCATATGGACGCAGAAGATATTTTTTTAGTGGAAATGCTTCATCCCCAACAATTATGTGAGGTTGTGGCTGCCCATTTTCATCTAATGGAGTATTTTGTGGCACATTTAAAGTATTAGATTCCAGTTTTTCCCAAAGCGTGGATTAGCAAAAACACACCCATCATTGTTTCTGCCGTAAGAGCCTACATCAATTGTAATAAATTTATAAGCCGCATCAACCAGAGCATTCTCGATGTCTTCTTCAAACTCTGAAGAACTACTGGAACTACTAACCCATTCACCTTCCATCTCTGCTACAGAAAGCTACTGAATAAAATAGCGACTGGACAGATTGTAAGTTTAGTGTGAAGTGGCATGGCGTGGCGATAATGTGCACACAACGCGGCACAGCACATGCCTTCCAACTTATATGATCTCACAGGAGAACACATGCCGTGGCAATAATGTGTTTCCGGCTGTAGTGTTACACACAGACTGCCGACACGGCCTCGGAAACCACGACCAATTGTGCGGTTTGCTAAATGTTCAAGTCATGTGCTACGGCTAAGCCGTTTCCGAGAAGAGGCTAAAAATAACAAAGAAGGATTCGGCCCTCCAACTCAATTTGTCAGCTATTCCAACCTGCTTTGATCACAGCTTCGGATCATCTTACGCCGTTCATGAAAAATCTGTTCAACAAGACAAAACTTACTGCCAGAGAAAAAGGTTACAAATTCACTTGGTTAAAGAATGCAAAATTTTTGTTAGGAAAAATTAAAATTCCCAAGTGAATAGTGTGTTTGATTACTATGACCTTGAAAAATTGTAATTGTTAGGCAATTACACCTCTTGATTATTTTCATTATATTATTTATATTTAACCGTCATCATTGATAACAATAATAACAGCAAGCTATATAACAATGCAGATAATTATTATATTAAGTGTAACCCAACAAATAGTACATTATGCAACGAGCCTATAATGATAGTAATTAAGAATCGAGTATGGATATTTATGAAACGAGCGCGAGTTTCATAATTTTCATACGAGCTTCTTAATTACCATTATAGGCGAGTTTCATACAACTTTTTATGCTCGACCATATTTCTAACTTGAAATTACCGGTATTCAGATGTATATACATTTTATTTGTATCTGACAAGATCGGAAGTGACCTTGTTCTAGGTCGTGAATTGTGAGATGTGCGCAGACGCGAAAGTATTGATTTTTTCCGAGGAACAGTAATGTCATTGACCTTGACGTAGTCCCGTTAAACTTGATAATATTATAATATTATAACCTTGATTATTGAATTCGACATTGAAAAACGAGATGACAAATTTAATTGAATTTATTTGAATATTATTTACAATTAACGCTAATTATTATAGTAATAGAACATAACCTTCTGCGACAGTATTGGATTTCCAGCCTCCGTGACTTTTCGCTAATTCTCTTTCGATTGCATATCCGAGAATAATCGATACTTGCGGTTTTATAAGGGTACAAAGCTGACTTGTCATTGGCTGAACACATGTAAGCTGAGTTATCATTGGCTGAAGACCTGTACTTTAATGACATGCATTAAAGGACAGCTACCAGGTGTATAATTAGTACATTTCGGCACGGTCTAGCATAAAATATTTAATGACATACTTAACTTTGATAATTACATTGCTAACTGTAAACATCTTAATTTAAAACTGATTCATTTAAACATAAAAAGAACATCTCTGAATCCTGTGCCTTCTTACAATACTTTTCTTTCAATTTTGACATAATAGTACTTACTGAAGCTTGGCTTCTTGTAAGGATTGCTGAAGAAAACACAACTTGTGATAGCTGTTTAGACAATTTAAGAACAATCAGCAACAATCCGGCTTTGAATATGTTAATAAAGAGACAAGATCGTCGTAAATTGAGATACTCAAAACCTTCATTCGTGTCTCTCATACTGCTTATAGTAGAAGTTCGTGTGTCTGCAATTCATTTATCGCCTGATAGGAATGTTAGATCAATTCTCATTCAGAACTGCAAGTCTAAATTTATGAAGGAGCTGAAGTGTTCTACCTGCAGTAGTAACAAGCTGTGTCATCTATTGCTAATCAAACTACTAAACCCATTGTTGGACAATATTGGTACAAGAGCAACAGACAAGTACCATCGTGCAAAAGCTGCTGGAAGTAGTAGTGAAGTAGACAACCGTATCCCGGAATGCCAGTTCGATTCAGGAAAGGCAGAAGCACCCTTCATGCCATAAACTACCTAATAGAACAAATAGAGAATACCCTAAGACACCCTGGGAAGAAATACCATGTAGTGTTCGTCGACTACTGCAAAGCTTTCGACCTTATAAACAGAGAAACACTAATTAGAAAACTAAGCAACATGATCAGCAAATCACATGCCCTAAGAACAATAATTGCAGACATCCTAAGCTGCAACTACATTCAAATATCAGATGAAATCACACTAACAAAATAATACAGACAAATGGGGTACTACAAGGAGATCCTATCAGCCCGGTCCTCTTCAATATCATGACCACAGACATAACGAAAATCACAGAGGACACCACAGCATCGTTGTACGCAGAGGACATGGCGATAGGCTCGTCCAACATAGAAGAACTACAACAGGTCCTAAATAAACTCGTGAGATGGGCCGAGGAAAACAGCCTGCAGATAAGCCACCAAGAAAAAAAAAAAAAAATGAATTTCAGAAACGGCGGCAAACAAAGAAAAAGACACCCTGACACTGCACAACGAGCCACTTGAGGTAGTGCAAAATTTAAATATTTAGGTGTAACACTTCAAACAACACTAAAATCATACAGAAAGAGCAGCCGCTGCAATAAAAGCTATGTACAATATTAAGAATCTGCAACAACTAGAAACAAAAACGGCAATGACCTTATTTAGGTCAGCTATAGCACCAGTAGCAACCTCACTTACTTACTTACAAATGGCTTTTAAGGAACCCGAAGGTTCATTGCCGCCCTCACATAAGCCCACCAGCGGTCCCTATCCTGTGCAAGATTAATCCAGTCTCTATCATCATACCCCACCTCCCTCAAATCCATTTTAATATTATCCTCCCATCTACGTCTCGGCCTCCCTAAAGGTCTTTTTCCTCCGGCCTCCCAACTAACACTCTATATGCATTTCTGGATTCGCCCATACCTGCTACATGCCCTGCCCATCTCAAACGTCTGGATTTAATGTTCCTAATTATGTCAGGTGAAGAGTACAACGCGTGCAGTTCTGTGTTGTGTAACTTTCTCCATTCTCTTGTAACTTCATCCCGCTTAGCTCCAAATATTTTCCTAAGCACCTTATTCTCAAACACCCTTAACCTATGTTCCTCTCTTAAAATGAGAGTCCAAGTTTCACAACCATACAGAAGAACCGGTAATATAACTGTTTTATAAATTCTAACTTTCAGATTTTTGACAGCAGACTGGATGATAAAAGCTTCTCAACTGAATAATAACACGCATTTCCCATATTTATTCTGCGTTTAATTTCCTCCCAAGTGTCATTTTATATTTGTTACTGTTGCTCCAAGATACCAATAGCAACCTACGGAGTAAATATCATATGGGAAACTTAACAGTCAGCGACATGGGAAAAATTGAACAAGTCAAATCATCATTCATGAAAAGAGTACTAGGAGTAGGAAGAACAACTCTCTCAGACTAACATACGAACTAATGAAGGAACTTTTTTACAATTCATGTTGGAAAATATTCAGATACGTTACACTTGGTCAGTTGTAACAAAACACCCAAGCCATAGCTACACAAGTTCCATTGCTCTGCACGTAAGTAATTTTTAGACATTCTTTTGACCCTCCTTTTCAAATCTTTCATTTTATAATTTAAAAACATATGTTACAGATTAACATGAATACAAACAACTTGTCATCGGTTTGCAGTTTAGACCGATTACGGGCAAAAACACATCCCTTCTGATCAACAACTCATGTAGGATAATTAGACTCGCATGACGTTGTAAGTAATTTCATACCTTCATATGACTTTTCATAATAATCTCTATTTCACCTAGCACAGATATACGTTTGTTTTCAGATACGAGGGCATTGAATATTTTACGAGAATTCCAATTGCTCCACGAAATTAGCTACTGGAGTCTGACTCCACATTTGATAATATTAGATTTTATTTGTATAGTTTTAGTATTTTAATGATTTCATTGACAACGCAATATATCTGAGATACCACACAAGGGATCTACTTAGCATGGCTAAGCACATTCATATTGTTTTAAAATGAATTCGTTTTTAATTTTGACAGGACAATTAATGTCGATTAGATAACATAGTCACCATGTCATACTTTATTCTAGTCAAGGTAGTTTTAAATGTAAGCATGTATTGTAATTGATTTTAGATGATACTTATATTTGTACCTGAAGATGCCCCATTAGAGGCGAAAACGTTTGTATCAAGATTAAATAGGATGTAACACATCAATATATTTTCTCATATGTTTTTATTTCATATGTAATGCAATGCTTAAGCCATATTGACTGAGTAATAATTAATCATATTTTGATATTTGTTATTAATGAAGGAACGCTTCTTCATCAAAGATATTAGAACGCAATTCTGCATGCCGAACACCCCAGCATATGAGAAAGCCCTTGAAGTACTCAGAGGAAAGAAGAACGCCATCTGGAGCGAGTTCTACATAACAGACGCCATGACAACCAGAGACTGGCAAACACAAACTACGAACTGAGACACATAGTGACCCGTTACGCAGTACATGGTTTTCACCATAAGATCTGTACCACCAAGAGATACCACGAACCCAACAACGAATGTGTGTGTGAACTGTGTCAGAAGCCGTGTGGACGATATCACGTTGAAAACTGCCGAGAAAGGAAAACCTCGCTCACAAATTTCTGCAAAGACTAAACTTCAGATCCTATGCACATTGTGCGCATTTCATTTCATTCATTCAAAGGCTGCTGAATTACAAGACACTCAGTACAAAGGTTTTGAAGATCTAAAAAATCCATGTAGTAAGTATATACTGTATATGGAAATCCGAAATTAGTCAAGTGATTAGATATTACACTGTGATATAATCACGGTGTAGGAGAATAGTTTAACTGTAAAGAAAATACTCTAAATTGTCGAATACACAATATTTCCGATATGAAGAGTTATTGAAAACTAGGAGAGAAAAAAATAGTATTAATTTCACAAAAATACTTTGCTCTCACACTTATTTGAAGTGTAAGCTGTATTCAGTACAAAATGTTGATGTTTGTACAGTACAGATAATTATTATTACTATTACACTTTTTAGGTTACTGTACGCCGCTGTCGTAATCAGTGTGGAGAGATTCTTCCCGATATGAAGAAACAGTTATTCCAGAACTTCTACAAACTAATATACGATGAACAGTCTGGATTTTTAATAGGATGTATGACTCTAGAGGAAGTGAAACGCAGAGAAGGTGGAAAACATATCAAGAAGGAATGCAATGTTTAAATATAAGCTTTGCAACAATGGCAAAACTTATAATGTATATAAGAAAACTCTACTTGATATATTTCACATTTCTTCTCGTCGAGTGCAAACACTTCGGTTGAAAATTAAAAGTAACTTGGATGTTACTGATGTGAGAGGGAAGCATTTTCAATCGTCCCCATGCGGTTACGTATGATGTTAAACAACTTGTAAGGGTTCGCTTATTTGCAGATGATTGTATGGTATACAGGGAAATATAAAATTATGAAGATACTACTCTTCTTCAGAATGACCTCAATAGAATAAACGATTGGGCAATAGCCAACAAAATGAAAATAAATTCTCTCAAGAGCAAAGCCATCAGCTTTACAAGGAAAAGAAATAAAATAGTCGCATCGTATACATTAGGGGTGAAACCATTCCGGAAGTTAACAAATGTAAATACCTCGGAATAACATTTAGCAGCGATCTCGGCTGGGGGAACACGTTACGGACAAAGTGGGAAAAGCATGGAGAGCGTTACACTTTGTGATGAGGGTACTAAGAAAAGGTTCTGATAAATCCAAAGATATTGCATATAAATCGCTAGTACGTCCAGGAATTTAATATGGTGCTGCATGTTGGGATCCTTACAGACTAGAACATATTAAGACACTGGAAAAGATTCAAAAACAGGCTCTCAAGTGTTGTCGGAAAAATTCACCATTAAATTGGGACACACTCACGGACAGGAGAACGCGAATTCGATTATGCGCAATGTTCAAAACATACAGAGGTGAGCCTGCCTGGAGAGAAATAAAAAATAGGTTGCAGCCGCCAAATTACTCTTCAAGGAACGACCACTCATATAAATTGAGGAAAAGAAAACATAGGATGGACACTGGAAAGTTTTCTTTTCTCAATCGTACTATCAGGGACTGGAATGCTTTACCTGCAGATTTACTAACGGCTTTACCAACAACCAAAAATGTATTTAAAAATAGGCTTAAGGACTTTACTAATAGACGATAATTATACACAGTATTTAAATGGTGTAATTCATATTTCGTCATTGAAGTGTTCTATCAGTGAAGAATTATGTTGTGTCAGTGAAGTGTGTCGAGTAAGTGAAACCTGTTCCTGTCAGTGAAGCTTTATAGTTTATAGTGGCAGTGCAAAGTATTTGAACAGTGAAATGTTTTGAAGTGTTAGTGAAATCAGGATAGAATCAGTGAAATGTGTCGTAGTTCCAGTGCAGTGAGTGAGTTGACAGCGAAATGAGTGTAGTGTTGAAAGTTACTTGTGCAGATATGAACATATCATACTCGTGGGTTTTAGTTCGAACATAGGTTTAAGGTACAAATTAGATTTACTTTAAATGTTATTTTAACTGATCGTGCTTCATTTAATTTAGGATGTTCCCTGTTATTGTTGTTGTTATTATTATTATTATTATTATTATTATTATTAATTATAATTATTGTTAGTATTAATTATTAGTACTATTATTAATTGTATTTATTATTGTCTTTATTGAGTGTAATTAGTTACCACTGCCACTGGGTATATACCCATTGCAGTATGAATAAATACATACATACAAATCATATTCAGTCTATGCCTGCTGAAGAGAGCCACTATTTCAGATCTGTGTCTCAGAAGCGTTATACACAGAGAGTCAGAACTTTCTCCACAGTGACAGACACACTTGTATTCTGGTGTAGGTTGGTATTTCTCCCTTGCCTTAGCAGGCAGCCACGCAAACAATACCGGCACGTCCTCACCAAGGTCATACACAAACCCTGCAGCCAAGAAGTGCATACATTCTGTAAAATGTTTTCATTTGAAGAATGAGCGTTTTTAGTGGAATATGTGTTCCCAGAAGGTTGCACATACCCTAAAAAGTGAAACAAAATTTTTTGAACATTTCCCAAACTCTAATTTATCTCATTGGGATACAGTGCACGATCTGGTAAATAAATTTCGCCAGACAGACTCCGTGCAAGATACTCCACAGTGCAGGAGATCCAGTTTTAACAGAAGAAAATCTGTTAGAGATTTCTAATCGAATGCTAAAAAGCCTTAACAAATCAATAAGAAAATTGGCATAGCAAACTGATATATCTCGTTCCAGTGTGCGTAGAGCATTAAAGGATAAACTAGGATTACGGCCGTGCATGAACTAAAACCCACAGATAATGGGCTTTAATTTAATTTGTATTATTTTCATCAGTGTTTGTATTTCTTTTTTGTATTTATATGTGCTATCTGGTAGGATGGAAGAGAAGGCCTTACAGCCTTAATCCTGTCAGATTAAATCTATACTAATAATAAATCTGTAGCCGGAATTTTTCTGGTAATTTTCGATTTTCCAAAAATAATTGGTCCTAACATATATAATTAACCACCCTGAAACCGAAAATAGCATTTTTTTTTAATTTTTGTTTGTATGTCTGTCTGTATGTTTGTTACTTTTTCACACGATAATGGCTGAACCGATTTATATGAAAATTGGAATATAAATTAAGTTCGTTGTAACTTAGATTTTAGGCTATATGGCATTCAAAATACTTTATTTAAAAGGGGGGTTTAAAGGGGGCCTGAATTAAATAAATCGAAATATCTCGCTTATTATTGATTTTCATGAAAAATGTTACATAACAAAAGTTTCTTTAAAAATGATTTCCGATAAGTTATTCTTTACAAAATTTTGATAGGACAGATATTTAATGAGATAAATGAGTTTTACAATTAAAATAACGCCATCTAAGACGATGCAATTAATTAAGAACAAATGACTTCGTCTATAAGGGGCCCTGGACAACAACAATCGAAACAGGGGCCTTGGACATCAACAATCGAAAGCTATTAAACATAGCCTACAGAGAATGTTTCTGTGTTTGTATGAAGTAATATCAGATGCTAAATTAACCGATTTGAATAATTAATTACCATTGGAAAGTGTAGTTTCTCTAGATGGACATAATGCTATAATGTTATTACAGTAACATCTGAATAAATCGAGGACAGGTAAGATTAAAATAGCTTCTTGTGCACAGAAAATTTGATAGGCTATTTTGTACATTCGTTTTCTGTATTTCTTAAAATAATATTTATGTACACTCATTTTAATCTCAGAGAATTAACGAACAACGAGAGTGTATTGATTTAGTATGCAGTAATAGTACGTTAGCTTAGCAATCCATTATTTTATAATTCAAATTTTAACTATGCTCAATTGAATCGTGTTAAAATACATAAAATATATATGCAATAAATGCAATGCAAAAAAAAAAATTAGGTAATGAGCGAAGCAGATTATCTTGCGCTGTTGTAAAAGTTGTTCCCTGGATCAAACGTCCTATTTTATTATGTAATTACTTCATATTTATTTCTAACAGGTGCAGCGGAGTGCACGGTGCGGCTAGTAAATAAATAATGAGAAAAGACTAAATTATTGTGTTTCGTTTCAAAGATTTCTTCTTCGTCATGGTGTTGACTTGCACTTGACAACATTCCACCGTTCAAAACCATCGCTTGCATATAGTATCCCCCTCAAGATTGGATTCCACTATGTATTAACACGAAATTTCTCCAGTGAATTGTTTTTCAGCCATCTCAGAAAGAGAAACTCCACTGTCTATCACCCTAAACAGTGGGTCAAGTGGTTGTCAATGCTAGTCCTGGATTTTCCACATACTATATGGACACAAAAGATTTTGTTGATCTATCACTCATAGAAGGAAGGCATGCTTAAAAGAGGTCCTAAATTTAAGATTACTTTATGTTTTTGGATCCAGTTTTCAGAAGAGGACTCAAATAGATTCAGAACTCGAGCAAGCCGTAATATTCTTCAACCATGGCAAACTTATGAGCTCTTGGCAACCCACAAACGACGTAATAAGCTAATTCCACTCCCAACAGTTATACCTCAACTGTACATTGGAGATATGGCAATAAAGAAAGCAAAGAAAGTGGATTTATTGCATATGTACAACTCATATTGAGGATAGTGCAGAATTTTTAAGTAACTTAATGATTGCAATGCTGGAGTCAACTTTTTCATTGAAGCATCCACTGTGGAAATTCATAATTAAATTGGAGGCAGTATTTGTTGCTGAAATTTGCTCACTTATAACAGATCTAATTACATTCTTGGAAGGATCATCTTATGCAATGATCCATGTCCTTGCAGAAAAATTCAAAGACATTGAAGTGAGACTGAAACTGTTAAGTTATGAGTGTCTACGGTAAAAATATTCTCCAAGAACTTCAACAGCTCCTGTCCAAACTGAAGACATTACAAACAAAATTTATACAAGCTTCACAATCAGCTTTGGTGAAACTACAGAGGTTTAAAATCCTGGATCCAGCCAAGAACATTGTGGAATCTGTAGGAGCATTGTTTGATCCCCACAACACTGCAAAAACAAACTCTACAGTGGAGCTACTTGTGATACAGAAGAATGTGCCAATTTTAAAGAAGGTACAGTCATAACCGTTCCTAGAGTGCCACACGGTGCAGTCAAGGGAAGTTTAGAGAGGACCGTGTTGCAGTGGACGTGAGCAGGAAACCTGAATGGTCTGAAACTGTCTCACAAGGAATATGCAGCAGCTGGTTTCCTTGTTCTAATGCAGACTCCGAGAGGTCTTTCACAAGTACAGCTTAGTAGTCAGCGATAAGAGAAGGGGACTGACAGCAGCTAATGCAGAGATACTCACGATGGTTGCATTTGAGTAAGGTATGTTAATAAATTTTATTAAAGGCATATTGCATTAATAAAAGTCATATTACATGAATTCTTTAAAAATATTAAAGATATTTATTTTTTCTTTTCCAGAATTGGAACCAAATAACCAATTGTCTACAAGCATAGATTGTGGAATGCATCTGCTTATATATGCATTATATTATTTTACTTTCCAGTTACATATAATACTGTTTTTAAAAGAAGATACAATTTGAATAATTTCAAGGGAAAAATTGTTCGGGGCCGGGTATCGATCCGGGACCTCTGGTTGAAAACCAGTGCTCTGCCAACTGAGCTACCGGGAACTCTACCCGACACCGTCTCAACTTTTCCCTTTATATCCACACAACTCGCGTGGGCTGACGAAACGCCAGAGACCCACATCGAGTGCACACAATCTCTGTGTGACTTGGAATTGTGGTTTTCCTGTTAACGCACCCGGCCCGAAACAATTTTTCCCTTGAAATTATTCAAATCTGCTTCACAGGGAGCCTTACCTGAAAGACTAGATTTGCATAATATATACGTCACTGTGTATGAGTTTGTGTGCACTCGATGTGGGTCTCTGGCGTTTCGTCAGCCCACGCGAGTTGTGTGGATATAAAGGGAAAAGTTGAGACGGTGTCGGGTAGAGTTCCCGGGTAGCTCAGTTGGCAGAGCGCTGGTACGTTCAACCAGAGGTCCCGGGATCGATACCCGGCCCCAGAACAATTTTTCCCTTGAAATTATTCAAATCTGCTTCACAGGGAGCCTTACCTGAAAGACTAGATTTGCAAGATACAATTTGTCATTTGTAAACACAGAGACGGGCAATGGAATTATTTTGGGTTATGGAGGCTATGCATATTCCAATTTCTTGTCGACTTCCCTAGCAAATCCCACAACAGAAGCCCCTCACTTTTTTTTTTTGCTTCATTTTTTTCACTATATTGTAGTCTATATACAAATAGAATCCGCCTGTTTCCTTTCTACAAAAAGCAACAAAACAGCAAAACATTCACTTGTTTTCCTAGTCACCGCCCACTTGATGCATTCGTTTCGCGACTTTTAAAGAGCATCAAATTGGCTGTGGTTGCTAAATAGCGCTGTTGTCAAATGCATTTCTTTCTCAAATCAGCAATTAGTAAATTGAGACAAGTTGATTGGAGATTGACGTTTGTGCAACGCAATGAACAATCAAATAAATCAGACATCAACTGATTGGAAATCAGGGACTGATCTGATTTGCGTTTCTGCAACCAGGCGTTAAGTCCCTGTTTACACTTGCTCAATGTCGTTCGACTTATAGCGCGCACATGCTCAGTACGGATTTCGTTCTTTCCCTTTCGATATCTGCTGGGTAGAAGCTGTTTCTATTTCTGTGCGACATTTCCGTAGGTGGGCCAGCCGAATTCACGCAACAGGACCCGAACATGGTTCGAAAAAGGCAGTAGCAGACAACTTTCAGCTGTTTCTCTGTTTCCACGTGCTTTGTAGCGTCATGTCAGAGTGAGACAAAACCAAGTAATGAAATTAATCAAGCTTTACGAGCAATGTCTGAAATAAGGACTATCACAATAGGATTTGGAGGGAAAATGTGCTGGAGTTTATTTGTAAAAATTTGGTGTCTGTTTGTCCGACATCAAAACAAAAATAAAGAACATCAGGAGTCAATATGCAAGAAGAAAAAAATTAAATTGACGATTCATTTTAATACAATAAATATTTATTAGGCAATTTTCTCTTTACTGAGAACATGGAATAACCCTTTCTCCTGCCTTCTGGATATCCATTCCCTTTCCCAGAGTCCTTTTTTTTTTTTTTTTGCTTCTCATTAATGCAAACTAACAAAACACTTGAAGCTGCAGAAGCTAAAACAGCTGCTTTTCTATTGTTCAAATCCATTCAAAAGGCTCACCACATCACTCACACGTTTCTCGAGCTCAACAACAAGCCTCGAGTAGCAGATGAGAAATCTGCCAAGATTAGCCGACAAAAGCACTTGATGTTGTGCAACAAATAGCAAGTGTAAATAGGGACTAAGAGATTTACTGGCTGCAGTATACATTTTATATGTGTTTATATGTTCAGGTTCTTCAAATATTCAATGTGTAGCTTAATAGTTTATAGTTTTTGTCCTTTGGGATTTTTTCTTTGCACACATTAATTCTGGTATAGAGATTTAATTTTGAGGAAGGTTCATGCTGCTTACTGCCTGAATTCTTCTACTGCACTGACAACTGGCTGCACACGGTGCTATGTGCAGGTATTGAACACATTCTGAGATCAGTGTGAGCGGAGCAGTGGATGCATAAAGTATCTTCTCGGTAGTAGTGGCATCTTGTAGATCGACGCCTGTTTGTCATGGAAAGTAACCCGTTAAAGTAAAGGCCTTTGATGTCAACAAACAATTTTAATCCTGAATTTGAAGCAACATACTTCATGAAATGTAACAAAGTTCTGTGTAGATTTTTCGAATTATTGAAAGAGATAAATTTGTTTCTGGAAATGAGTGTTGCAGAGCTGGAAAATACAAATTGATCACAGATATGTTCCATAGTATTCAAGCTTAAAAAAATATGCTGTCATCATGGGAACGTCAAGAGTCCAATGGCGATCCCGGCCATTTTCTCAGGTTGGCATGTGTGGTCAGGGACTCTGATTTCTTAGAGATGGGCTGTTATGTTGAAATCTCCAGGTGTTTTCTTATGAATGAATTTGAAGACAGATTTCAAGATCTGAGTCATCTAAAAATGGATTTCGAGCTATTTGCTACAGCATTTAGCATAAATATTTATGATATTCCCAAAGATGTCCAACTGGAACTAATAAACTTGAAATGTGGCACTGAGTTCGCTGATAGTTACAGGAACAGATGTAGTAACATTTCGTGTTGCAGCTCCGTATGAGCTATTCCATCTCTAATCGACCGAAATATACAGAAAATTGACCTTGTAATTTTTTAATACAATGAAACTTTTTCTGTCCGTAGACAACTGTGATATAATGCTTTGTACAAAGTTTGAGGCTTCAGAACATCATAGTGTTTAAATTTAAAATATTTTAATTTATCGTATTTTCATAATATTTGCAATTTTAAACTGTTGTAGCTCCGAAACCCTTTCACCCAATGATCAAAATCATGGTTTATTTTGATGCTGAGAAATTAAAGTTTATATTGACATGTAAACAGTTTTTCTAACCTTTAATGGAAATGGAGAAATTTAGATTTTTCTTCATTAAGATGCCTTTGATCACGAAAAAATATTTTTAAAATATATGGTTAGATTCCCCAATGAAAGTACAAATATACACATATTTTTTACTGGTGCACCGTTGATAAGAATGTATTGAAAATATCAAATAAAGAAAATAAATAGTACGCGCGTGAACCAGCTGACTGTGAGGCGGGAGCTATCGGAGGCGAGCAAGGCCAGGAGACAAACATGTGAAGTTTCGTCTAGTAGCGCATACCTGGGCTAGCTTTATCACAAGTAAAATGATGCCTAACGCTCGCTTATCATCAGCTCTCGGCCAGTGCGTGCGGTACTGCGCCATTCAAGTCTAGGCGTGTGAAAATAATTCATTTAATACCCTCGAAACTTATTGCCGAGCCATTAAGCAAACAATGCTGAATCCCTCTTAATAATGCAAGGTTTTTTCTCAATATTTTTTTACATTTTTACAAATGGGCAAAAAGCCTAAAAGCAAGTAAAATCAGATTATCTGTCTCTCTGTGTACAATAAAAATAAGGATTACTTCTTATCATAACCTACCAAATGTCAGCTTCAAAATGAGCTCTCGTTCAATATTCTGCAGTAAATGGTTCCAGAGTTCTGAGCACTGAAAGAGGCTTGTTTTTATAAAATACGCTAAATTTGTCGCTCAATAGTATAAAAACCGTTTGACTTCCGATAGTATATTTTTGAAAATGCACTCTCCTCAGCACCTTGTATAAATAGGGAAAAAATTAAGAGTATTAAAAAAATGCGAGGTTTTTTACTGATCGATTTCATATGGAATAGCCCGTATATACCTGTTATAATATTTATACATCGTTTATTAGTAAGGCTGTAAATTCATTATTCACTTTTACTGATATTACTAAACACATGAAGACTAAAATGACTTTTTCTAAAAAGAAATAATATAAAGTAGGTTTGTGAGTGTAAAAAATAATATAATTGGTTTACATCTTTTTCTTCTGTAAATACTTAAACGCAAATGTGACCTTTTTTATTCATTTTATATAGGTCCCTCACGTCTACTGTTTTCCCGTAATCACTATTCAAAAAACGAAAACAATGAATCCACCGCATATTGAAGATGAAGAAATAATACCAAATTCAAAATGTTAAAATTTTTAAGATCAATCACAACCCATTCATAGCTTCACTATGATGAACTGGAGTGTGTTTGAACAGAAAATCTAGGAATAGAAGAAAACTCCAGAAAGAAAATGGGTATAATATAAGAACTCTCACAATATCCTTATCAATAAAAACCATTATACTTATTTGGAAATGTACACTTATGTTTGGTTCAAACGTACTTGCTTCATTCACAAATTACTTGTGAAAGTTGTTTCACTTTAAACGTCTAACAATCACTGATGTCTAATCATTTCTTTGATTTAGACTGTCGAAGAGAAAATCCTTCGCCAGTGAATGCTTTAAATTCTTCAACAGGTTCTTTGTTCTGAAAATGAGACAAGAAGAAAACAATTAAGATGAATTAAATTCTGTAACAAGAATTCTTAACAATTCATTTGTAATTGATGGATATTCTCAATGAAACAAGATCCTTACACTGGTCACTGTGGTAAGAGGCATTGTCACTATTGTAGAACATATATGGTCTTTGGTATCAAAATATACAACAGTTTGCCTGATGACATCAAATATACAAAAAATTCTCTAAAATTTAGGAATTATATAAAAACGAAATTAATAAAATTGTGTCCCTACAGTCTTGAGGATGCACGCATGGGCCCTCGAAATGAATAATGTTTTTTTATATTTGACTTATTTTACATTAAATTGTAATTTTATATATTTGACCGTGTCTATGCATACATTATGCCATCAACAATAAAGTTCCATCCATCCATCCATCGATCTAAATCTAATCTAATCTAATCTTATCCATCCATCCATCCATCCATCCATCTACCTATTCATGCTATATTCTCATAGACAATCCAGAGAAATTCTCATTTTAAAAATGCAAACAGTGAATCTCCTGAGAAAGGACAGGGTTTTCTGCATACTATTACACATGCAGTGCAAAGCAAGATTTGTTAAATTTTTATGTAGCAGCATCTTTCATGTTGTATGTAATGTCCTTCTAATTTTATCTAATTTAAATTTAATGTTTAAATGCCTAAACAGTTTGTTCGTTTTAATTTGTAACTAGTTTTTGGGAAACTTAAAGTAATCAGACACAGTAAAATCCCTCGTATCCGGCACCCAAATAACCGGCAATATCAAAACAACGGCACTTTTGGCTAGGCCAAAAAAAAAATAGTCATTCATGTGAAAGGAAAGAGTCGGATGAAGATGTGAGTGGTTTTCGTGAATCGCACATGCTGCATGTTGTGTTTACTCTTTACATTGTTCATGCGTGAAAACACAGACAGAAAATCCTGTAGATCGGGTAGCATCAGTAAGCTGTCACTTGGACCTTGCAAACAATGTGCAGAGACGATATCTTTAAATTTACCACTTGAACTTGCCCACTTCGAAGGGGTGTTGGATGAGTCTAAATAGGAAAGTGTGAAATTTTCTGTTCCTACAGTGCGTAAAAATTTAATTTAAGTGATCGATAGTATCATGGCTATTACCGCAAAGCGCTGCTGTTCCACAATGGATTCCGCAAAACACAAGTGAAATATTCTTGTGCTCAAATCATTGAGTGCTACTTCATTGTCTTCATAGTTGTGACGTTGGCTACACTGCTCTTCTCGTCACATGGCCGCCATTTAAAATTGTCATAAGGTTACGAAAGGTGGCCGGGTAGCTCAGTTGGTAGAGCAGCTGGCTACGGACTGGAAGGTCCGGGGTTCGATCCCAGGTGGTGACAGGATTTTTTCTCGTTGCCAAACTTTCAGAACAGCCCCAAGGTTCACTCAGCCTTCTATAAAATTGAGTACCGGGTCTTTCCCGGGGTAAAAGGCGGTCAGAGCGTGGTGCCGACCACACCACCTCATTCTAGTGCCGAGGTCATGGAAAGCATGGGGCTCTACCTCCATGCCCCCAAGTGCCTTCATGGCATGTTACAGGGATACCTTTACCTTTATAAGGTTACGAAAACTTTTAGTATTTTTACGACATTATGTATTACAAAAATTATGAACTGATGAATGTACATTACTGTATTCAGTACCAAAAATAAATATTGTACATATTGCAAAACTTTATCTTTTAATATGTATATGAAAATAACTAAATTTCAACATGGAAAAAAATGTTTGTATAGTACAGTACATCTTTACATAATCTACAAACGTATTTTCCAATTATCTGGCAAAATCAGTTATTCAGCATTGCTTTTGTCCCACAGTTGCTGGATACGAGGAATTCTATTGTATTTTGGTCTGAGTTTGATTTTCGCAACATTTCTTTGCTGTCCCACCACCGCTGAAATATCTGCTGATGATACCTCCTCACTGTCCTCCACAAAACGTAAAGCAATCTCTATCACAGAATTTCACTGGTTTTTATTCTCCACATAACCTGAAGTTTTTCTTCAACTATAAGCACCACACATTTCCGATTAATCGACATTTCAACAAAAAAAATGTATCACACATTGTAATCTTTGCACAAAACACACTTCCAGATTACTGTAATATCCTGTATGTAGCCTGATGCTTCAAACTCCAGGTAAAGAATACACACTGACTTACAGTGGAATTCCTCGTATCCAGCACCCAAATAACCGACAATTTCAAAACAATAGCACTTTTGAATAAGAAAAAGAAAAATGAAAATACGAGGAACAGTCAGTAAATAAGTTACAAATTGAAGTAGCAATCTACGCTTTTAATAAGGTGTCTGAAGCTATCACCATTAGATGGCAGTAATATCAATCTGTGACAAATGAAATAACCATCTAGTTAGCTAACTTCGCATCTGGAAATGACACCAGAAGCCACATTTTTAAAGCAGACAAGAACCTGTGTTCACTTCACACATTTCCGTTATATGTTTTAAGCTTATCAATTAGAAAATGTCCAAAATATTTACACATAACGTAAAACTGCTTCTCTAATCAAATTTAAATTAACTTGAAGAATATATGAAGAGTACTTATTGGCTTTTAAAGAACCTGGAGGATCATTGCCACTCTCACATAAGCTCGCCATCGGTCCCTATCCTGAGCAAGATTAATCCAGTCTCTATCATCATATCCCACCTTCCTCAAATCCATTTTAATATTATCCTCCCATCTACGTCTCGGCCTCCCTAAAGGTCTTTTTCCTCCGGTCTCCCAACTAACACTCTATATGCATTTCTGGATTCGCCCATATGTGCTACATGCCCTGCCCATCTCAAACGTCTGGATTTAATGTTCCTAATTATGTCAGGTGAAGAATACAATGCGTGCAGTTCTGTGTTGTGTAACTTTCTCCATTCTCCTGTAACTTCATCCCTCTTAGCCCCAAATATTTTCCTAAGCACCTTATTCTCAAACACCCTTAACCTATGTTCCTCTCTCAAAGTGAGAGCCAAAGTTTCACAACCATACAGAACAACCGGTAATATAATTGTTTTATAAATTCTAACTTTCAGATTTTTGACAGCAGACTGGATGATAAAAGCTTCTCAACCGAATAACAACAGGCATTTCCCATATTTATTCTGTGTTTAATTTCCTCCTGAGTGTCATTTATATTTGTTACTGTTGCTCCCAGGTATTTGAATTTTTCCACCTCTTCAAAAGATATATTTCCAATTTTTATATTTCCATTTCGTACAATATTCTCGTCACGAGACATAATCATATACTTTGTGTTTTCGGGATTTACTTCCAACCCTATCTCTTTACTTGTTTCAAGTAAAATTTCCGTGTTTTCCCTAATCGTTTGTGCATTTTCTCCTAACATATTCACGTCATCCGCATACACAAGCAGCTGATGTAACCCGTTCAATTCCAAACCTTCTCTGTTATCCTGCACTTTCCTAATGGCATATTCTAAAGCGAAGTTAAAAAGTAAAGGTGATAGTGCATCTCCCTGCTTTAGCCCACAGTGAATTGGAAACGCATCTAACAGAAACTGACCTATATAGACTCTGCTGTATGTTTCACTGATACACATTTTAATTAATCAAACTATAATTAACATTAATGTTACAGCAACTGGATACAATAAAGGAAACAAGACTCTAAACTAGCACGATTATCAATTCGCCTCAGTAGTGCAGCAGATTTCAAAGCCACACATTTCATTCCTGTATATATTTTTTTCAAGTCATCAATAAATGTACCAGAAATGGTTGTGGTAAGCATCTAGGTATAATTATCTTCCTATGTTCAATGTATGAGTTTTAAATTATATGGGAAATCTTTTCTTAAATGCATATACTTACCTCTTTGGATGGTGGTCGAGAATTTCTTATAAACCTCAAAGTTCCAATGCTGTAGTTGTAATCTGGAACTCCTCGTTGATATGGCACTTTCACAGTTGTTTTATTATTTGCTGGAGCTTCTTTCTTCTTCTTTCCATCTAACCTGAAAAACACAGATTATACTATTTACAATAAAAGTTTCTGTAGATTGAAAAACGCAACAAAACACATATTAGTGCACTTAGATTATAGACTGATATATGAGTAGCTATTGTAATGTAGGCAATCTTTTTAATATTAGGTTTATTTTATGTTTGTAGTTGGCAACATGGCAGTATCTCCAATTATTATGCATAGTCTGGGGATGTGGGCAATGTATTGGAAACAGCTGGTAGCTTGTCCAGTATGTGTCATGTGGTAACCTTATCACTCTTTCATATTTTAGCAGTGATCTTTTATGTATCTCCTCTTTTATGAGATAGTTCTTTGTTATTATTTGTAATGAATGCTGTAGCAGAAATTTAAGCAGCTATTAACAAATTCTTTTGTGTGAGATCGTGCGTATTTGCTTGTTTTCCGCACAGAACCAATACGCGGTAAGTGTGAAATACCACATTCAGTATTCCCAACGTAACACACATAACAATTTCCCTCTTCTTACCGCTTAAGCGCGACATTCATTTTACTGCTTTAGGCTTTTAACATATTATTTTTAGAGACGTTTAACATAGTAATAATTATAAATTGGAAATTTACCACTGCAATTTCACCTAAATTGCACTGTTAATTATTGTTTTTAAATATTTGCAAAAATTAAGTAAACTCTACAACTCCACTAAAGTTACTGCATTTGTAATGCAAGTAACATTAACGAAACCGTGAAAAAATCAACAAGATTCCAGACTCATCATAGACTGGGGGGAAAAAAAAGACAGACGTATATCACGGCCTGCTGCAGTATAGTAAACACAGAAATCATTTTATAGGAACAATGTTGAAGATAGATATTTTGGTTTTCCGAAGTTGCCGTCATTAAACAGAAACCAACATGGAGATTTCATTGCAACTAATTAGAAATTCGTCTTTCAGGTATGTAATAAACGATCTTCGCACAAAATAATGTACAATACACGAGTGGTATGTTTGTTTTCATGTTCTCGGAAGTTAAAAAAGCTCAACTACGTTTCGCTTTTTCAATCTTTTCCTCGAACATGAAAACATCAACATACCGCTCTTGTAACGTATATTACTATTGTTTGACGTAGTTACTTTTAATTTTAAACACATGAAGTTTATTTTTGTTATAGTGTATTTTAATTTATTTCTTTAATTGTGAAAAATTGATACATTATTGGGGAAAAGTACATTCATATTCCAATTCAGCATAGTCAATGAGGGATAATGATGTAGACTATACATTAGAACTAAAAACTGCAGGCAAAAGTTAGAATTTGTAACCCACTGTTATCAATCACTATCAATTAGTAGAGGTCAGGTAATCTTGAACGCCAATGTATATTTAAATGTTAAGATGTTAAAGTGACTGCTAGGCTGCAATGTATAATTTACCAATAAATAAACATAAAACAATACTATTACAGAAGATAACAAAAGTAATCCTTCTGGCAAATTTTCCTTCAAAATACTTGGAAAAAGAACCCGGAAGGTACATGTATAATACAATTAAAACGTACCTGTTTCCTTCTCCTCGGAATGCAACGAAGCCCGTAGGCTCCGGCATTAGCTCAGCTGGATCTACAGCCATTTCTTCCTCTGATCTTTTAACTCGTTCCGGCTCCTTGTACCCAACTGGGGGAGCAAACTCAACCTGTTATAACAATGAAACCCACTGTCATCTTTCATTACTGATGGTTCTGGACACAAAACCACATTTTCAACAATACTACATCGACTACAAGGTTACCACGTGTTGGTGGAATTGGTAATAGTAGGCCTAGGTTTGTTTGAGCATGGTTCAGAATTGATTCTGAACTGTCTGCACGTGTGCAGTAGCTTAATGTAGGTTCCAACAAGACTAGAACTGATTCCAGTTCTCTGGTCCAACATGCTTTAGAACTCGTTTGAAACAAGTGAAATTGGTTCTCAATTGGAGCAGGAAATTCTGAACTGTTGACACATGCACAGATGGTTTAATCTGAAGTTATGGTTAAAATGCTTCGAGATTACGCAGGTTAAAATAAAAAAATAGTCCATCATGAGTGATTTGGAAAGTGATAGAGACATATTTTACGAAGAATTATGTTCGGAAAAATGAATATAATTTTAATATGAGAAGAAACTCCAAAGGTCTTGAAAGAAGAGTTGAAGAAAAGTTCCAACAACGTAAAATCCCGAAGTAGTTCTGACACCGTACACAACTGGTGCATGTGTAGGAAGAAGTTTGGTATTAGTTCGGAACACATTCTGAATCCATAGGCATTTTACATAATCATTTATATAATGTTTAATCTTTTAAACTTTCTAAATTGCATATTGCACTATGATTGCTACCTACTGTACTGATTTTTCTCTCTATTCCATATATGCATTTTTTAAATCTGGTCATCTGTTATGACAGGCGGATTTTATTATCATTACTTTTAGAAGTTCACAATTTTTAAAAGTTATAAATTTATCCTCCATACAAGGTTTTCGCTTATTACCCATATAGAAGAATTTTATAACATTATGAAAAATTATACAAATACACAGAATTCCTATGTTAATGGAGCAACTTTTAGTTACTTACATTCATATCACATTCTATAATACTGACAGCATTGCCAGGTTTCGTTTCCAGAACACAGAGTTCATAGATCCTTTGGTTATACTTGATGGCAATTACGTCTCCAGTTGTGAGACATGCAAAGCTGCGCAGGCCATTTTCTAGAACAGCTTTTGGATTTGTGATGTCTAGGAAATCTATTGACTGTGGCTGGAAACGCGAGAAAGTTGCGACTGGAAGAGAGACACTCTCGATCTGCAGAAAATCTCCCTCTTCAAGAAGTAAATTATGCATCATCTGTAACAATTCATCTAATTAATTTCAGTTTAGCAAAACATCATTAACTTTAAAATAAATTATTTCATTCCAAAAATAATTCTACTTTGGAATATGTATTATATGTCTTTCTCAGGTTAAATTTTACCATACCTGGTTAACATGTTTCGGCCTGCTATTGGCCTTCTTCAGAACTGGTTGTTGCTGGTCTTGGCGCCTTTTGTTTTGTTTCCTGTGGGGTGTATTTGTGTAGTGTAATGTGGAGTCAAAGAGTGTGTGTGTTCTGAAATTGAGTTGTGTGTTGAGAATTTCATTTGGATGTGTTTTTGTGTGTCTGTATATTTCATATTGTTCTAGTATGTTTAGTTTCTGGCTTTTTGGTAATAATAATAATAATAATAATAATAATAATAATAATAATAATAATAATAATAATAATAATGATTTATTTAACCTGGCAGAGTTAAGACCATAATAACACTCAACCAGGAGTAAAACTGCGTTACAAAAAAAGACTACAAATTTACAAAGCGTGGTGCCGACCACACCACCTCATTCTAGTAACAAGATCATGGAAAGCATGGCGCCTTCCATGCCCCCAAAGTGCCTTCATGGCATGTTACGGGATACCTTTACCTTTTTACCTTTTACACTACAATCTTACACACAAAACTGAATAAGATAATAATAATAAAATGTAAATAACAAGTAAGTAGAAATCAGACATAATATATAACATACAGAAAGAAAGGAAAAAGCATAATAAAATGTGAACAGCAGGTCAAAATACATGAGACATACAAAGTATAAAAATAAGTATTGATAGTAGTACTAATAATAATAATAATAATAATGATAATGATAATGATAATGATAATAATAATAATAATAATAATAATAACAATAATAACAATAATAATGATAATGATAATGATAATGATAATAATAATAATAATAATAATAATAATAACAATAATAACAATAATAATAATAATAATAATAATAATAATAATAATAATAATAATAGGATGCGTAGAATTACATGTTTGTTTTGATGTCTCTGTAGGTATGGTTAGCATTTGTGATGTGTTCTGCATATGTGGAGGTGTTTTGTAATTTTGTTATGACTGTGATGTGTTCTTTGTAACGTGTTTGAAATGATCTGCCTGTCTGTCTTATGTAGAACTGTTGCAGGTGTTACATTTGAGTTTGTATTTGTTTGTGTTGTTTGTGTGTTAAGATGTTTTTGTAGAGTATCATTTGTTCTGTATGCGATGTTATAATTTAATTTCTTGAATGAGATTGCAATCTTGTGTGTTTTTGTTTTCGTATGTTAGTGTGATATATTTTTTGTGTTCTTATGTTTGTGTTGTATTCCTATGTTTTTTGTGATCATGTTTTGTCTTTCGTATTACGTTGTCTATTATGTTATTTATTTATTTATTTTAGTAGGTTATTTTACGATGCTTTATCAACAGCTTAGGTTATTTAGCGTCTGAATGAGATGAAGGTGATAATGCCGGTGAAATGAATCTGGGGTCCATCACCGAAAGTTACCCAGCATTTGCTCATATTGGGTTGAGAGGAAAACCCCGGAAAATACCTCAACCAGATAACTTGCCCTGACCGGGAATCGAACCCGGGCCACTAGGTTTCGCAGCCAGACTCGCTAACTGTTACTTCACAGGTGTGGACTCTATTATGTTGTGTTGGGGTTGTATCCGTTTTCTTGTGTTATGTTTTGATTGTGTTTAGCTCTTCTTTGTAATCATGTTGGTTCATTGGTATGTTGAGTAGTCTGTGTACCATTGTTCGGAATGCAGCTACAGAGACGTCAACACAGACATGAAAATTCTACACATCCAACCAAAAAGCCAGAAACTAGACACACTAGAACAATACGAAATATACACAAAAACATATCCAAATGAAAGTCTCAACACACAACTCAATTTCAGAACACACACACTCTTTGACTCTACATTACATTACATTACATTACATTACATTACACTACACAACACACCCCCACAGGAAACAAAAGGTGCCAAGACCAACAACAACCAGTTCTGAAGAAGGCCAATAGCAGGCCGAAACATGTTAACCAGTTACGGTAAAATTTAACACGAGAAAGACATACAGTATAATACATATTCCGAAATGATATACAGTAGAACTTGGTTATAACGACATCCAAGAGACCTTGAAAATTATGTTGTTACAAACGAGTGTCGTAGTAACTGAGATTCATATTATCAGTCTAGTGAGGTGGAAAATAAAAAATAATAAACATAATTAGGCTTATTTTAGATTTATGTATTCACTTTTAAGCATACCATGAACACAATAAAATACATGTACAATTATAAATACAATATTCTGTATTAAAACAGTTTGTTCATTACTCACCAAACTTATTTACTGAGGAGTGAAGTAATCAGTCATTTTACTCTGTTGTCTCCTACTTGCCCGAATATACACTTTCTAAATTAAATTCTATGTTCATTATTTCAGTTGCAATTTCACTGCTCCTTCTCCCAGCTTCATACTCCCTCCTCTAGCTTCATAGAAATGTTCACAATTCTAACAGCTTCTAAAGTGTCACTCACTTCTTTTAGTGGCCATACTGTGTTAAAATGCGTGTAGGCTACTTAGTGAAAACTTCCTATCGAAACTGACCGCATGCAGGTACCATTAATACCGCATGAATTCGGGCAGGTTACAATGAGATGGGGAATCTGCCTGCATTCCAGGGGTCTATGATAGAAGGGAACAGTAAAGAATTTGCCAGATTTCAGCAAAATATTTCTTAAAATACTTTGGTTCTTAGAAAATTGTATTCCAAACTGAGGTTGAAAATGACGTTTTATGCGAGGTAGACGCATATACGTTTGTCGTATTAAGCAAGGTAGAAAAGCATATGTCTTATGGGGAATTAGTTGGGACCACAGAATATTTGACGTTATAGGCGAGGTGTCGCACAAAACGAGGTCGCTATAACCAAGTTCTACTGTAGTGTTAAAAGTTGTGTAATCAAGATGTATAATGTTACTTCTACATACCCAGTAAGGAAGGTACACTTTGCCCTCGTCGGCTACAAATTCCAACACTCCACAATGTGTTATGCGGTTTGTTCTCTTATTGGTCAATTTGAATAGCATGGGGTAAACTATGTTGAGACGAGTCAGTTGGTCCAAAGCTGAAGGAGGCATTATAACTGAAAACAGTGGTACAATTTTTATGATAGGCCTATATAAAAACACATTTCTATTTCAAAGAAATACTTCAAAATGCAATTCAAATGAAAACTACAAGTGATGAATTTAATTTTGTTAGTTTCTATTAGTTGTCAGATAAGCAAATGGCTCAGTTGTTAGATACAATTCATGCATTCTATCAGAGGTTAGATTAGGTCAGGGCTGATCAGCTTAGGTGCAGTTAATTCCTATTTTTAAAATCCGTATTCATCATGTTATGTCACTGCAGCATTAAAATCACGAGATAAATTAGTGTTCTCCAACAGTAACCGACATTTCTCTTTAAAGCTGTTTGTACACGATCAAATTTTCGCCAAATTCAATGCTACACAAGACTTTGAAGACTTGCCAATGCTTTACAAGTTTTATTATCAAATCACTTACAATGAGTCTTTGATTATCTTGAAAATAAGGCCGTGTCTCAAAGCTCACAAACTTAGTGACTACCAACTAGACTTGTAAACTACACACTGCTTTGGAAATGTATGCTTGAAAAATGTTTTCATCTATTTTTCAAAAACCATAACATCACGGAGTAGCACTGAATTAAGAAGGCAGTGTCCCAATGCATTTTCATTACGGAGGAAAAGATATTAATATATCACAATAATGAAAACATTGTAAAGGTACTAACAATGTCAGTGTTTAAAGTTAAATAAAATTTCACTTCCAAAGCATCTTCAATTTCATAACCGATCAAAAGATCCATGTTTGTTTAGTGGTCAAATATTTTCGTTTACTAGCTACTAATCTTGATTGCATAGAGCTTTGATCAAACTTCACATCCGGCTTTTAGTCAACAATCTAGTTCACTTCAGCTGAAAATGTGAGACCAAATAAAAATATGCATTAATCGATCAAAGATCTTACAAATATGCACTAATCGATCATAGATTTGACAATTCTTTGAAGGAATTGACCAATAGGATTCGAAAATATTATGGCGCCAAGAACCACAAAAAACATGGTGTCCTGGCCAAGAGAAGTTGTTAGTGAGGTAATTCAATTACAGTGAATTAAACCCATGCCTTTATGTGATGGGTTCTGTGGAATACTTACCACAATAAAATGATGAAAAATGATATATGAAATTAGCAATGCTTCACTTTTAACTACGTTTAACTAATTTAGATGTTGAATGCAGATGTGGAATGTTATTAAGAAAACCATGTGAGAAATGAAGCAAGATGTTAAATAATAAATTACTGAACTAATTTTATTGTAAATTAACAAATGAAAAACTTTCATTGAAAACTAAAAGAAAAATGCAACCAAATTCAGAGCTAAATTGGCACCCTTGGATATAAATAGGCTATTAATAATTTAGTGTATAAATATATTAATTAGTGTAGCCTACATATAGTGTTTCTAATAGGCTATTAAAAATCCCAAAGTGACTGTTGAAATTTAATGCATGATTATGGAGTCTCATAAGGTTCTTAGGAAAATATTTGGGGCTAAGAGGGATGAAGTTACAGGAGAATGGAGAAAGTTACACAACGCAGAACTGCACGCATTGTATTCTTCACCTGACATAATTAGGAATATTAAATCCAGACGTTTGAGATGGGTAGGACATGTAGCATGTATGGATGAATCCAGAAATGCATATAGAGTGTTAGTTGGGAGGCCAGAGGGAAAAAGACTGTTCAGGAGACTGATACGTAGATGGGAGGATAATATTAAAATGGATTTGAGGGAGATGGGTTATGATGATAGAGACTGGATTAATCTTGCAAGAATAGGGACTGATGGTGGGCTTATATGAGGATGGCAATGAACCTCTGAGTTCCTTCAAGGCCGTAAGTAAGTTATGGAATCTAATCACCATTAACTACACCATTTCCACTTAAACGTAGCTAGGCTATTTGGAGAAACTAGCACTGGGGTACCGGTAGTTGTGGTGATTTTTGAAGTGCAAATGGTTAAATTTGTAAGGGACTTTTTGTGGAGATGGATTTGAAAAGTTCAGGATTTTACAGGGAAATATTTAAAGAAAAGGAAATTATTCGGAAATGTAGTAAATTACGCCTGATATGAGAGGTGCATGGTAATGGAAGTGCAAACATTGTGGTTTCTAGTGAAGGAGAGAAATGTAATGATATAATTTGTTTCTATGTCCCTCATTACGCTAGCCAGTACTGATATCATCACTAGGCAAAAATCACCAGGCTTTGAAAATCTTGTACAAATTTGTATACGCAAGGCATAATAAAAGCCTAAACTAACCTAACCTGTAACAGATTCATATATGCAAGGCGTAGTATGAGTGTACACTAGCATAAAACTTTTGTAATGTCATCAAAATTATATTGGTATGACAGATAAGACAGTTGAAGGTGCATAAGCGGAGTAAAAAAAAAGGGAACTACCTCAGCACTAGTTTAACCGTCTTTTCTAGTTGCATGCTTTATTTTAAGTTAGAATATGTAGACCTATGTGAACAGTAGATTATGGGTAGCGCATTTATAGAAACATTTCAAATTATTAAGTACTGTGTTCTAGAACTAATTTTGTTATCCTAATGGGGTAATTATGTAGTAAGCATTAACCTGGCCATCTTTTCGCAGTTGAAGTCCAGGGCACATATTGGTACATTACAAAATATTTAAATTAAATGTTCAATGTTTTCTTATGATTGACATATTATATTGTCAGTCTCTTTACACTCTAACGGAGAAAGTATATTCCTTGGACCTCTATTGCGGGAAGATGGCGACTTGGCTGATGATTAATTACTACATAATTATTACGCTATATCGTACTGAAGTGAGGTTATTTAAATTTCCTTCCACCAAATACGCTCCCATCTTGCATGCCGGTATCAAGTCCGTAATCATCGAAGGACTCTCTTGGTAATTATAGAGGTGCTATTTAGACAGTCCTGATCCAGCCTTTGTCCCTGTTGACGTGAAATCCACCCTGTTATTATAACCATTTTGCCGATTACTGCTGTAGACCATGGCAACAGCATACAAGAGCACCCAATGCACAATTTTTTTAATAAATGCAAAATTTTTATGTATAACAACATATTATAGGCCTATGTTCACATGTAAACATTCAACTTACTCTTTCCACCTCGTTCGACATCATGACGTTCATTTCCAGGAAGCATCGACACCGAATAACATTTGTATTGTGTATTAAATGGACGTGGAATATCGGGGAACATATTAAATCCGAACTGAAAATTTAAAAAGTGAGGTTATTTAACTTCATGGTGATTTGACATATTCACACAGTAATACAATAACTTAACAGATTATTAATAAAGATCACATACCATTTTGGAAATTGTTATTATCGGACAATTAAATAACCAACGCCAGTATATAATTTACGGTATGAATTATGTATATAAACCAAAAATTACAATTTTACTAAACTCATTACCATGTCACAGGTCTAGCGAACTGTGAATAAAGTTTCGTACAGTGTCGCCAACTGACACAGGGTTTATTCCGCTAGACCAGTGTCAAAATCATGTCAGATTTCCGCCAGATTTAAAGTTTTTTTACTCGATTGTTTAACGACGCTGTACCAACTACTGGATTATTTACCTTTGATATAATATTTTATGATAGCGAAATGAGGCCGAGGATTCGCCATAGATTACCTGATATTCGCCTTACGGTTGGGGAAAAGTTCGGAAAAAATCCAACCAGGTAATCAGCCCAAGTGGGAATTGAACCCACGCCCGAGTGCAACTCCGGATCAGCAGGCAAACGCACTGCCGCCTGAGCTACGCCGATGGTTGCTAGATATAAATTGCACAAAATAAGTGTAGTATTTATAAACATGTGCGTAGCCTATGATGCAAAATTCGCAAAACAGAATTTCCTTATTAACTCACTACAACTGATTCCTCTCTGGAAGTACAATCATACTGAAAACATTCGCCCAATTTACGAGAGCAGTATGCCTATTAGTTTTCTAACGTATTTTTGGCGAGATAGAGATACAACCATTCGTACTTACGTGTTCAGAGAAGGAAAGTATTGTAGAAAATTTTATTTATTTATTCATTATTTATTTATTATTCATTTATTTATTTACTACTTATTTATTATTTATTTTGGTGAAGTTAAGGCCATCACACCACCAGAAATACAAATACAATAAAATAAATAAAAAGGAAAATCATAATATAACTGAAAAGAAGAATCATACTATAAAATTTAGTGATTAGTAGAATTGCATTAAATTTTTAAAGAAATCAATTTAAATATACTGTACTGCTGAACTCACTTGAGAAGTATAACGACTTGATTTTGTAATTTAAGATATCACCAACAAATGATTTTCGCATGACATTATAGGAATCTGTTTTTCACGATACCAATCACACATATTCTAAAATTCCAATAGAATAAAACCAAAAATTTTCCACAGCATGTTTCCTTAAAAATGACTTGTAACGGTGAAATATTTAATGAGTAATTCATACAATATTAACATAGCTAACATCAGGGAGAAGACTGAAGACTGCATATTTTTGGACGATTAATACTTCCCACTCCGCTCGACTCGGCTTGGCTGTAGCAACAAAAGAATCTACCTGCAACCCCCCGCACCGATGGCAAGAATACCTCAGGTCCCAGCGCTAAACTCGTCAGAGGAAGACAGTAACTAGATCACTAAAATTACCTACGTACTTGTAAACTAACCAACACACGTACACAAACCCAACTAACATCGCAGTATAACAATTTTTAGTCACACAGAGTTAGTGTGCACTCAATGTTGGTTGCTTGATGTTTGTCAGCCCACTTTGAGGTGTGTGGATATAAAGGGAAAAATTGGATCAGTGTCTGTTAGAGTTACCGGGTAGCTCAGTTAGGAGAGCGTTAGTACGTTTAACCAAAGGTCCCGGGTTCGATACATGGCCCCGGAACAATTTTTCCCTCGAAATTATTCAAATCAACTTTACAGGGAGTTATACCTAAAAGCTTGATTTGCAATTTTTAATCAGTTATATAACGACGCTGTATCAACTACCAATTATATGGATGAAGACGAGGTACATACATCAGGGGCGTATTTTGCGGGCTACCGGCGGTAGCCCAAGGAAATTACAAAAGAAAAAGTTTATAATATAACATAATGTAATAATTTTGTATTATTAGTTTTACCATAGTAATTAAAATTAAAGTAATTGTTAGATATGTTTTGTGTAATAATAGGGTCAGCTGTAGCCCAAACCCTTTAACCAGTATACGCCACTGACATACATGTGTTCTGTCCCTGAGCAGGCCATTCACTGTAAAGCCAGCATTCTCCAATCTTTCCTATTTTTGCCTTCCTCTTAGTCTCCGCATATCACAGTCTACTATATACAGTCACGAAGCTTGAGTTTTGAGGGTGCTAGAAACAATAGACTGCGACGGTACTATTTTGCATTGCCTGTAATGAGGCGATATTAGCGATCGTAGTGGTGAGCAACTATCTAATGTTTGCATATTTACTACGTATTGAGCTTCGCACTGTATATACTAGACTGTGCGCATATGATCCACATATCTTAATGTCGTCTATCATCTGATTTCTTCTACCCCAACTCTTCTCCCATTCACCATTCCTTCCAGTGCATCCTTCAGTAGGCAGTTTCTTCTCAGCCAGGGACCCAGCCAATTCCTTCTCTTTCTGATCAGTTTCAGCATCAATCTTTCTTCATACATTCTTTCCAACACAACTTCATTTTTTATTCTGTCTGTCCACTTCACATGCTCCATTCTTCTCCATATCCATATTTCAAATGTTTCTATTCGTTTCTCTTCATTTCGTCGTAATGTCCATGTTCCTGCCCCATAAATGCCACACTCCACACAAAGCACTTCACTACTGCTTCCTTAGTTATTTTTCCAGAGGACTGCAGAAGATGCTCTTTTTTCTATTAAAAGCTTCCTTTGCCATTGCTATCCTCCTTTTGACTTCCTGGATGCAGCTCATGTTACTGCTTATAGTACACCCCAAGTATTTGAAGCTGTTCACGTGAGACGATTGGATGCCAAAATTGGGGGGGAGGGGGATTTGCCACTGTACAGTAAAGAGGTGGTTGAAAATGTGGTCAAATACCTGATAGTATAATGCTAGCCACGCATATTTTGCTTTGGGGACTAGCCACTAGATGGGCACTATAAGTACAGAAATCAAATTATAATTCAATTAGATTACTTTTCTATATTTTTGTTTTTGAATAAGTTAAAAACAAGCAGTAAGATTCTCTAATAGCTATCTTTTGTTACTTCTGTATGAAATGTAGTAACTTACTAACTATAAAGAAACGTAATTACAGAAACAATTTTATGTAAATATTAATTAATGTCTCAATACTGAACTTCATCAGTATGACACACTGTTATTGGAAATATTTAATTGTAGTGTGACAGATTTATCCTTCGAAGAGGTGGAAAAATTCAAATATCTGGGAGCAACAGTAACAAATATAAATGACACTCGGAAGGAAATTAAACGCAGAATAAATATGGGAAATGCCTGTTATTATTCGGTTGAGAAACTCTTATCATCCAGTCTGCTGTCCAAAAATCTGAAAGTTAGAATTTATAAAACAGTTATATTATCGGTTCTTCTGTATGTTGTGAACTTGGACTCTCACTCTGAGAGAGGAACATAGGTTAAGGGTGTTTGAAAGGTGCTTAGGAAAATATTTGGGGCTAAGAGGGATGAAGTTACAGGAAAATGGAGAAAGTTACAACAGAACTGCATTTATTCTTCACCTAACATATTTAAAATTTTGAATGGGCAGGGCATTGAAATAAAATGCATATAGAGTGTTAGTTGGGAGACCGGAGTAATTTAGAGGCCGAGTCTTAAAAGAGACTGGATTAATTTGCACAGGATAAAATGAACCTTTCCTTACCATTTGTAGTTTGTGACAGATTACAAGAGTTTTTGCTTCCAATTCAAATTAAATTGTTGAAATAAAAATGTAATTCAAAGTCTTAAAAATAATTAAACTTACTCTTACTAGTTTGTGAGACTTAAAAAAAATAATAATGTGGTTATTTTATTTTAAAGTTTACTCTTACAGCAGACCTGCCAAGTCTCATGCACTGTGCGTGAGACACACTGATTCAAGGCCGATCTCACGCTCACACGCACAAGGGATGAAATCTCACGCATTTGTGGATTATCAAATTTTAAAACAAGACAGTATCTGTGATGATGTATGGGAAAGTGCTAAGTCCAAGATGAGGAGCAAGTACGTTGGTACATTTACCGAATGGATGTCATTTGGGCATATTTATCTCAGATGAAACTATGAAACTAGCAAATGGAGAAGTAAGGTACAAGAGGCTAGCCGAGGTTGAAAAATTGGTTTTGATAATTCCACATTCTAATGCTGGCGAAGAAAGTGTTTTTTCTATGATAAGGAAAAATACAATCCACTTTCATTGAAGATGGATTGTACTGTACATTATCATCTGTCTTGACCATGAAAAATGGCTATCCCTGAGCCACGAACCACCAAAAGAAGTGTTGCAATACAGAGTGAGATTTGTATAATTTACAATTAAGTGCAACATTTGGAATATATTAACTTATTTCGTGTTCTGTTGTTTTCCACAAAACCCACAAAACTGATGAATATTACATAAAATACGAGGGGGATCCAGGAAATAACGACCGTTTTGTTGTAATAATTAAAAAAATATATATTTATTTGAAAAAACAAAGTCTGTTACATAACTGAAGCTTCCTTTACTTCTCTACATAATCACCACCTACATTTAAACATTTGTCGTATCTGTTCACTAGCTTTAGAATTCCCGTGTTATACTCCTCTGCCGCCAGTTCATTAAGCCAGGTGTTCACTGTCTTCTTCAACTCTTCATCACTTCCAAAACGATCCCAAAAGACAGTAGCCATGACTTTTTGTGTTGAGAGAGTCTGTTTGAATTTTCTCGGTTTCTTGGGTGATGAGGGATGATGCCACCGACGTGATTGGCGCTTGATCTCTGGGGTGTTGTGAGACACCCAGGTCTCATCACCAGTCACAATTTGATCAAGAAAGGCGTCTCCATCTGTGTGATATCGCATCAAGAATGTCAATGCTGAGGCCATTCTCTGAGTTTTGTGTTGGTCACTCAGTTGCCGTGGAACCCATCGTGCACAGATTTTGTGGTAGCCAAGATGTTGCGACACAATTTCACCAAGCAAAGAACGAGAAATGTCAGGAAAGGCAATATGCAATTCGTCGAGTGATGTGCGCCTGTCTTGCAAGATTCTGTCGTTCACTTTAGTCTTCAGGTCTTCTGTGATGAGTGATGGGCGTCCGGGTCGAGTTTCATCGTGGACATTTGTTCGCCCATTGTTGAACATTTCGCACCATTTTCTCACATTTCTTTCATTCATTACAGTATCACCATACACTTCTTTCAATTGCCGGTAAATTTCTGCAAGTTTCAAATGTCGGGCATTCAAAAATCGAATCACACTCCTCACCTCACAGTCGGCGGGATTATCAATCACGTCGTTCATTTTGAAGTAACACAAAATGCACAATGGCGACTTGTTGCAACCAGTACTCACAACATTATGAGAACACATGTTAAGGAAGCCAGTTGACCTTCAAACAAGGAAGGGGAGTCAGCTGCGCGGCGGGTATGCGCGAACGGTCGTTATTTCCTGGATCCCCCTCGTAATTTGCATTTAAAAAAGATTGTGGTTTGGTAATGATTAATTATGAAATAAATGGATATATAAAAGAAATTTGTTGTCGCGCACATTTTCCTTGAATTTCATTCTTCCTGACTAGAGATCTCACCCACAAGGGAACCGTAGCTGGAATTCAATGAAAATGCTTATGTAAGCTAATTTTCGTTCGTTAAGAAACGTGGTGATAGTCATTCATTTCGCTTTTTCCTTGTTTATGAAATATAAGGACTTGAAAATCGTTGCTACTTATGCCGCTTCTTGCGCGCACTCGGATCCTCATAGTTACACGATATCGTATCACAGTTCTCGCATTAATGCTCTAGTCAATTTTTTCTTTTAACTCACATTAATACAGTAGGCCTACTCTTGCTCAAATACAAATTCAATTTGAATTTAAAATATATATTAACTTTGTGACTCACCTTAAATATTATAGTGGGATGCGAAATTAAGTGATTGGAACAAAGAACCATTGAACAGTACGCAGGCAGCACCTTCTGCACATGGCCACCTCATTCACCGGATTTCAGTGTGTGATTTTTTCTGAGAGGTTTCGTCAAGGACAATGTTTACATACCTTCACTTTCAATGATGTTTGGCGAGAATGGGATCACCGCCTGGATGTCTGCCATATTACACGTGGAGATCACATTGAGTGCATCTAAGGTCAGTTTAAAACTTCAATCTTTTCTCTTTCAAATGGTGGTCAGATCATGTATTAATGTTCAATACTGGTGAAAATATAGCCTTTTGAAATCGTTCAATAATTTGTGACCACGGTGTATATTACTGTATATTGACTTTAATAGAAGAGTCATAAGTAGACCTCGGACTTTTAGGTCCTAAAAATCTTAAATTAGGTACCTAAAATAGGCTCTATCACAAATCAAAATAGGTTCTAAAATTACAAAAATAGGTGAACAAAAAATGACATTATTTCATTTCCCATTACAAATTAGCCGAAACATTTGACATTATTTCATTGTACATGTCCATAATTAGAGCCAGAGTAAACAACTAACACCTTTTCTAAGTTTTCCACTGAGAAACTGCATCGTTTCTCAGATAACACCATCTTATATGCCGAAAATGAGCGTTCCACATCAACTGATGACATACCAGAGCATATTTAAATGTTGGTATTAGATGCAAGGGACCAGCACATTCATGTTCAGGTGTTTTGCCAGCCAAGATGTCAGCGACTGTGCGGAGAACTGTTAGTCCTGGGTTTTTTTGAAGCACTGATTTGAGTTTTTCAGAAACTTTTTCACCAACATAACCAGGAACCAAGTTGATTTTTTCTGTCACCTCTTCTATCAATCCCAGTTGCGTGTAGACCGGTTTGCCTGAAGACTCTAGAGCATTAATAATGTGGACCAGAAATACATAATGTGATTTGATGAATGCAATATCCCGTGCAATTGTTGGGTCCTGCAGAAGTTTTTTTAGCTGAAGTAATGCTCACTGCATCCTCCTCCAGTTTCAAAACAAAGTTCTTAATGTCCTCCAAATGCTTGCTGTAATATTCCACGGCCTGTAACCATGTTCCCCATCGGGTAAGAATAGGTTCTGGTGGAAGTGGCACATTGGGAAGTTGCTCTCGAAATAACTGAATCCTCGTAGGTGCTTTAATAAAAACCTTTTTAATTGTGGAAACCAGCTTATTCACTTGTGGATATTCAAGCCGTATCGTCTCAGCTACGCAATTCATGGCATGGGCAAGTCAAGTAATATGGAGCAAGGCAGGGTAAAATACTTTAAGTAATTTATCAGCAGCAATCATGTACGGGGTTGCATCAGTGTATATTACTAGCTGCGATTGTTGTCAAGGCACGACTGGCATACAGAATTACATAGCGTTTCCATATTACCAAATGTAAAATTAGGTAAAAATAGTTTCTAACGTGAAATTAGGTATTTTTAGGTTGTATAGGACCACCATTTTCGAACATATATTTCCATAATTCGTATATATACAACTTTTCTTTTGTATATATAATGAGGAACAAAATAGGTTTTTACCTAAAATCCGAGGTCTAGTCATAAGATATCAGCAGTATTTATTTACAGACACTTTCAACATCAAAGGTTATTCAGAGTCGTAATGCAATATGGGCGAAAAATGATCCACACATGTTGACTGGCGCTGAAATCTCGGATCCGATGGCAAACATACTCTCTGCTAGACTGTCAAGTATGGCCAGTGTAAGACTAATACTTACCTGACGTGGCAGCTGTCAACGAAGTATTTTCACTTGCAATAACAATGTTCAAGAAAAATCTAGAAAATATCTTCTTGTGAGCAGATACACGAGTCCAAAGGCAGGAGTTCATGGTGATAATTATTTAAAATATTTGCATTCATTTTTTTTTAATTGGTGGTGTTTTGCATTGTAAATTATACTAGAAATTCGCATAATTTCGCAATAATTTTTGGATAAAACTGATGAGTAGGCCTAATGACTAAAATCAAAGTTAACAAATACTAATTAAGTTTACTGGTAAGTAAGGTAACTGATGTTTCATTCAATTCTCCTATTGCAGTATTCACACATAACATTATTATAAACTATATAAAATCCATGTTTTCGATATTGTTCAACATGGAAAGTCGAACTAATTTCACTAATCCTTTCCATGTTTAATCCTTAGTACCGAATATACAGGGTGATCCCTTTGGGTATGGATAAAATTAAATCACTGTAAAACATTTACTACTGAACTTTTGATTTTATTGGAACTTTTAATGCTATTTCACAACAAAGCTGAAAGATGGGAGATAGCTCACAACTCAGAGCTTTTTTTTTCAATTTTCAATGAACCCCCACTGAGGAAAACCCTGCACAACTCAACCCTAACATGGTGATGCAACATTACAAAAATGTCCATTGTAAAATACGAGGGTGATTTGTTGAAAAGCTTGAGTAATTTTTATTCTCAGATCATCAATGTTCCTGGGTTTCTGTGAATAGACAATGTCCTTAACAAAACCCCACACGAAGAAGTCAGGAGAGGTTAGATCTGGGGAGTTTGGGGACCAAGCCAAGAGATAGCTGCTTCTCGTACTGGGTTTATCCTGCGACCTCCTGCATGTTTTTTTTTTTTCTCCATAAACAGAACCTGTTTCTACAAATGTTAAGATATCACAACATTATGGAATCGTATTTAACAAAACGGTACATTACCTGCACACCATACTCACGTCATAAATTCCTTTTCAGAATTCTTTAAAACTCTCAAATTTAGCATACCAAAGAACACATTATCTTCCTCTTCCCCACTGTTGATTTGTAGTAATGCGTCATTTTAATCATATACTGATTTATCCTTTGTCCTTTCAGATTATGCATTTTGTCTGTCATAGACAGGATGAAGATTTCCATTTTGTGATGTTCCGCCTTCAGTATAACCATACAATATTTTTCCTACTATCATAATAGCTTTATAATAATAAATTAATATTATCCATACCCAAACCAGACTGTACAACTACCAACCAAACTAGTTACAAAAGTTTCTGATAATAAATTTCTAAATTATGACATCAGACTCAAAGATTGTTGAGTTTATTAAGGGGTCTCTGTGGCTCGAATGGATAAATTCAAGGCCTGCATGGTCGACTCTGTACAATAATGTGATGTGATACATTAAATGAAAAATATTTTTTTGTTAATTGTTGAAGGCAAAATTCTGATTACAGAAATACGTTATTTTGTATTGAAATAGAGATAAACATGCTAATATTTGAAGAGATCCTTTTTGTTATAATATTTATAAGAATAGAATTTACAGAATCAAAAGGAATTTTTGCCTCCAAAGGGAATTTTCAGTCATTGGAACCTCTAGTGCCAAACAGCATAACCAAATGAAAGGACCATTGTTTAAGACCCCAGGTCGACTCTTGTACTTTTGAAAAGATTTGTTGGAACTTTGTGCATACAACACTAAAGATGGGACTTCTTCTCAACATGACCCCCATTGCACCCTGCACCTCGGTAACAATGATTTAGGTTTCTTTCGAAACGGATGTAAAGTCAAGAACAGAGCCCTGGGTTTGATAGAATAATGTCTGCCGTCTAAAAACCCCAGAAGAAGTCATTGATGATTTGGGGACACCAAGAGATAGCTTCTTCTCACTGAATCTCCCAATTCAAAGTTTTTTTTTTTAACACAGAACCTGTTTCAAAATGTTCGATATCACGATTATGGAATCTATTTAGGTACATTGATACTGCAGCTCCCTTTGAATTCATTAAAACTCTCAAATTTAGCATACCAAAGAACACATTGTGCCAAGTGTTTGTAGTAGCTCGCTTTAATCATCTGGATTTTCATTTGTCCTTTCAGATTATGCACTGTTGATTCTGCCTCCATCTTTTAATGCGAATATAACCAGCCGAAATAACATTTTTAAAAATTATCCATTCTGATCAGAAGATAAACCACTTTCTAGTTACTTACAAAAGTTTCTGGTTAATAAAACAACTTTCTTCAAAGAATTCCAGGTCAAGAATCTCGCTGGTAAAACCCCGTAATTAGCAAAAGGTAGATGTACTTATCAAAAGAAGTTTTATGGAGAGATCTACAGCGTTAATCAGTAAATACGAACTGAATACTCAAGAAACAAATGCTATAACTCAAGATTACCTATGTTTACTGCCCACATTTATGACTTTCGTCTCGAGTAGGTATCTTATTTTGGTTAATAAGTTTCAAAAAGGGAAAAATTATATTATTCACAAAAAGAATAGTATATTTATACCCCCAGATGTTTCTTATAACCAACTTGACAAATAAAATTACGGAAAAATACAAGGAAGGTAATTATCTTCCTGATAAGAAACAGGAAACAAGTGAATAAACAGTATAACAGTTTAAAATACTACTTGGTAATCGTTTTAAGAAACCAATATGTAATTCTTCAAAAATGATAAGCATAATTATTATAAAAATTTAATTTTACAAATCATGATCATCAAATCTGAATATGGATACTCTTCAGATGATCAGTCTGTAATATTGAGACATGAGCATAACTGTTCTCTCACTCTCTCTATATATATATTTATGTTACACTTCAAATAATTAATCATGGGGCCCAAAATCCTTGCATTCTCATCAATCACACAATTTTATTGGTATAATAGAAGCAGAAGATGAGAGCAATAAAATCGAAACAAAAAAAAAAAAAAAGAAAATATATAAAACTTTAAAAATATAAATAAACATTAAACATATTCTTTACATATAGGGCGTAGCTTTGTGAACAGCAATGGTTACTCTATGCATCACAAACTAATTGTTTACATTACAAAAAAATCTGTGTTACAGGAGTTATCATAAATAATGCACTGCAAATGACATCACAAGAAGCTGAAGTGATTATATTTTATAACCTATCGAATCCTGCTGTTTGAATACTCATATTACCATCACTAAATAAATTCGAAACTAAATATAAAAAGATATGTGCATTTTTATGTTCACCTTTCATCAGATCTGTAAAATATTATAAGTTTACAATCTTTTCTTTATCCATGATGACCAGATGAAATTCTTTATCTCCTTTAATCCATCTTTCAGACCAACAATGAATGTCCATTACGTCACTGCAATTTTCAAATTAATAAACATAAGTAAATAACGATATGAAATTCTGATGCAACATACATTATATTTCACTTAAATATATAAAGGGATCAAACGATAAAAAGAGTGATGGTAACTTGTGCTGGTGATACACTATACCTAGTTTCACAAAATTTCATGATTTTCTTTTAGTCTTTCTTGCTTTCATAATTAATTAGATTCAACTATTGAATAATCTACCATGTCCACAAAAAAACTCACTGACCCATTTTTAAAACTAGTTTTACAGGATTTTTATCGTGGACAATTTTTTACTATCGTTTGCATTTAGAATAGCAAACTGTACCAATCTTTCTACAACACTTTTTAATTTTAACATTGTTAATATTACCAACTTTGCATCTAAAAAAGTTACAATTTTTTTGTACATCTCGTAACTTTACAGGTTTCTTTCTTTATAATCATTACATTCTTGCACATGTCCAACTACGGTACTCATTTAAAATGAATGTGCACGTTTTATTTGCGTAACTCAACTCATTATCTTTGCTTAAAAATGTTAATTAAAAATGAACCTCCGGATGTGGACAGTAAGAGATTGAACCCTGTCTTCTGACTTCAAAAATATTCTAAAACGTTAAGTTCCTTGATTTTACATTGTCAGATTACAATCCTGTATACATGCTATATTCGTGCTTTCCACAGTTGCTCTGAAAGCTTAAATTCAATCTGTCCAAATTACTTAGCACAGAAATAAATTAAGTCGATGATATAAATTAATAATATCTTCATAAAACAAGACATTGTTAAATTACAAATACACAGCCATCCGCATAACCACTGCTTATGCCTTAAAACTATTTATTTTTCTTGTAACACTTTTTTCCACGGGAATCTGAATTGTTTTTCAATACTGGAGATTTATTTATATTTAAATTTTGGTTATGAAATTTCAAATTTTAAATAAGATGCACTTCTATTTAAAGCCACATGTCATCTCTGGGCAAAAGTAGAGAATTTCGGTCTTTTTTTCATTTATTTATGAACAATTTACGGACGTAGACATTACCAAGGTAAAAATAAAGAAAACCTTAAGAAAGTAAAGTATGAACTAAATAATTAAATTTCGGGGAGAAAATTATATTGTCTCAAGAAAGATGGTACAGAATCAGTCTCTTCTGCCAAATATTTATGTGCACTTTCATAAAATGAACCAAACCTGAACATAATCTTACATTCATATATACAACAAATATCACGCAAGGAGAGGAAAATTATTGTAAAATGTGTTTTAATTATTCCTATAAATGCAATAGCAGAGACTGAATATAATTTTGAAATACTGACATAAAATCTTACTTCTTGTACAGTACTTATACCAGTACTTTTAATAAAATGAATTTCAGAATTAATGTACCTTCTCAGCACCAATTAGACTGACTGTTTACAGTAAAAAGTGACCAACATTACACATCGAATGGTGATTTGACGAAACTATTAAGGGGACACTCTGGAGTTAAAAATCGATTTTTGGGCATTAGATTTGGTGATTTTGGTAAGTCCTCTGTCGATGTACGATAGAATAACCGAATTAAAGTTATGTACTTAAAGATTAATTTTTGGTCGTACAGAATATATCTGGTATGGTAACAATGATATTATTAAAAGAGAAAAATTCGCTTCGGACTTAATACATGTCGAACTTGGAGTCAGGCCACAAAGGGGAAAACACTAGAGAAGGGGGATTCGATCTGGTGCTGTGGATTGAACTTTGGCGTAGCTCAGTGGTTAGAGCACTTGATACATAAAACCAAGGATCCGGGTTCGATCCTCAGCGCCAGAGCGAATTTTTCTCCTGTAATAATTAAAAGTGAGTGTTAAAAATGAGGTTTTTAAATGCTTTGATGTGCAGATATAGTAGAAACTTTAAAATGAATTTACCACAACTGTTTTTTTAAGACTCTTGATGCTTACAATAAATATCACCCAAAAATTTAGAAATCTTCTCACCATTCGTGAGCTGCCACAAGGGACAAAAAGTACTGAACCACAGAAATTTTTACAAGTTCACTGGACCATTGATTTTGTTTTAAAAATGAAATTCCTAGCTGCAAATAATTTTTTTGAGATTAGTGGAAATATACCTATTTTTAGAGAGGTAAGTGTTAGAAAAAAGTAAAGAATGCTACTGTACTTAGTTTGATTTCGAATATAGGTGATGCTTCAGGAGAGCAATTGATCCTTTCAATGCAGCTAAGGTTACAATCGGAATAATAGATGTAGGTATTCCAAGCCTCTTAAACACATCTTTCATGAAGAGAGTAGCGGTACCTCTTGCTCCAACCAGAAGTCCGATTACTTCAAGCTCTTTTAGCTGGTACTTTTGGAGGTAATATGGAATGGTAGGATTGTAGATATTCTTTTTTTCCTTATCCACTTCTGCTGGCTGTTCCTCATCCGTTTCGAAACGCACAGTGGGATCAATTATGTATCCAGATCTTGTAGATTCCTTGAAAGCTATTATATCTATGCGCCGTGTACTGCCAGTGACGGAGAGACCATGTACTTCTTCAAAGGTGTTGTAATCGGCATCTTTAAGGGCAGTGGCTATAATTGATCGTACTTGGTGGTGTATAGCGTTTTGCAGAGCTTCACTGTGTGGACAGGATCCCAGGACGTGTGCAAGAGTTTCAACAGTTTACTTGTGTTATGTATGTCAATGACTCCTGGTAAAAACAAAAGTAGTATTTATCTAATGTCTGGTAAATTGATTATAGAATCATTAATCTCCAAAGAAAACAAATGAATAAACATTAAGAAAACATTTTATAGACAAAACAGCTTCTTCCTGGCTTCTGTGAGTGATTGTAGGCCAGGACATATTGAAAGATGATGTTGGTCCATTTCTATATTAGAGTTACACAATTTGTAGGATAGTGTCTCCATGATCCCAAAACGGAAGAGGTGTTTCGCCAGTAAATCATGTCCTGTTGTTAGACGAAAGGGTGCAACTGCACTTTTTTTCTTGGCTGAATTTGGCATTTTCAGAATTTACTCTATCCAGTGCTTCTCAGATACATTGTTTTGTAGAATTTCAAAATTGTGTCTTGCCGGACCTTCTTAAACAGTGTATTTCTAATTGTTCTTAGCAGCTGTTGAAATTTGGCTAATTTATTATCTATATCTCGAGAATGAATATAGGAGAGATTACAGCCAAGATAAGTAAAAGCATTTACTTGCTCTACTCCAAATTTATTGATAACTATTTTAGTTCTTATAGAATTCCGGTTTTTACTAATAAAGGCCATGGTTTTTGTTTTGTGTATAGAAATTTCTAAATTGTACTCTTTTGCTTTTTGATATAGCCTATGAATTGCCATTTGTAAGTTGTCTTCGGTGGTAGCTAATATAATTAAATCATTTGCGTAGAGCAGAATATTAAGGGGTTTGGCCAAATCAATTTGCCAGTCCTTAATAAGTGCATTAATATATATATTAAAAAAACAAGGAGACAGCGGACAACCTTGTTTTAAGCCTTGATTTGTTATCCTAGTCGTTAAACTAAACTTGTTATTAATTTTAATTTTAATCTTTGTGTTTCTGTACATGCTTTGAATGGCATAAATTAAATTTTGAGGTATCCCTTCTTTCTTTAAAATGCTCCAAAGTGTTGATCTATTTACAGTATCAAATGCTTTTTGGAAATCAATAAATGTTATGTGTTTTGGAATATTAAATTCTTGATGTTTCTCAATAAGTAGGGCAAATGTAAAAACTCTGCTTTAGTCTGCTATTTATGATTTTTGCATATATTTTAGTGGCTGAATTTAATAGATTAATGCCTTTATAGTTAAACTTAACTTTTCTATTTCTTTTTTTGTAAATGGGAACCACTAGTGACTCATTCCACTCATCAGGTAAGCTTCCATGGTTCCAACAGACATTTATGAAATCTAGGAACTTATTCAGGAATGATGGCGGGGCATATTTAAAGAGTTCAGTACTGATTCCGTCTGGTCCTGGTGTTTTCCTGGATTTGCTTTTTTGAATTGTAATAATACATACTTTCATCAAGTAGGACATAAATAAAAATTCTCGCAAACATTTTGGTAATACAATGATAATTCATAACTATACAAAAAAAAAAAACCAACAGATGTGAGATACAGATGTTGCTTGGTGTACTTCAACATTGCTTAACTGTCCCCCTTAATTTCTACTCAATTTTTCTTCTCTCGTATCTGAAAATAACATTTTGTTATAAAGTTAAGAATTATAAATTTCTAAATAATTGATTAAATGGCGATCTTACTCGTGTTAATTGTGTAAGCATGTGTGACTTACAGCTGTTTCGGTGCTTCTTCACACCATCCTCAGAGCCTACTAGATCTCGGTGTCATCTCGAACTTCGCTACCTGTTGTGTGGGTGCGTTCGATTGTTGAAAAGTGTCAAAATGTGGTGTCAAATAGTGTGTGTGTTCTGAAATTGACCTGTATGTTGAGAATTTGATCGGGGTGTGTTTTAGTATGTTCGTATATATTTCATACTGTTCTAGTTTGTTGAGTTTTTGGTTTTTGGGTTGTATGTGTAGGATTTCCATGTCCGTATTTATGTTACTGTATGTGTGGTTAGCATTAGTTACGGTATGTGTTCGGCATATGTAAATGTATTGTGTCCTCTGGTTATTGCTTTAATGTGTTCTTTGTATCGAGTTTGGAATGATCTGCCTGTCTGTCCAATGTAGAAACTGTCGCAACTATTGCATGTGAGTTTGTATACGCCTGTGTGGTAGTATTTATTTGTTTGTGTTGTTTGTGTGTTGAGATGTCTTTGTAGTGTGTTTTCTGTTGTGTATGGTATGTTGTATTTCTGTTTTCTGAATGAGGATGCGATCTTATGTGTGTTTTTGTTTTCGTATGTTTGTGTGATGTATACATCTACATATGCCGAACACATAACTAACGCTAAATAAATACAATAACATAAATACAGACATGGCAATCCTACACATACAACCCAAAAACCAAAAACTCAACACACTAGAATATGAAATATACAGACACATTAAAACACACCCTGATCAAATTCTCAACATACAGATCAATTTCACAACACACACACTATTTGACACCACATTTCGACACTTTTCAACAATCAAACGCACCCACATAATAGGCAGCAAAGTTTGAGATGACGCCGACATGGATAAATATATAATAGGATGCGAAACTGCGGTCAGCACCATCTGGATTTGGGGGTTTGAAATAAGGTGATCAGCGCCCAACGTCATAGGTGGTGAATATTAGAACTACGTGTTGGGTACATTACCCAGAGTTCTCTGTTTATCCGTTCGAGATATTGCTGTACGGGAGAGTTGAAGAGCCGAGATGGCGGACTGAAACTTTCTAATAAGTGAACATGAAGTGATACGTGTGTGTATAAGCAGTGTATGTTAAACAGTGGTGTTTATGGACGTTGTAAAAATAGTGTTGTTAAATGTACTGTAAAGTAGAATGTATTGTACGTAGTTCTTGCAGACTTTTCCATTGTGCTGTACAATAAATACCCAAAGAATACAGTCCCAATTATCTAATCTTTTGCTTTATTTTTTGTCTCTGGTTATATTTTAATTGGGTAGTGTAAAACATATCGTCTCTTTTATCTTCCTGTTGGCTCCGGTAAGAATTTTCAGTAGAATATGCTGCGAGAAATAAAACTGTAAATGTTTTATTTTAAATTGGGTTAGTTTTGAATATCGATGAGGGTGGGAGGGAATACTTTCTGCACAGTTTAACATTTTCGTCACCAGGTGCGCTGTTAAATGCATGGAGTAATTACTCTTTTCGCTACTTGGTGCGCTGCTAGATGTAATAACGCCCCTCCCAGAAATAGATGGCAGCAAGATCAATTTCTACAACAGCGCCTCTAGTATGTGTTACGGGAAACTCATTAAGTTTCGCATCCTATTATATATTTATCCATGACGCCGAGATCTAGTAGGCTCTGAGTATGGTGTGAAGAAGCACCGAAACAGCTGTAAGCCGCACATGCTTACACAATTAACACGAGTAAGATCGCCATTTAATCAATTATTTATATTCAAGTGTTAAAAGTAGTGTACGAAAGATTCAACATGGATTATAAATTTCTATTTAAGAAGTTCTTTACCGGTATTTAACGTTTCTTATGATAATGGAATATTAATTCTGAAACACTTTTTTTTGCAAGTTCAGGTGTAATGGAAATTCATATTCATTATACTGCAGTGCACTTTTACCAACGAAATAATGTAAGTAACAAATATGGAAATAAAACGTTTTTAAATATTACTCATTATCCATACCGTATCAAAAGGAAAAAAAAGGTTATAAAATTAATTATACTACAAATAATATAGATAATGTCCACTTCCATGAGTATCACTGTGCTCTCTATGATATTTGGATTTCATAGAATCAATTACATTAACAAAACAACTATCTGCTCAATTAAAAGTAGCAGATACAAGAATAAGAACACACACAGAGCTTTTAACCTCTTTTCGATAAAAAACTATGATATGACTGCAATGAATGTCAACACGACAAGTCATAAAAACTTGTTTCTTTCCACTCAGCAAACTTTCCAATGCACAATTATGGTCCAAAAAGGAATCATATTATATCACCCTGTCTTCCTTAACAAATATAGCAAATAACTCACTGCTGTAGATGAATACAATGTATCTCCATGTGGAATGTAAAAGTACAGAAGCCATAGTCTAACCCTTCCAGTGACGAGTTCAAATAAAAATCAGCAGAATAGCCATATTTATGGTAAACTGTATTGTATATTTTCCATGTTGCTTCTTTAAAAAGTCTACATGTCTTATTGTGGTTTTCCTCAATCATAAGGTCCCAACGTTCTTGTATAAATGTACAATTCTTAACTAGATTCTTGATACAGCATATTTAAATGATCTTACAAGTATTAAAAGAATTTGAACACAAGCATAATGTTTCCAAGCACACTTGGTACAAGAAGACAACAACTATTTTATTTAAATCTATGTTCAGCTTAATGGCTGGTCAAATACGAAGTATATTACCACAGTCTAGTATATACAGTCGCGAAGCTCAATACGTAGTAAATATGCAAACATTAGATAGTTGCTCACCACTAGGATTGCTAATATCGCCTCATTATAGGCAATGCAAAATAGTACCGTCACAGTCTATTGTTTCTAGCACCCTCAAAACTCAAGCTTCGTGACTGTATATAGTAGACTGTGATATTACTTTGCTGGCTATCAAGATGAAACACTAGTAAGTATTTGACACAATAAAATCACTGACATGAGATGTTTTTATAGTTTTGAAAAATAACAAAGAAATGAATAACGAAATGGGAAGAAATATAATTTCGTGCATCCACTGCTTTTATAAGATAAACATTAACAGTCACATACAATGGGTGGGAGGGGATGTCAGCTATTGACCCCAAAGGATATCTTTAATATTATCTCTTTTACAGGGAAATTTGTTTTATGCTTTTATGACTTTTATTGTTGTTATATTATACACATTGTAACAAAAATCAATTTCGACAGCAGTTAACTGTCGAGTAAAATTAATTGTTGTCGGTACATGTACACATATTTGGGGCTAAGAGGTATGAAGTTACAGGAGAATGGAGAAAGTTACACAATGCTGAGCAGCACGCATTGTATTCTTCACCTGACATAATTAGGAACATAAAATCCAGACGTTTGAGATGGGCAGGGCATGTAGCACGTATGGGCGAATCCAGAAATGCATATAGAGTGTTAGATGGGAGGCCGGAGGGAAAAAGACCTTTGGGGAGGCCGAGACGTAGGTGGGAAGATAATATTAAAATGGATTTGAGGGAGGTGGGATATGATGGTAGAGACTGGATTAATCTTGCTCAGGATAGGGACCAATGGCAGGCTTATGTGAGGGCGGCAATGAACCTCCGGGTTCCTTAAAAGCCAGTAAGTACATGTACACATTAGATTTCTTATTTTTATATTTATTATATTAAACTCAGTAACAATAATTGCAGTTAGAAGATTGTATTTCTTTCTTTCACTGTAATATGTCTAAGAGAAAGTATTTGACGGATGCAGATATTGAATTGAAGTACGTAATTTCAAAAGTAACCTAAATAAATTTAGAAGAGAAGCCAATACTGGAGTTGGAGTACATTCAGTCCTCTTTCCACATTATATAGCTGTAGCTGAAAACAAATCTAATTTTGATGCAGAAATAAAAGCAATGCTGTCTTGTTAGTAGATTCAAAAGCAGCAATACAAGCGATAGCATCAAACAAAAGAACTGTTACAAGAAAAATCAATGAGATAAGGAAATTAATAAAAATTCTTGAAAATACACAGGCTAAAATATGTTTTCAGTGGATACTATCACACGTTGGCATGAAAGGTAACGACATTGCTGATGAACTAGCAAGAAAGGGGACAAGATTACATAGACAAAATAAAGCTATGAGTACTCAGACATTAGGCATCAAAATTAAAACTAAATTAGAAGCAGAAATACTCCATAAATATAATCAGGAATCACAAGGGGGGAAAAAATGGGCAGAAATAAGTAAACTTTCTACATATAGCTTAATACTCAAAAAGGAAGACGTAGCTATTTTCAGGTTGAATAAAGACATTACTGCCTTACATCACATCTTTGCAAGACTGGAATTTACAACTCAGAAGAATGTCCACTATGAAACATATCAGGATCGTCAATGAGCAAAGAACTTCTGCTTCAATGCACTAAACTGAAGAAAGAAGTGCAGCAGTACAGAAATCTGAGTTCTCTTTAATAATAATAATAATTTAATAATCTATTTATTTAATCTGGCAGAGCTAAGTCCAGTAGGCCTTCTCTTCCGCCCAGCCAGGCTCTAATTCTAATTGAATACAATTGGTTACATAGTTATTACATTGATATCTAGACCATAAAACAACATGAAAGTAAATAATGAAAGTTGGATAAGTAATGTTAGTGTGACAATAATAAACAGTGGTAAGAAATGGTGATAATAATAATAATAATAATAATAATAATAATAATAATAATGAGATAATTTAAATATTTATTTTGCGATATATATAATCATTAAACACTGAGAAACCTGAAGGAGCTATTATTGTTAACAAGAATTGTTAGAAAAATATCTCGTTAGCCTATTCTTAAATTGGTTTGATGTCTGACAGTCCCTGACATTACTTGGTAGGGAATTCCAAAGCCGAGGAACAGCCACAGTGAAAGAAGATGAATATGTGGATGTTCCGTAGGAGGGAATGGATAATATTGAGGAGTGTTGTGATCGTGTGTCTAGGTTATGATGGGTGGATAAATTTTGAAAATGAGACGCAAGATAGACAGGAGTGGAGAAATGCAATATGTGAAAGAGAAGGGAAAGACAGTGGATTTTGCTACGATCTTCTAGTCGGAGGCAGGACAACATTTCGAGGGATGGTGTTACGTGATCAGCCCGGCAAATATTGCAGATGAAATGGACGCCACATATTATGAACACGTTGTAGTCTCTGTGCCGAAGTAACGCTTTACTGGGAGGCAAGAAGCAAAATGGGTTAAATGATCCCAAAAACGGCCATTGGAAAACAGCAACAGTTACTATGCTGCTGTTACTTTTCGAATGCCCTAGTATTTTCGGATTTATAGTGCATAAAAACATAAAATATTTCCAATGTTTTTGGCACATAAAAATCCTAGCTGTAGTCATGATTAATGTTTACACAATATAAATACTTTTTCTCTCTTTACTAAAAGAATTCACACAAAACTATTTTTAAAATTGGGATAAAATAAATAATACTGATTAGATGGCAAAGGTAAGATATTGTTATGTATGGTTATGTCGCTATTTGTTATTCGTATATTTGTATCTGGAATATGTTTCAAATCAACTGAAGTGACAGCTTATGTTTGAATGTTCACTTGTAGACTATGACTTCTGTAGATTTACATTACACATGCAGCATCATCATTATCATTGTCGCCATTGTCAGTTTCATTCCCCATAGCTTACTCTATTATGTACACGATAGTATATACATTCACATTAAAGTGATTCTTGGTGCTTTCAGCCTTTAATCTTTCTTCTGAACTAAAATTATTTAATTGATGAACTAGTGGACTTACTCGTGTTAAATATGTAATATTTTTCCGGCTTACAGCTGTTTCAGTGCATCACACACCATCATCAGAGTGTACTAGATTGCGGCGTCATCTCGAACTTCTCTGCCTGTTAGGAGGGTGTGTTTTATTGTTGGAATGTGTTGGATTGTGTAGTCGAATAGTGTGTGTGTACTGAAATTGATCTGTGTGTTGAGGATTTGATCGGGGTGTGTTTTAGTGTGTTTGTATATTTCGTATTGTTCTAGTGTGTTGAGTTTTTGGTTCTTGGGTTGTGTGTGTAGGATTTCCATGTCCGTATTTATGTTATTGTATGTATGGTTAGCATTAGTTATGTGTTCGGCATATGTAGATGTATTGTGTCCTCTGGTTATTGCTTTAATGTGTTCTTTGTAGCGAGTTTGGAATGATCTGCCTGTCTGTCCTATGTAGAACTTGTCGCAACTATTACATGTGAGTTTGTATACACCTCTGTGGTCGTATTTATTTGTTTGTGTTTTTTGTGTGTTGAGATGTCTTTGTAGTGTGTTTTTTCTTCTGTATGTTATGTTGTATTTCTGTTTTCTGAATGAAGATGCGATCTTATGTGTGCTTTTGTTTTCATATGTTAGTGTGATGTATTTCTTGTGTTCTTGTGTTTGTGTTGTGTTTTGTGTATTTATGTGTTTGTTAAGTTTTTGTTTTGTCTTCCTTATGATGTTGTCTATTATGTTTGGATTGTATCCGTTTTCTTGTGCTATGAATTTGATTGTGTTCACTTCTTCATTGTAGTGTTGTTGGTTCATGAGTATGTTGAGTAATCTGTGTACCATTGTCCTGAATGCAGCATGTTTGTGTTGTACACACACTACAAAGACATCTCAACACACAAAAAACACAAACAAATAAATACGACCACACAGGTATATACAAACTCACATGTAATAGTTGCGACAAGTTCTACATAGGACAGACAGGCAGATCATTCCAAACTCGCTACAAAGAACACATTAAAGCAATAACCAGAGGACACAATACATCTACATATGCCGAACACATAACTAATGCTAACCATACATACAATAACATAAATACGGACATGGAAATCCTACACATACAACCCAAGAACCAAAAACTCAACACTCTAGAACAATATGAAATATACAAACACACTAAAACACACCCCGATCAAATCCTCAACACACAGATCAATTTCAGTACACACACACTATTCGACTACACAATCCAACACATTCCAACAATAAAACACACCCTCCTAACAGGCAGAGAAGTTCGAGATGATACTGCGATCTAGTAGGCTCTGATGATGGTGCATGATGCACTGAAACAGCTGTAAGCCGGAAAAATATTACATATTTAACACGAGTAAGTCCACTAGTTCATCAATTAATTATATTCAAGTGTTAAAAGTGGTGTACGCAAGATTCAAAATGGATTAAAAATATTTGTACAATCTGATAATTAAGGGATGAAAATGTAACATATCTAAGCAACACACACTTCCCAGTGACGTCATACTTTTTTCGACCTGCAAACTGAAATATACAGACTTTCCAGCCCTGCTGGAAGTAGCAATCACTTACACAAATGAAGAAATGTGTTGTTTTCTGTCAATACAAGAGGCTTAGGCGTGTTGCAACATAATAATTTACACTTACTCTTCAAACAGATTTCGTCTTTCTTGCAAAAGTTTGTCCTATTTCACAGTAACACAAAGTCTTTTGACTGCACTGATTTGTACAGTACTGCTAATGTACGGGGTAATTTTCTATATATTAACTTTTCTTTGCTCATTTAAGTTGTAGCATGACTTACAAAGCATTATCAAAAAGTAGAGCAGTGAAACTATACAGCACAACCCCAATCTTGAAGACTTATTAATAGTGGACCAGAAAATATGTACAACACAGATACTATGAAAAACAATCCTCTTACAAAATTAAACCAAGTTCGTATGTCATTTTTAAGATGACCAGACATACAGAGATATTCTAGGCAAATTCAATTTTTACACTATTTTCCCTTTCCATCAGTGGCGTAGCATGAAATTTTGAGCAGGGGAAGCTAACTCAAGTTGTCTTTCATGTACATATGAGAAAACGTATTACAAAAATATAGTCTTAAAAGAAATAGTAGTCAATGTCAAGTCAGCAGTCCGAAGATTGGTTGGAACCTCGTAAGTAACACCAATAAGGCATGACCTCAAATGGTACATGGTAAAATATGATTTCATGGTTTACACATATCTCTAATAGACACGGTCATTTGTCTTTTAAATCGCACTTTTGTTCGTAAGTCAGTCTTGATAATAGAATTGTCCTAAAAATTCAAGTAAATTGGTGTCAGGAACTGTTATTTCACTCATTATTTATTATATCAGCCACAATGCACACTAACACTTCAACTGAACACAACTGACGAAAAGGGATAACTCGGAAACTACTTATTTTAAATGTTAAAGCTAGCTTCTTGCGAGCCTTGCAACTAGGGTAGTTTAGTTAGAAAGATATGGAAAATCTGCAGAGTGGGTTACACAAAAGAATGAGTGAAAGAAATCAGTCTGCTTGGAAGCTGGTGTGTGCAGGCTTCTTGTTTACTGCTGCATCACAAATCATCCTGAGCTGCCGCATCACAATATTTAACGCATAAATGTAAACTCTATTAAAATTAATAAATAATTTTGTTCATAAATTGCAGGTTTATTATGAAATTATTATTAACTGGGGAAGCTGAGCTTTTTAGCTTACATTAACGCTACGCCACTGCTTTCCATAAAGCGAACATTGTTTACAAAATCTGTGTATGTGTGTGTCCTTACTATATTTTGGATCAATGGGCAACATTACATGGAACTCTCACAGAGAGAAGAATCCAAAAAGGATAGCTGCCCTTGAAAAAAGGGTACTGAGCGGTAACAGCACCTAAATTAATTATAGATCAACAATATTCTATTTTAAATTTAAATTTTATTTTTATTTGATTTTATTTTAAGTTATTTTTTAGGCGCAGCTATCCTAGACAAATTCAATTTTGACACCATTTTCCCTTTCTAAGAAGGGAACTCTATAGGAAACACATACGAGTGTCGGTTTTAATTCGATTTAATCAGTTATTAATGCAAAATATAATGATTAACTGGCAAGTGTTAATTATATAAGCACGTGTGGCTTACAGCTGTTTTGTGTATAATGAACACCATCATCAGAGCCTACTAGATCTCAGGGTCATCTCGACATCGCTGTCTGTTTGTAGGGGTGTGTTTACATGTTGAAAAGTGGAGTCAAATAGTGTGTGTGTTCTGAAATTGATCTGTGTGATGAGAATTTGATTAGGGTGTGTTTTAGTGTGTCTGTATAAAACAATACGAACTATACAGACACACTAATCAAATTAATTACATAATTAACACTAGTAAGTTTGCCATTTAATCAATCATTCAAATTTTATAGTTACATTTCAGAACTGTATCAGTTTTCTATTCTTCTCGCTGTTATTGACAAGTTTTATATTGTTTTCAAATTTTGAGAATATTCTGTGTTGGTTGGGTAAAGGGAGGTAAACATTTCATTCCAATTATACTGATTTAAACTATCACTGACCACATTGTTACTTCTTTCTTTAGACATCATCCTGATAGTGCTGTATTTTCAAAATTGTCTCATAATAATCTCTTTCTATTATCTAATATTATTTGAAATATATTAACATTCTATGTATTTTAGCTTAATTCTGCTACACAGTTTATTTCAGTGTTTAATTAATAGTTCAGAGTATTTTGTTGTTTAATTCGTAAATAACTCTTGTATACATGTAACTCTCATCTAAATTAAATTGTTGAATTCTTTGTAAGTTCATGCATATGTATATTATATACTTTTTGCTGGTTGAGTGGAAGAGAAGGCCTTATGGTCTTAACTCTGCCAGCTAAAATAAATCATTATTATTATTATTATTATTATTATTATTATTATTATTATTATATATAACTTGAATATGCATCTGTAGCCTGGAATTCCATTACTTCAACAGATTCGGTTAAATTGGAAAATATTAAAAGAAAATATATTTCCTTATGTGCTTTTCGATTTATACCCAATTCCTCTGACTTTAACTATGAGATTACCTGCAAATATTTTAACTGTTGTAGCCTTTATTCTAGACGTCAAAATCTTGATTATCAATTTCAATGGTGATATTGATTGTGGGTCTATCATAAACAACATCAGCCTTCGTATTCCTACAAAAGGTTTAAGATTTCAAAAATTTTTTATAACAGAAATTCAAAATCACTTTCTCCAGTCTGTAGATGCATAAAATATGCCAATTTGCATGGGCACAATTTAGATCCTTTTAAGGTATAGTTTCGTTTTGATTATTAGTATTTACTGTTGTTGTTATCTATTTTATTTATGTATGTTTTTGTTTATTTAAGATATTATTTATTTGTTTTTGCACCTTTGTATCTTCTGTTTGTGTATTGTGTTGAACTCTAATTGGCCTCTGGCTGTTGTTCAGCACACAAATATTAATAATAAATAAATAAAAAAATTAAAAATAAATAAATTATTATTATTATAAGCCATAAAAATTAATTTGGAGATAAATGAAAATTAAACTTCGGACCTTTATTGGAAATAATTTTCTACACAAATAAAACACATCAACTGGTAGTGTTCTTTTGATTTTTGCACACTCATTTGCATAATTTAACTTTGTGTTCATCTGGGGAACAAAACTTCATCTCACAAAAAAATAACTTGTCCCCCTTTACCCGAACACCACAGTATTGTTAAATGAAAGGATCAACAGATTACACTACACACAAATCAGTTTTGTAATGTAATTCTTAGTAAAATCACTTACCACACTATGATTTACAATCCTAGAACATCACATAATATAAAATATATCTCTGGTCATCTTAAACTTAATTCACTTATAACACATTTTTTTTTAAATATCTGAACATTAAATTAAACCATTACACTTCAAGTGCAACAAGTCATATATAAAATAAAAACTACAAGATATAAATATTAAATAAAAAGTGCTTACTAATACAAAACTAAAAGAAAACAGAGACCAGGACAGATACCAGAATAAGGACTGTGAGCACAAATATAAATAAATCTGACCGATTGTGACACCCTAATTCATGCCACCGGGTGGGTCCCATTCTCTTATGTGTCCTGACAGCCTCATGATTTCATATCACACCACTGTTTTCCTCTACCATAATACAGGTAATAAAAATTACTTTCAGAAGCTGCCAATGATTTGGGGGGAGAGGGGACTTTCATTATTGCTTAGCTGCTTGGTAAATGCCTTTCTAATTCATACGATGCTGTCCTTATTGCAGCACGCATGTGAAGAACTTTTAGGCAAACCTTTCAAAATCCTACAACAGGCAGTGGATTATATTTATGTCCATATTCGTAATAATTAAGATTTATAATACTTCAATAGATATTTAGTATACATTCAGCTACTGTGGGAAAGATTTTATTCCTATATCACTGGAACTTCATATTTCTTCTTACTCTTCAATTCTTTGGTACTGGTATATAAAAATATTGAGCCCTATCGTACACTCAGAAAAAAACATTATAACATGTTATATAACAACAACAAATGTATTCCATTCAGACTATAACTTAAGTTATTCATTTCTATAGCCAGATATGATGTCGAGAGTGCAACTTTTTGTTAGATTTAACCCTCTTATTCTACATTCAAGTATATAAGCGAGTATATAGACACACGGCAACTTGGTTTTGATGACATTCCTAGATATCTGCTATGGATACAACACAACCAGAAAAAATATTGCTGCAATACATGTTTGCATATTTCATTATGACTGAATATAAAGTCTGAATGCTTGGACCACAATTAATTTTCTCTAGCAGGCTATACATGTCTATTTCAAAGAAGTATGGAGTTCCCTAATGTTAAAAAAAATTAGATCCATTTACTCATATTAGTTTTTAATTTATAAAAATAAATGTCTAAAAGGTAGAATTCTAAAGATGCTAAATATACCGCATATGTTTTGCAATATTACTAAACGATATTTCAATACTTTCATTAACCAATTCCTAAACTGCTGTGAAATAAAAGAAAATTAAACTTTGGGGATTAAATTAAAAAAAAAAAAATGTTTCGCAACCTAATGCAAGACGTCCACAATCAATAAAAGTTCTACAGACCAGCAAATAAATTTCAAACGCACCAGTATTGCCTCTTCTGACAAATAATACATAATTATTATACAGGGACATCATTTTATTTTTACTTCAACTTTTATTGTACCTGAGTTTTTGAATGTACTTCACTCCCACCCCTTCTACTAACGAAGTTCCAACTGTCCTCCACACAGAACCAAGGCCGCAGTACTGAGTTAGTGATTATAGTACGTTTCAGAAATATGTTCGCGTTTTCCAGTGACGAAAACTTCCAATATTGAATTATATTTTCGCACAGGTACTGTCGTCCGTTTGCCTACGTCGCATCCCGATTTCCCCCACCTGCTTCTGCTCGCTCCACTGTAAAGACTAGTGGCTGGGCTTTCTTAGCTCTTTTCTGAAAACAATTTCTATTAGGAATTAATTGGACGTCTACATAAAATTATGCAACTGTTTCAAGTAACTTAAATAAAAGGGCGTCGTTAAGTAATTAACTGTCACGTGATTCCTCTCCCCTTTCTGCGATCCTGCGACATAACCACTTGGACGGACAGTAGATAGCATGTCTGAGTAATTTTATCTGTGCGGGTCAGGCAGAAGTGAAGATTGAATTTACAGTATGAAAGGTACTCTTTTATAGAGTAGGTACAGAATTATTTCAACATGAGTTACTAAGAATGAAGGACGAAACTGGTGATTGGAATTAGATGCAATAGTCTATAGTGCGATAATATGCACATTAGAACTGAAGCCTGTATCGAAATGAACGGCCACCATTTTCAAAAATGTGTTTAAATATCCATATTATGATTATTTTTCATTTTAACTTCATTCTCTATATCGTATGCTAATATGCTGTAGACAGTATAATATACACTGCATAACGAATACGTTCGCATGGACAGCTCAGTTCGTGAGTAAAAACACTCATTGTTAATACTGTACTGTATTTTGATTAAACAAAAACCTAATGAAAATGATCAAACTCAAAATCGCGATATTTCCTAGTTTACGTAAATGGATGAACTACTTTTCTTCCCTCCTGTACCTAGTAAAGTGATTTGTTTGTATTTTACGCCAGTATCATCGAACTCCAGTCGTGGAAGGAGGTAGCAAACGGTGTTTCCGGGTCTCAATTATTAATCCAAAGGTACAGCCAGGTTAATATTAGAAATGTTAGTAAAAATAAAATGATGTCCCTGTATAATAAGAAATTTCTGCTTTTCTTCATGCATATGGCTGCTTAACATATAAAAATGATTGCCAGAATATTTCCTTGTGATTCTGTACACTGTCTTAGTTTAAAAAATTCAATATACAGGGTGAGATAGAAATATGGCTACATGTTTCATCACTTTGTGTGATGGCAATGTCATAACTGTGGGAAATGAGACATTACCATTGGAAGGGCAATTCTTCAGATTAAAAAACAATATACAACAAAACCAAACAGAGTCACTTTATTGCATCAAACTGCTTGCCGTTCACATCAAGCCTAAGATTCGCATTCCTACCAATCCTTCTCATACAATGACTGCCCGAACTGTGACTGATCTACATTTTGAACGTGTCTCTTCAATAACTCGAGGATTTTCTCTAGCAATAATAAAGACAGGCGATTAACATTCCTGTTCACATAGAACACAGCTTCATCAGCAATAAGTGCAATGAGTGACTTTCCGAAGCATTGAAGATTATGCTTGGATACTCTGGTTGGTACTGTTCTTTAATTTTTTTCTAACAGTAATGTTTCATTTCCTGTAGCCATAATACTGTCGTAAGATCAAGTGATCAAACATGTAGCCATATTTCTGACTCACTCTGTACATTCATAATCTGAAGCTGGTTGTGATGAATCGTATTCTTGCAAGCTCTCACGCAATGACTATAAACTTCTATGTATAAGTAAGTCGAGATTAAGAGGGTTAGTTTTCTAGGTTTTGATCATAGTTCCTACTTAATTAGATAATCAGAATGGGAAGAAATTTCTGTTAAAGTAATATAAGACTATCATTTATGGTATAATAATGTGGAAAACTCGAGTGATGTTCAACTGTAAATAAATAACAGGTTTGGGACATATTATACAGAGTGTTTCATATAAACATATGTCCGAAAATCCTTAGTTTTTCAGTTATTAATAAAAGAACATAATGAAACATCTGTTAGACATTATCAGCTTGGTAGCAAATGTTGCAACTTTAATCAATTCAGAAACTCATAACAAATGTTCAAAATGTTCTTTTCTTGCTTCCACACATGCATGCATTCCTTGGCAACACATAGCCATCAGCAGACTTGTATCAATAACATCATTCGATTATCTAATAAATGAATATTATCGGTTACAAACTTAAGTTGTTGGATTATTCCTCGAAACGCGTTGAAAGTAAACTTTCATTGTTATGAGTTTCTTAATTGATTAAAGTTGCAACACTTGCTATCAAGCTGACAATATCTAACTGATGCTTCATTATGTTCTTTCATTAATAACTAAAAAACTAAGGATTTTCGGACATTATGTTTATATGAACTTTTTTTTTTGTGTTGGCATGAGAAACATGCCCCAAGGTTTGTCAAAGTATTTTTGAAACACCCTGTATATTTCCTGATGCATACGTTAATATTCTATCCATCCAGTTATTAGACAAATTATATCTCTAGTACGTTATACAGTTATCAATATGATATTCAAGATTTGAACAAGAAAATAAAATCATTTTATGATTGTACAGTAAAGATTCCCGAAATATTCGCTGTTTTCTTTGAAGACTTACACTAACACAACTCCTATGAAAAGAAACAGAAAAATGCTACATTTACGAACATGACTCAGACTTCGTCATTATACTTATCACATATTTTGCAATGATTTAGTTCCTTTACTTTGTCGTGAATGATATCTATGTTTATAGTTCATTTTCTATTCTGGATTGCTCATAAAAATGCAATCTTTATAATCCCAAAAATTAAATTATCTTAGCTTTATATTAACTGTACAGTTCGAGTAATGTATATAATTATTTTCAACAAAAATCTCGTGATATACTTCTATACTGCACTGATTCTCATATTATTTTTTTTTATCACGAACATCAGTACTTAAAATTGATAGAAACAAAAACGTATTATTAATCTTTTTTAATGCGATTCTGATTGTGTTACATGTGAACAAATCAATCCTTTAAAATTATTTTCGGGTATTTCTTCTCGAATACAAAGCAGATGTTTACAAGTGACTACGAAGACCAGATAGACAATCCTTCAATACAAAATACGACCCAAATTTTGTTCAGTCAGCATTTGTTACGAGGAACAAATTCTGACTGTATGCTTTGATATATGTCTCTCTTCCCGATCAAGCGACCAAAATTTATACTTCTACATTCAGTCTCTTTTTCGTTGCTCTATTTCTGTAATGGCTAGGGTTTTTTTTTTCTTTTGTACGGAGGAGGGACTCGAAGGTTTACACAGCGAATAGGGATTATAAAGAATGGACACTTCGCGTCGGTACCTTTGATGTAGCCGGACTGATTTCAATGACCTTCAAGCCAGCTAAAGCGTGAGATTCTGCTTTCTCCCTAGAATTGGCGCTGACATCACACCAGCTAGCAGTCGACAAAGCAGAAATATAACACATAATTAATACATCTAGGTACATTATGTACTCTAATAAAATAAATTGGATCCATAAAATAATAAATCCGTCATTAACTGTAATGTCTAGACTCTTAGAGTTCCTTTATAATGAGAGTTGAGACGTTGACCTCAACAACAATTAAAATATGTAATGATTTGATAGCGCTGAAAATGGAAAAACAAAACTCTTATGAGAAGTAAAACCATATACCTATATTATGTTATATTATATATAAATTAAACGAATTTGATACATAATTTTATAATATAATTTATTATATCTGAAATATAAAAAATTATTATTACAACTAGTTTGTCACTGAGAAATAAGGAAAAGCTGTTAACTTGAATTTATCTGAAGCAAAGCATTACTGGATTATGCAATAAGGTAGGCGATGTTTGGATCCTGTGCCTCAACTATATTCTCAATTATTATCGTAGCGTATGCTCGATTACACTAACCTCTAGTGCTTGAAAGTGGAACTAAATGCCAGCACACAGAGAAACAAAACACAGGAAAATTCGCTCAGTGTCCATTCTTTATAATCCCTATTCGCTGGTTTGCACTGCATCCTGAGGCTTTTTGTGCTTACCACTCACTTCAATTTTTTGATTTCATTCGTGTAGATATCTTAACTTCCTAAAATTTTATCTGAATATATTTTCAACAGGACATATGATTACAATTAGAAATCCGTAAAATTCGCGAGACGTAAATAATGTTAACTGTTCCAATTTTGCCATGTTTTAAACATTTCTTTACACTTCTTCCCATAACCCCCCAAAAGGCATTTTGAAACGCAAAATAAAGCAAAAGAAAAAAATATAATGTAAGCTTTTAACGAATTCTAGCAATACTTTTTTTTTTATTCGCGAAATCTTAATAATAATAATATATTTTTAACCGAATGAGTTGGCTCGGAGGATAACATTTGAGAGGTTTCAGATTCAAACTCCATGGCCGGCCAATTTGACTGGGATTTTTTATGGTTTCGCTCAGTCACAAAGGCAAATGGAAATTTACATAGCATGATTCATCACCGCCTCAATCACCAATATCATAAACATTAATCAAAATCTATAATAAGTTACATGAACACAAGCCAACTATAACAAACAACAATAGAAACAAACTCAACAATAGTAAAAAAAAAAAAAGACCTATTGGTAACTTATACTTAAAGATCTTATACATGCGATTTGACAACAGATATTAAAGTGTGTATAAATAAATTTAACAAAAAAAATGAAATAATGTATTTTTAAGTAATATTTTCATAATTTCAGTCTTCTTTCCTTTTTCGATGGCATATTTCGTTCCATTTTATCAACAAATAAATGCAGCCATGTACCAGTATCAAAACCTATGCAAATATGTAAAAAAACTGAAAAGTGATGGTGAAAATCCTGCATATACCACTCTCATCATGTTTAATAACTTAACCCAGGATTATAAAACTTGTAAATAAGTATGTAACTTTAAAATAATACCGTCAAATTGGCAGTAGCACCGAAATACTGAAATTTTAAAACGAAATTCCCTTTAAAATAAAACTGCTTTCACAGGACACTAATAATAATAATAATATTAATAATTACAGAAAACCAAATGTTTTTGTTCTATTTCTACAAGGGTCATTCATAAAGTAACTTCCGTTTTATTGTAACAAAAGTGGCAATGTGGGTATAGGATTTGTTTACAGTAGTATGAACCTACAAACTTTGATTTATTTTTATACATAGTTTCGGCTACATTGAGACACTTATCACAGCGTTTAATAAGATTTTGAATACTGCGGTCATAAAAGCCTGTGACTGAAGTCAATGTGTGATGCTGGACTGCAACTCTTCATCATCATCATCATTAAAGCACTGTGATGCAAGCCACTTCTTCATATGCATGAAAGGATGGTAATCAGTAGGTGCCAAATCAGAGCTGTATGGAGGATGACCAAACACTTCCCAGTTGAAATTTTGCAGTTCAGAGGCAGTACGCTGCACAGTATGTGGGCATTGTTGTGCAAAAAAACCACCCCAGAGCGCAACATGATGGATTTCAGCCGCTTTGCAGTTTTTGCCACAAGAAATATTATCAGCGAGTGCATCTTATAGCTGGTGGAATTCTCAATTAGAGCACACATTTTGAACAAGTGTAGCACTGCGAATAACAGCTACATGATTCTCTCTGTACCACTGCTCGAAGCAAACTGAATCACTGAACATTCACTGCAAACACGGCATGCTGTATACGAATTTTATGAATAGCCCTCATTTAATGGTTACAGTTATGCTAATTTTACAAAATAATTTCAATAGATATTTTTAAGCCCAAGATATTTTATCTGAAAGATTTTTGGATTGGAAATATTTATTATGTAAGTGATAATAAATTACTCTAGCCTGAACATTTTTGGGCATGTACTGACAATATAATTGAACTATTTTGTCTCATCATCTTGTGTAAGACCAGTGGCGGTGCGTCAATAAGAGCACAAGAGCACGTGAACACCTCGTTTCCATTAATGCACGACTAGTTTTATTATTTAATACCGTATTGACGTAGTGGGGATGTATAATATCAGAATCGAATATTTTAAACTTCCCGCATCTTGCATAAACTTCTTATCTAAACATGGCAACATGCGTTCACGTACGAGCCGTGCTCTTTCCAAGAAGGTTACAGCAATTACACGCATGCGCGGGAGAAAATTGTCTTTCGCTCGCCGCTTATGACTCGTCAAGAGCACAAAGCGTTAAGTGAACAGTGAATCTATCTTACAGACGTCAGGTGCATCGATGCCTATCGTTCACGTGCTATATCTCGAGGAAGAAATTTAATAGTCTGTATTTTAGCCTGTAGGTGTCAGCATGTCACTGTAGGAACGTGTACTTTATGTGGATGTGTGTACAGTGCTGCTACGAGAGTGTAGTTTGCGAATTACTATACTACAGTGTCGGCATATAGCATAGTTTGGCTTTCAAAGACGTGCTGGCTGAATGTGATGGTGATATGAATTTAAATATCTGTATGGTGGTGTATATTATTTAAGAATAATATTTACTGGCATGTATTTATAGTAATCAATCTATGGGAATGGGATTACAGTATGGTATATGCTATAGTGTATCAGTGTGTTGTGAACCAAAATATATTACTGAACACACGCTTTTGTAAATAATGGCATAGTAGTATGTATTAATTTTTAACAAACGTAAACAATGAACTCTGTTCAAGCAATTTGGAACAGTGCAGAACTGGATAAACTGGCTTACCAGAAAAATTTGGAAATAAAAAGGCTGGGTTTCATTATTATCATTATTATTATTATTATTATTATTATTATTATATTTTATGTTCTTTTGAATTTATATACGGCTTTTTCGATAGTGAAACATTGGAATCATGACATTTTATATTAGGCTAAACGAATGATTTCAAATTCTCTTCGATTTTGGAACACAAAATTGTGAACACATATAATATTTTATCACGAGCCGCCACTGTGTAAGACAGAAGATAAAAAAGAAAATTGTTAGCCAATTTCGACTGATTCATTGTTTTGTTTTTTTATTTCAAACAAAGACCCATTAATACTGCGTAACATTATTATACGGATGTCCACATGAAACCTGATACTTGGATGCGGTTTTCAGCATGTTAATCAGAAACTGTCAAAGTTTTTATGGGAATTTTGTTGAATCGCTGAAATGCGTTTTTTGGTTGCAGGTGGTGAATTTTGGTGAAATCTGAAATCTGACAGTGAAGGAGATATGGACACCTCAGGAGATGCACAATGTGCATCCTGGTTTATCGAGACACGATCAGTAAGCCCTAGTAAGTCATTCACAGTGCTGCCATGGAATTGAACTTGCGTGTTCGACTGTTCACAAAGTCCTTTACAAGAATCACCATAGTTCAACTAGTGCAAGCTTGCTACATGTTCTAAGTTGTAACTGGCACAATGGGCTTTGTCTCCTATTTTTGTAATAAGAATTTGGTCATCAGCAAAGAGTGTGGTATCTAAATTTCGAAAATGGTTGATTATTATTCCTTCATGAGTTCTTAATCTTCATTGTTCAATTAATAAACGGAAGTGGTGAGAGGTTACAGCCATTATTTATCCGTTTCTTTGAAAATTTTTTGGTTTAATTATGTCAATGTTGTTATAGACTTATCGTGGCAATTATTTGATCTGGAACATGCCCATCTTTCAGAATAATAGATAAATTCTTGTGACTGACCATATAAAATGGTTTATGTAAACAATAAAGGCTAATTCATTCATTCATAGTTTTCTGCAAAATGTCAGGTCTTTCACTGCAAACCCAGCATTCTCCAATATTCCCTATTTTATGCCTTCCTTTTAGTCTCCGCATATGATCCATATATCTTAATGTCATCTATCATATGATATCTTCTTCTGCCCTGAACTCTTCTCCCGTTCACCATTCCTTCCAGTGCATGCTTCAGAGGGCAGTTTCTTCTCAGCCAGTGATCCAACCAATTCCTTTTTATCTTCCTGATCAGTTTCAGCATAATTTTTTATTCACTCACTCTTTCCAACACAGCTTTATTTCTTATTCTGTCTGTCCATTTCACATACTCCATTCTTCTCCATATCCACATTTCAAATGATTCTATTTGCTTCTCTTCGCTTCGTCGTAATGTACATGTTTCTACCCCATACAGTGCCACACTCCACACAAAGCACTTCACTTGTCTCTTCGTTAGTTCTTTTTCCAGAGGTCTGCAGAAGATGCTCCTTTTCCTTAGTAAAAGTTTAAAGGTTAAATGTGTTGGAATATTACAACTTCTATGCTTCCTGATGATTCTGTTTGTCAGTGAGAAACAATCATAGCATTATTTACCTGTTCTAAAACCATTTTTCTCTCCTCATAATTTTGGACTATAAGAATTGTATAATTTTCCTGTAATTAATTTGGTATGCATTCTGTAGTCACAATTCTGACGACTGATGCATTTGTAACTGTCACATTTTGTTTAATCACCTTTCTTACAAATTGGTTGTATTATTGCTTCTGCCAGCTGTCTGATGGCCTAGGTCCTTTCTCTTTAAACTCTGTATAAATGAAAATTAAAATGCTGGAAATATTAAATTATATAAAATGTCTGTTATCAAAAGCAATATATGATATTTACTATGAGAATACATATAACTGAAAAGCATCTTATTTATCAACAATGTGTAACAATGCATAAAAAGATTTAAATAATTGAAATGTTTTAAAATATTCTTTTTTATAATTAACCGTTCCTACAATAATTTTGAACTACAGTAAAACCCCGATTATCCGTCACCCTATTAACCGATTGGTGGATTATCCAACTAACTGTCTTTCTCTGTCGCAGAAAAAAATATGAAGTACTGTACATTATATTAGTACCAATTTTTTCTACAGAGTGTTTTTTTTACAATAAAGTGCTGAATATTAAGAATTTTACTGTGGATATTTTATTTCCTATTAAAAATGTTTGATTGATAAATGAAATTTGATGTGATTATAATGATTGTTAAAGTTATTATTGAGTAGATCAGAAAATAGATAATTCATATTTTTTCTCCAATGTTTATAGCCACTAATATTCATCCCATATGAACCTTTACCCTTACGCATTATGACCTACTCTTCGAGTGGCCGTACTGTTTAACTTCTATGAAAAATGTCTTCTAGAAGTGTCAAAAGAAAACATGTTGTACTACGGAAAAAAGTGCCAGTAATTGAGTGGTTTGGGAAAGAAAAAATGTGGTCCATTTCACATCACAATAGAAACAGGAATTACAAATTTGCGCGATTTAGGCTAATAAAAAACAAAATATAAACTGTATAAAATTTGTAAATCTACAACATGAGACCTCTACTATTCCTATCTTTTCATAAGGAGATTCCTTGGCCATTAAAAACCAGACTTAAGTACAATAAATAATGTTTTACTAACTGACTTATAGGATAATCAAACATGAATTGTAAAAACCAGACTTAAATTAGTGAACTTCTGATCCACTACCTGGCGTATTAAAAGAAAAGACCATGGAGGAAATTACGAAAATATTATGTACTTAGTTTATGTAAACTTTTTATGGTATGGTTTATCTGATGTTTTCGATTAACTGTTCACTCCACCCCCTTCGTTACCACGGATAATAGAGGTTCTACTGTATATGAAAGAACTCAAGAAATGTTTCTTTTTTAAGTACACAAAACTGGAAAATTAGCAATGAAAACAGAAAAAGAACAAGACTAAAGAATTTAAGTTAGAATAATAAAAAGGGAATAACGTAATTATTTTAAAAACAAAAATACTTATTTTTTTTTGGTTTGTTCCGATTTCAAGTTTTCATTTTATCTATCAGTGTCTTATAAAACGAAAGTGATCAATGTAGGAACGTTATTTTAAACATATGGGCACTGTAACATCATAATATACACCTATAAAATACCGTACATCACATAACTCCTACTGTATGGGATTATTGCACAAGTTTGCTGTACCCACTGCAAATGTCGGTAGAATTATTAAAACAAAAAGGTAAATTTGGCTAAATGTTGAAAGGGAAAGTTAATGTGGGACTTACGCCATAATATTAAGTCACAATAAATAATTTTTCCTTTCAAAGTATAACATTGGTGTTTAATATTTTTATCTAACAATGACTGCAAATATTTTAATACTAAAATCACTGAAATAGACATATACTTTACTTTAATTAGGTTTCGGTATTTACTTACTGTATTGTGCTATTTAAAACTTAAATTATACTGTGAAGATTTTGTAAATATAGTTTGGGAACCACGATTATCTCAATATACTCTTTAGCTGCGAACAGTAACAATCTTTGTTCCTAAAAAGGATATTACAATGGTAAATGCGCTCTCTCTCTTTTTCTCAGAGAAGAATTTACGTAATTTTGTAATGTATAAGGTCTGTTAAAATAATATTACGTGTAACACAGCTTCCAGTCAAATATAGGCTACTATGAAAAGTTCATAACAAATACCAGCCTATTCTGAAAATCTTAAAAGCACTTACATGTTAAGTATTTGCTCTTGTAATTTAGAAATTTTACGATTGTCAGGCCCACAAACCTTATTATCTCTATTTTTTTTCTTTTCCCCAAGTTACGGACCATTATGGAATACATCAGCACTAGTCATATAGGCATATAAGTAAACTTACGATATATACAAAACAACTTTCAGACTGTCGCATTCACACACTTACTCTCCTCAATCACGCATCTTGTGCTCCTTTAGTCAGAAATAAGCCAAATGGAGTCTTCCAACAGAATTACAATAAACTAGAAAACCCTAGCTATTAGTCTACTATCGTCATCTTTCTCTCTTTCAAAACAAAAATGAGAAAATAAAGACAAAATCTGAATTCTTCTGCCCAAATCTCTTCTGCAAGCTTGACTTTCACTTCATATACTGCACTTCAACAAGTTAACCAATCACACGTATGTTTGTTTCAATTCACTCATCATAACGATTTGATTCATATCTCCATTTTTCACAACGAGGTAGAATAATCCAATCCACTGCCTTCTTTATTTTCTTCACCTTTACATTCTGGGAATTCTTCACTAATTAACATACACTGTTTGTTGAATAAGTCTTGATAGTGAATGTTTTCACATTCTGGAAACTGATCAACTTTCGGCACTGTTTTATTCATTTCGTTTAATCACCATTGACCTCATCATAATGAGCGAATTTTAGGAACACCTGCTCGAGAGTTGTCTGGCTGAAGCTGTACTCCTCAATGTCCAGTTCAGATTTTGCTGGAAAACATAATAAAATGAATTAATACGTGGTAGTGGTACCCACTAAACATAATTAAATACAGCATACTGGAAACTAAACTACTCAAAATGCAATATCAATTACTTCCAAATATTTTTTTAAAATAATAAATTATGGTGTTATCTTCCTGGATATGAAAACAACTGAATGTTGCATAGCAACAAAAACTTGAAGTCTAACTCAATTGTTTATTTGTAACAATTATATCATAGATCCAAATATATGCAATGAGCATTTTGGGTACCCTTCCCGAGTCCAGCCCTTTGGATGAACTCTTTTTCTTGTAAAATTTATTTAGTATAGATAGATAGATAGATATTTTTAGAAGTAATTTATTTTTTCATTACAAGATAATATTTGATACAAAAAAAAAAAAAAATATTATATTACTAGTCGTACACTTGCGCTCCGCTGCACCCGTTAGAAATAAATATAAAGTAATTACATAATTAAAATAGGACATTTGATCCAGGGAACATTCGTGTTTGATAGAAGGATAAATCGTTTAATATGTTACTTAATTTAAATTGTATTTAAAATATTAAAATGCGATCATTTTGATCCAGAGACACTCATTTGGTGCAATGACAATTCCTTTAACATGTTTCTTAATTGTTATTACCAATAATTTTTGGAAAAGCGAAAATTAACAGAAAAATTTTGGCTACAGATTTATTATTATGTTTATATTATATTATATTATATTATGAAAAAGTGTGTTGATAACGGATGTACTCGAATTAGAAAGTTTTCAATTTGTTGTGGGAGCTCTTGAATCTCAGGAGGAACAACTTTTACAACAGCGCAACATAATCTGCTTGGCTCATTACCCAATGTTTTTGCATTACATTTATTGCATATGTAATTTATGTATTTTAACACGATTCAATTGAGCATAGTTAAAATTTGAATTATAAAATAATGGATTGCTAAGCTAACGTACTATTACTGCATACTAAATCAATACACACTCGTTGTTCGTTAATTCTCTGAGATAAAAATGAATATGTTCATAAACATTATTATAAGAAATACAGGAAATGAATATACAGAATAACCTATCAAGTTTTCTGTGCATAAGAAGCTATTTTAATCTTACCTGTCCTCAATTCACTCACAAGTTACTGTAATAACATTATAGCATTATGTCCATCCAGAGAAACTACACTTTCCAATGATGAAATAATAATTAATTATACAAATCGGTTAATTTAGCTTCTGATATTACTTCATACAAACACAGAAAGATTGTCTGTAGGCGATGTTTCATAGCTTTCGATTGTTGTGTCCAAGGCCCCTTATAGACGAAGTCATTTGTTTTTTATTTCAAAACACCGCCTTGGATGGCAGTTATTTTAGTTTTAAAACTCATTTATCTCATTAAATATCAGTCCTATCAAAATTTTTCAGAGAATAAAACTTATCAGAAATCATTTTTAAAGAAACTTTTGTTATGTAACATATTTCACAAAAATCAATAATAAGCGAGATATTTCGATTTATTTAATTCAGGCCCCCCTTATAACCCCCCTTTTAAATAACGCATTTTGAATGCCATATAGCCTATAATCTAAGTTACAACGAACTTAATTTATATTCCAATTTTCATCGAAATCGGTTCAGCCATTATCGCGTGAAAAGGTAACAAACATACAGACAGACAGACATACAAACAAAAATTAAAAAAAAAAAGCGATTTTCGGTTTCAGGGTGGTTAATTATATATGTTAGGACCAATTATTTTTGGAAAATCGAAAATTACCAGAAAAATTTCGGCTACAGATTTATTATTAGTATAGATATTATATTCTTTTTTTTTTATTTATTACGTTAGTCAATATTCATTAATTTTGTTACACTCCTGTATATTTAATAAATAAATAGTTATTATTTTTAATTTAATATATTAAAAAAAAAAGCTATACGCATGGAGAGATATCTAAACCAAGCTCATCAGGTTGATCATGGAAAGAGGGCCATTTATGAAACTTGTATTCCCTACCTTAGTGCCAAGTATAACATCCCTCTCTTCAATTGGTCAGTGACAGGTTTATTTTTGGTGCTCGGAGTTCTTTACCAAAATTTACATATCATTTTTTTAAAAAATTATCAATATCATCTTTTGAAATTCAAAAATCATCTCGCAAATTCTTAAAGATTCCCTGCAGATTAGACAGTTTCATTTATACCACTCAGAAGGCCTTAATTAAGGATATGCTAATTTTAAATAAAATCTTTTATTTATAAGTATAATTTTATAGTCATCTTCTAAGATTTTATTTTATAATTGATAATCAATGGTGCTTAATTATTACATTTTATTTTTATAACAATATTCATATTTAATTGATTACCGTATATTTGTTTGCTATTAATTTCCGGATCCTCGTGGTCATCCTTAATTAAGGCCAGACGGGTTATTTCTCTCTCTCTCTCTATGCCATCAGATTTCACACATCCAAGTTCTAATTTAATTCTTAAAATTGGACTCTCACTTTGAGAGAGGAACAGAGGCTATGGGTATTTGAGAATAAAGTGCTTAGGAAAATATTTAGGGCTAAATGGGATGAAGTTACAGGAGAATGTGGAAAGTTACAGAACACAGAACTGCACGCATTGTATTCTTTACCTGACATACTTAGGAACATTAAATCCAGACGTTTGAGATGGGCAGGGCATGTAGCACATATAGGCAAATCCAGAAATACATATAGAGTGTTAGTTGGGAGGCCGGAGGAAAAAAGACCTTTGTGGAGGCCGAGATGTAGATGGGAGGATAATATAAAAAATGGATTTGAAGGAGATGGGATTTGATTGTAGAGACTGGATTAATCTTGCACAGGATAGGGACTGACAACGGGCTTATGTGAGGGCGGCAATGAACCTCCGGGTTCCTTAAAAGCCAGTAAGTAAGTAAGTAAGAGATTGTGAGGACTCATGATTGTTAGAATAAAGAAACAGATTTTCACTCTGTTTTGTGCAGTATCGAGTAAGAATGACCACTGTTGACCCCAAGTTGGTTGTAAACGGCCATGGAAAGTAATTTGTTATAAAATATAGTGTCTGAAGTTCATGTTGTACTAAGGACAATATTCTACGTTTTCATTGTTCAATAAAAATTAATTTCAAATCTTGTTCTGTTTTTTTGAGGCACACGCACGCACACCCCGCCCCCCCTTCTGTATGTTTCGTTTTTTAGGTGTCAGGGATGTCCATGAAAATCTCGAAATCGATTTTTGCAGCACTGTAGTATTTTTTCTTTGTAGATTTGTATTGAGAGAGAAAAAACTAATGTATCAATTGAATGATAACAACAACAATACATTTTACCTTTCTCAAGCTGCGAGAAGCATTCGGCCAATGACGTTACAGCATGTTGCGGAACACTAAACATTAGCCTATCTGCAAAACTCTCTTCTAAAGTCGCGTCTGGGAATAAGCCAGCTACGAACTCCTTGAGATCACTGTGTCGATCTGACGATGGCGTTGTTGGTGTTCTATCTCCACCCCTGAGCTTCATTTCTAGAGTGTAACCTGCGCCATACAGGTTCTTCAGATGTTGTGTGGACCCAATACACCTGCAGATAAAAATATCAAACAGTAATAACATATAAATGTAATATATTTATATCAGATCATGGGGATTATTCCTGTGTTCGTCCATGGTCTGGAATTTAGGTTAAGTTTAGATTTAAGACCTCTCCTGGCACCACATTATCATAATCATCCTATCACATCATCGGGGTAATGTAACTCCGCCTTCCAGGCGCCCCAACCTCAGAAGTGGGTTACAACTAAGCCACGGTCAGGAGAGAAGACCAGAAATGTCGAAAGACAACGTGGTGGCATTGGATAAAATATATATATATATATATATATATATATATATTGTAAAGCATTATTTTAATGTATATATGGAAAACTATGAAAGTCTCAACAACTTACTAGCCACCGGCGTAGCTCTGTCGGATAAGACGCTTGCTTACCAATCTGGAGTTGCGATCGGGCACGGGTTCGATTCCCACTTGGGCTGAGTACCTGGCTGGGTTTTTTCCGAGGTTTTCTCAAACCGTAAGGCAAATGTCAGGTAATCTATGGCGAATCCTCGGCCTCATCTCGCCAAATATCATCTCACTATCACCAATCGCATCGATGCTAAATAACCTCGTAATTGGTACAGCGTCGTTAAATAACCAAGAAAAAAAAAACAACTTATTGCACTATCTACTGTACTTCAAGGAGAAAAAACTGTAGCAATGAAAATAGCAAGAATCATGGCTTCGTCAATCTTATTTTTGGTCTTAATCTAGTTTCTGATTAGCCTATACTATAGGTATATTTATGAATTTGTAGCTTTGTTATTGCAGGACATCTGCTGACATGATTTAAGAAGAATTGTATCTAAGATATAATAATAATAATAATAATAATAATAATAATAATAATAATAATAATAATAATAATAATAATAATAATAATGTTAATAGCAATAACATATGCACAATTACACATTAGTAGGCACTTTCATGCAAGGTCTAAAGACATAAATTCCTCTACAGTATATGGCATATGATGCAGCAGCAACCTGTTGACCATGCTTTTAAACTTCTTTTGTTTACTACTTATTATTTTATTATACATGTTTATGCCTCTATGTAAAATACTTTTAAGACTTGTGGTAATTCTATGAGTGGACAGATGGATATGACTTGATGTTCTTTTTTGATACATGTGGTAGTCTGAATTCAATTCGAATTTTGCTTTGTTTTTATGAATGAAAGACACTGTTTCTAGAATGTATATACAAGGCACTGGCAGAATTTTGAGTTCTCTAAAAATTGCTTTACTTTGCGACCTTATAGGTGCTTGTTTCATAATTTTTATAATTTGTATGTATGTATGTATTTATTTTATTTCGTCCTAATGATCATACAGGATGATGTTGGACACGTCAAATTAATACTAAAAATTTCTAGAACTAATACACATTTACAAAATAATGCTAATATTTAACATGCTGACAAATGATTGAGCACTACCATTAAAACTGTCAAATCTTCGCACAATAACCCTAGAATGAATAATTATCTATGAAACCATTATCATCTACTATTAATAAATATGTACGTACAACTCAACATTTAATAACTGTAAATACTAACATTCAAGATATTCTTGTACTGAATAAAAACAACCATCCATAAGAAATTTCTTTAATTCTTCTGTAGCTACAGCCATACTGAATCTGGGAATGTATATAGCCAAAATACATTGATCTGAGAACTTCATTAGAGGTTGTTTCATGCTTAAAATTCTGAAAGCATATATGTAGCGGTTCAATTTTTCTAGTTTTCTCAACATGATAGTTTCAGGTTAAAGCAGAGTCAATCCAGATGCCTAGAAATTTTGTATTTTTAACTTCCATTATGTCTTTATCATTTATTTTGATAGGAGTAGAATTCTGGGGAGGTATTCAATTGATGATGATGATTATTATTATTATTATTTTGTCTGCACAGCTTACTTACCTGAGCTCTCCCTTCACCATGATGCCAACTCTTGAACAAAGTGCATCTGCCTCCTCCATGGAGTGTGTTGTTAGGATAGCACCTCGTGTGCCCTGTTAACACCGGACATTACAAATCATCTTTTGTATACATTTCCCAGTTTTTAGTAACTAAGGTCCAGAAATGTATTTTTACAACTCTTTATATTTCTTAAGGGGAGAGGATGGTATTTTTTGGTGAAAAATGAGTAAATGAAAAAAAAAATGTTTAAAATACACTGTGATATGTGTGGAATGCATAGCATAATATCACAGTCTACTATACAGGGTGTTTAAAAAATACAGGGCATAATTTCAGGTATGTATTTCCCACATGTAGACAATCAAAATAGTTCATTACAACATGTGTCCGGAAATGCTTCATTTCCGAGTTATTATGGCCTTCACAACATTGAAATTCACCAGAACGTTTTTCTTTCCGCAGGTCGTTGTCATTACAGAAGATGTTCAAAATGTCCACCTCCTGCTTGAATACAGACCTCACATCGATGTCTCTGCGAACACGATCCCAAACTCCAGGAGTATTGCGTATGTCCTCAGAACATGCCACAATTCGATTCCGAAGGGATTCCAAATCAGGCACCGGAGACGAATAAACCAATGATTTAAATGGCCCCACAAGTAGAAATCGAGAGGGTTCAGATCAGGTGAGCGTGGAGGCCAAGCAACTGGGCCACCTCTACCTATCCATCGATTAGGAAACCTTCGATCCAAGTACCGGCGAGCCGTACGACTGAAGTGTGCAGGAGCGCCATCATGCAAGAAGTGAATGTGTTTACGATTGATCGGTGGAGTGTCTTCTAAAACATGAGGTATGGTGTTTTCCAGGAAGTTTGTGTACGCCTGCCCCGTAAGTCTGTTTACAAGTACATGGGGTCCAACTAATCGATCACCAATGATACCGGCCCGCCCACATGTTGAGGGAGAACCGCACCTGGTGATGAGATGGAACAGTTGCACGTGGGTTTTCATACGCCCATACATGCTGATTGTGGAAATTTGTTATGCCATCTCGTGTGAACTGTGCTTCATCTGTAAATAATACTAAGGCAGGAAAGTTCGGATTTACACCACACTGCTGCAAGAACCACTGACAGAACCTAACTCGTGTAGGGTAATCTGCTGGTGACAGGGCCTGTACACGTTGCAAATGATAAGGATACAATTGATACTCTTTCAACAGTCTCCAGACAGTCGTATGAGGAACATTGACTTGCAACGCTACCCTTCGTGTGCTGATAGAAGGAGTCATGTTCACAGCCTCCAGAATCTCCTCCTGTACTTCTGGAGTTGTAGATCTTGGTCGTCCCCTTCCCAAACCAGGAGAGTTAAATTTTCCATACTCGCACAGACTGTAATGGAGATGTACAAATGTCTTCCGATCTGGATATTGTCGCTGTGGGTACCTCTCCTGGTACAAATGACGAGCCAGCGCAGCATTGCCGTCCGCCTTACCGTACATGAAGTGTATCTCTGCCAGCTCTTGATTTGAATACATGTCGCACAGTCTAACGCCTACACAACACTGAATGTAACCTTCGCCTCGGAATGAACTGTCAGAGTGCCCTCTTAATGTCTCCTTTGGCGGCAACGACGTGCGGAAAGAAAAACGTTCCGGTGAATTTCAATGTTGTGAAGGCCATAATAACTCGGAAATGAAGCATTTCCGGACACATGTTGTAATGAACTATTTTGATTGTCTACATGTGGGAAATACATACCTGAAATTGTGCCCCGTATTTTTGAAACACCCTGTATACAGTGACGAAGCTTGAGTTTTGAGGGTGCTAGAAACAATAGACTGTGACGGTACTATTTTGCATTGCCTGTAATGAGGGGATATTAGCGATCCTAGTGGTGAGCAACTATCTAATGTTTGCATATTTACTACGTATTGAGCTTCGCGACTGTCTATACTAGACTGTGATAATATTTTGTGGGTATTTGTGCCCTTATCAGATGTTGAGACGCCATTTTTAAACTTCCTAGGTTATGGATTTTTAAATCACTCGCCCACTTTTATTGTTATTTCCGGTAAATTGAATTAAAAAAATAATAATAATCTTTAAAATACTCTTTGATATGTGTGGAATGCACTGCATAACGTTTCGTGTGTATTTGTGCCCTTATCGGATGTTGAGACGCCATTTTTAAACTTCTTGCACTATGGGTTTTCAAATCACACGCCCCCTTTTATTGGTTTACGGTAACTTCATTTTTTTGCTACATTGCCAGACAAAAATGGATATAACTTCTGAACTATTAAAGATACATGCATGAAATTTAGAACACACATTCTTTAGACTATTAGAAAATTTTCTCTATAACAGAATTTTGTTAATTGATTTCATTTTAAAAATACGTCCGTTTGTTTGCAAGAAAGGAAATCAGAAAAGTGTTATTAAATTTGAATTGTTTATTTTACAAACGTAGGGACAAATATCAAAATTCTGTTACAGACAGTTTGTAGAACATGGTTTTGCAAGTACATTGCAAAAACCTGGATGAATCTACCTTTAAAAATGGTTTAGATATATCGGTTTTAGTAAAATCCTGCATTGGGTATATATTTTTTTTCAAATCTGGGCCCCCAAATATTTTTTTTTTTTTATATTTATTTTTGGTTGAGTTGCTTCAGCTATGAGCTCTCTACATACAACAAATTAATATTTTACACCAAATAGGAAAAAAGTTTAAAAAAATACCATCCTCTCACCTTAAGTAAGAAAGATGCACTATCTCACTTAACTAACTTCTTCTATATGTTTCGCACTTACATTTTTTTAACACTTATTCATTTTTTCTGAGGTCCTGCAAAATTTCTATAGGCTACTTTCCATGTTAATTTATTTTGGTTATACGTTTTTTTGCACTTATACGATCATATTTTAAACGCCAGGAGATATGAAACGTCATTTATACATTTTAGGGCATTAAAATCGTTCTCCAGTGGCTTAAGGAGGAAAAGCTGGTGATCAACAAGATCTCCCCACTAGGTCCAGTGGGTCCATTGACCAATAGCAGGTGTGGTCCTCCAGACATTCTGGGGGTTGTGTGTGGATTAAGTAGCTACCAAAATGTTGAAATATCTATTTCATCTTTCAAACTAACTACCGGTGCTATATCTCTTTGTCAATCTGTTTTCAGACGAAGTGGCTGTCAGATATGAAGCCTCTACTATGTGTCATAGAGCACTTCTTCAAAGGGCGGTGATGTATTGAAAACGCAAGTAACCTTAGAAAACTTTCGACAACACCATCTTTGTTTACCACGAATTATTCTATTTACATTCACTAGGATTTGAACCCCGCATTCTGGCTTGGAAAGCCTCAGCCATTTGACACAAGGCAGGATTCAAAATAAATACTAATATCAGTGATTTCGTATTTCAAACTATATAGCAAATTATGTAACACATTTTGAGAACAATGATTATTTTATTATAAAACTAAATGTTACTCTTTAATGCTCACCTGGAAGCTTGCAAGTATAGTGTCCCAGAGGAACCTTTTGGATCTGGGGTCCATGCCCGTGCTGGGTTCGTCCATCAGCACAACACATGGACCACCCACCATCGCCATGGCGAAGCTCAGCTTGCGTCTCGTGCCCCCTGAGCAGTGCTGACTCTGTTTCCCGGCGTGTTCTTGTATTTGTAGTCCTGCTAGATACAAATCTACCACCCTGCAGAAACAGAATATTTAACATGGATCACATCTCACAATTTACAGAATTTAGGATATGATGTATTAAGGTCAGACTAGGAAAAGAAATATCGGAATTAGGCAATGTAACATCAGGCGTGCCTCAAGGGGCGGTCCTTGCACCTCTATTGTTTCTTATATATATAAACGATATAAATAGAAATACTATGTCTCAGATAAGGTTATTCGCGGACGACTGTATAATACATAGACAAATTAATGATGAATCCGATATCGCCGCCTTACAAGACGATCTTAACGTTATTGAAACCTGGACGACAGAACATAAAATGAAAATCAATGTCAGTAAAAGTAAGTCAATATCCTTCTGTAGAACGCATACAGAAATTTGTCTCGGATATCAGCTGAATGGTACATCGGTGCCACAAGTGAACACTTGTAAATACCTAGGTATATATTTAAGTAACAAACTGGGTTGGGAGGAACAAGTCACTAATACCACAAGGAAAGCCTGGAAAGCACTACATTTCTCTATGCGTATTCTGAAGAAATCTAACCGAAAGTCAAAAGAATTAGCATACAAAACCCTTGTTCGTCCAATTATGGAATATGAAGCAGTAGGTTGGGATCCGTACAGACAAAACCAAATCGATTCAATAGAAAAGGTCCAACGCAAGGCAGCAAAATATGTCAAAATGGGGAAGGGACATGGTGAGGAGATAGTAAAAGACTTAGGGTGGGAACTTCTCAAATCAAGGCGACGAAAAACCAGACTCACCACATTGTTTAAGGCACAAATGGGACACAAAGCATGGACCGATATTAATGCTAGATTAGCAACACCATCATACTTAGGAAGGGCTGATCATATTAGGAAGTTTAAATGTGGAAAACAAAGAACGGACGTGGCAAAATTTTCTTTTGTTAACCGCACAATAGTAGACTGGAACAGCTTACCTGCGGCAATCTTTGAGGGTGGTCCTCTTAAAATCAATACATTTAAGGAAAGGTTGAGAAGATTAGACTGACAATGTAATTGGAAGTGCAGTGTAATTATTTAAGTTGTGTCATGTACTTAATTGTATTGATATATAATTAATTAAGTTGATATGTAAAATAATTAAGTTGATATGCAATTAATTAAGATGATATGTAATTAAGTTGGTATGTAACTAATTAAGGTGATATGTATTTATTTAAATTGGTAATAGTTGGGTGAAATAGAAGTACTTATAAGTTAGATTTACTTTTGCTTATAGTTTTTAATTATAGTCCTAGGTTTATTGCATCTACTATTTATAGATTTACGTTTATTTTATTTTATTTCATTTAGGTTTATTTTATTTTATTTCATGTAATTGTAATTATTGTATATTATATATCACTGCCACCGGGTGTATACCCAATTGTAGTGTTAATAAATACATACATACATACATATCATTCGAAGTGCTGTAAAACAAATTCTGCAGCTTCCTAGCGACACACCTAACAGCATGCTTCACACCAGCCACAAGTATAAGGGTTTATCAGTTTTACGAGTTTCCTGGGAGGCCTATCTACAACATATTATTTAATGTACCGAAGTACATATGATATTTCCATGCAGATATTCTGCGTCATCATACGATGACGGGGTAATGGAACAAAGAAAAATTCTCTCCGGCACTAGGATTTGAACCCGGGTTTTCAGCTCTACGCGCTTATTCCGTCGGATCCTGGCCAACTAGTCACTCATAACGAGTGCACCTCAGCACATGTGTGGACTTCAGTCCTACGTTCATAGACATCTATGACGTAGTGCAGAGGGTGGCCACTAGAGGGAACCCCAGAGTTGGAACTTAATCTGAGACGATTCTGTCCGACGCCGGGGTGGGTATTCGGTGTGGCTTAGTGGATAAAGCATCAGCACGTAGAGCTGAAAACCCGGGTTCAAATCCCGGCGCCGGAGAGAATTTTTCTCCGTTCCATTACTCTTTCATCCTATCTACAACAGCTAAACATCAACAAATCATTAGAATATTCGTGTGATACTCATGTCAATGTAATTAGAGATTTTAGAAACATCGAAAATCGCTGTCTTAATGAACTACATTAGGTAATTCCATGAATAATTTGAATGTTTGTCAAATATGACAACATCTGAAGGAGAACGAATATAAAGAGTGGTATTCATACCCTCATGAAGGAAAAGGTGTTGAATTGTTTTCAGAAGTACCATCTGCTAATGCTTGGATTATTAAAAAGCAAGGTCTTTCCAGTTCAGAGTGGACAGATATGATAAAAATGACAGCCATGGTAGCGCCAGTTCGAACTCTTCCAGGACGTTCCACAGGCACATCCCACTGCAGACACTGTAGTGAGTTTGAATCCCTACCTCACGTGCTTGGGAGGTGTCCTCAGGGAGAAATCTTGAGAATAAAACGACATAACATCATTCGTTCCCTTCTTGCTGCTGCTCTCCGAAACAAAGGTTTGGAAGTTTACGAAGAAGTTCATTGTTTAGCTGACCAAGATAGCGTACGGAGGATTGACGTCATCGCCATCAATAGGAAAAAATCTGTAGCAGAGATTATCAACCCTACAATACGCTTTGAACAGTCAAAAGCACAACCTATGGATGTTGATAAAGAAAAAAAAAAGAAATATACGAGTCAACAATACCTTACTTCCGTAACAAATACAGCATCCAGAATATCACAGTGACAGGTCTGCTGTTGGGGTCCCGAGGAACAGTCCCTAAATATTTTTGTGATGTGGAAAGGGAAATTAAACTAGGCAAAGATATTCAAGACGAAATTGTCCAAAACATAATTAAATACTCAGTCACCATCTTAAAAAATCACCTATATGGTAAACACTCCACATAATTGTTTAATTATATATTTGTGATTGAAAATCTGTATTTTTATCTTAAATTTTTATCTATATATTTTTTTATGTGCCCATTCATGTACAACCATTATTGTAAATTGTGTGTTATTCTGTGTCTATAGGCAAACCTTGGAAGGTCAGATAATAAATCAATATGAGAAAGTATTTGAAATTTGAAGAAATGTAACAAACTTATTATTATTACCGGTATTATTATTATTATTATTATTATTATTATCCGTTCAGAGAACACAATCCTGCTTATGGAAATAATATTACAATTAGTACAGATTGTCTATCTAATACAAGTACCATTCATAACACATGATAATATTTGAAAGGCAAGAAAAATCAAAACCAACAGAAATAATTGGTACTCATGATATACCTAATTTTATAATTAAAGGGTGTTCGGTGGTCTGAAATTATTACTTTTTAATCCGCATGTTTAACTCCAGTCTGAAAAATGGTAAATTTCCTACGTTATGGAACCAAGCAGCAATTATCCCTATACCGGTACTTAAAAGAGGCAAAAGAAACTATGTTAGAAATTATTATAGACCTAATTACATTCTAAAAACTTATCAAAAACTTTAGAAACCATTACTCACAAGGACATTTCCTTTCACTAAGCCCAATACAACATACATACTTCTACTCTGAATTATCTTTATAGCGCTTTCAATTTCTTACAACTCTTCGAAACCGACATCAAGCACTTCTTTCTATCCCTCATCATAGAACGTCTTTATACTCATCCTCCTACACTGCAGAAATACCTCGCATCTGGAATTCGTTACCTAATGACGTCAGGGACTGCCGGACTACATCACAATTCAAAATTAAATTGGAAAATTTTGTCTTATTTATTGCTTTTTAGGTATTGCTAGAAATGTTGATTTGTGTTTTTTTCCTCTAGATTAAAATTGCAAGTTTCTTGTTTATGTTAGTTAATTAGTTAGGATACAATTAATTAGATCAATTTTAGGGCATTTTTAAGGATATTTTGGAAAGATTTTTAGATCATAAATGCATTGTTTTTAGGACTTTTTTTAATGATTTATAGGTCATCAAAATCCTAGCCCTAATTATCAGCTTACCTGTTTATTTCACTGGATGGAACACCTCGAATGGCTGCGTAACATTCAAGATGCTCCCTTACAGTGATGTTTTTCCATTGTGCGTCATGCTGGGGACAGTAGCCCATAAGTTGGAAAGCCTCTGCGATGTTAGATGTAACGTTGTGTCCGCCAATCTGTACCTGAATCAACAACAGAATGTACGTTCAAATATGCAGTGAATTCAGTCTTAAGTGACTATCAGCAGTTCTGAAAAAATGACGTTAACACAGACACAGTAGTTGCTAAATTAGGTTATTTCATTTTATCGCATGACTAAATGTATTACAATGAGTAACATTTTCTTCATGTTAACATCTTATTTACAGTAGACTTTAAGTCAAAGCAATACAGGATCTTCTTCTTCATCTAGGTTGTGGGGTCGAGTATGAGATAGCATCCTCCCCAGCTATTCTCTTCCACCCTTTTATTATCAGTTTCAGTGTCTTTTTGTTAATCTCTCATCATCCATTCTCATAACATATCCAAACTATCTAATTCCATTTTCCTCCACGATAACACGCTAGAAATTCCACTTCACACATCGTCTCTGTATTCCTCATCTTTCACTGTTGCTACCTCTCGTCACTGGAACTCTCTGCCGCCTGAAGTCAAGGGCTGCCGAACATTGAAATCTTTCAAATCCAAGTCAGAAAATTATCTTATGACGAGTTGCAAAACTAACTTACTATTATGACAAGTGTTGTATTGCATGTTTCCACGTATTCACATTTTTTTCTTATGTTCTAGTGATATTCAACTTATTTTATATTTTTGTTTTCATATTTTCCGATAATGGTATATCTCTAATGTGATAAGTTGAGCTATATATAATCATAATTTTCCTTATTGTGTGTACTTAAAAATATTGTATTCATTGTATGCTTTGTATTGCACTATTTGATTACTACTATTAGTATTATTACTATTATTATTATTATTATTATTATTATTATTATTATTATCATTATCATTATTATCATTATTACTATTCTTATTTTTGATCATTATTATTATTATTATTATTATGAATAATTGTCTTATTTTTATACTTTGTATGCCTCATTTATTTTGACCTGCTGTTCACATTTTATTATGCTTTTTCTTTCTTTCTGTATGTTATATATTATGTCTGATTTCTTCTTACTTGCTGTTTACATTTTATTATTATTATCTTATTCAGTTTTGTGTGTAAAATTTAGTGTACTTTGTAAATTTGTAGTGTTTTTGTAACGCAGTCTTTACTCCTGGTTGAGTGTTAGAGAAGGCCATATGGCCTTAACCCTGCCAGGTTAAATAAATCATTATTATTATTATTATTATTATTATTACATCCTACAATTTTGCAATTCCCGAAATATTTCTTATATCTTCATTTTTAATTCTATCTCTTCGTGTTTTCTGTACTACACTTCTAAGGAATTTCATCTATGTTGCCTGAATTCTGCTCTAATACAGAATACAGGGTGATCAGTTTGGATATGGATAAAATAAAAACACCGTAAAACACTTACTACTGAACTTTATTTGTTGAAACTTTGTGCATACAACACTGAAAGATGGGAGATTCCTCAGAGCTCAACATGACCCCCATTGCGCACCCTGCACAACTCATAACGGTGATGCAATTCAGCCCATGTCCGTTGTACTAATTAGTAAATAATCAAGATCCTGACGTCTGGCAAATGAACTAGAGCAATTAAAATATTTGCACTTAATCTCATGTTTATAATCATCTGAATTAGGTAAAAATCTGTAAGAACACAAAGAAATAAATTTTCTTTGAATATTCTCCAGCTTAGCCGAGTTGGTGGAAGTAATGGAGTTCCATACAACAGATACATATTCAAGCTTGGATCTGACCAACGTAAAGTATAAAATTAATAGACACATAGGAGTGGAAAAAGAATAAGTTATAGATATAATTAGACGAAGCATTCTTAATGAATGGGTATACATACATTGCACATGATCATGGAAATATAATTTAGAGTCAAGTAAGACACCAAGATCTCTAATACTATCTTTTCTAGTAATTATGACATTATTAAGAGAATAATTAAATTTTAGAGAAGTAGTTTTCCATGAGACGGAAATGACAAAAGTTTTGGATTGGTTGATTGATTTTCATTCCATTTTTAACAGACCATAGTGCAATTGAATTAATATCATTTTTGAAGAATTTTACGAAAGATTTTGATTTGATAATAATAATAATAATAATAATAATAATAATAATAATAATAATAATAATAATAATAATAATAATAATCATCATCATCATCCTTGCATGTATTGGGCCTAATGGCCCGTTAAGTCTCTTGCCAACGCTTGAACGGTCTGTCAAGGATCTCTTGCCCACAGGATGGTAATTTAAAATTTGGCGTGGAATTCTAGAACGAGGCATTCTGATGGCATGTGATCTCCAGTTTTGTCTGTATTTCTGTAGGTATTCCGTAATCGGTTCAACCTGCAGTTCTTTCATAATGACAAAATTTTTAATGTGATCCATTCTCGTGTATCCCGCTGTACGACGCATAAATCTCATTTCTGCCGCCGTTAATCTTTGTGAATCAATATTACGAATCGTCCAAGCTTCACTACCAAAACAGAGTATAGGTCTGGCCAATGTTTTATAAATTCTGGTGCGCGTGTGTTTTTGTACTAAGGTTGGTTTGAATATCTGATTAATTATCCCCATTGCTCTGGTGAATTTAATAATTTTCTCATTAAAATCCTTTTCTTCTTCATATGAAATTTGGTAGCAGAGATAACTAAAATTTTTAACTCGTTCGATGATCTTATTATTGATGCAAATTTTGCTACGGACTGGTTCCTTTCCTAAAAGAAGCCATCACTTTAGATTTGTCAGTTGAAATTTCCATATTGAAACTTTCTGCCATTTGATTAAAGTTGTAAACCAAACGTTGTAAATTATCTTCTGAAGTTGCCATAATAGTAATATGCATTACAAGACCGGTATGTTGAAGTTTTCATGTTCGAGGAAAAGTATGAAAATGCGAAATGTAGTTGAGCTTTTTTAATTTCCGAGAATTGAAAGAAAACATACCGCTCGTGTATCGTACATTATTTTGTGCGAAGATCGTTTATTACATACCTGAAAGAGGAATTTCTAATTAGTTGCAATGAAATCTCCATCTTGGTTTCTGTTCAATGACGGCAAATTTGCAAAACAAAAATATCTATCTTCAACATTGTTGCTTTAAAATGTTTTCTGTCTTTACTATACTCCAGCAGGCCGTGATACACGTCTGTCTTTTTTTTTTCCTCCAGTCTATGATGAGTCTGGAATCTTGTTGATTTTTTCACGGCTTCCTTAATGTTACTTGCATCACGAATGCAGTCATTTTAGTGGAGTTGTAGAGTTTACTTAATTTTTGCAAATATTTAAAAACAATAATTAACAGTGCAATTTAGGTGAAATTGCAGTGGTAGGCCTAAGTTTCAATTTATAATTATTACTATATTGAACGTCTCTAAAATAATATGTTAAAAGCCTAAAGCAGTAAAATCAATATGTCACTTAAGCGGTAAGAAGAGGGGAAATTGTTATATGTGTTAGGTTGGGAATACTGAATGTGGAATTTTAGACTTTCCGTGGATTGGTTTTGTGTGGAAACCAAGCAAATACGCACGATCTCCCACAAATAAATATTCAGAATGGAAACGAATAAATCAAGGAGTGAGACAGGGTTGTAGTGTATCTCCTCTATTATTTATAATAATAATAATAATAATAATAATAATAATAATAATAATAATATTAATAACAAAACAATTACAACAACAATAACAATAATAATAATAATAATAATAATAATAATAATAACAACAACAAAACAATTACAACAACAATAACAATAATAATAATAATAATAATAATAATAATAATAACAAAACAATTACAACAACAACAATAATAATAATAATAATAACAACAAAACAATTACAACAACAACAACAACAATAATAATAATAATAATAACAAAACAATTACAACAACAACAATAATAATAATAATAACAACAACAAAACAATTACAACAACAATAACAATAATAATAATAATAACAACAAAACAATTACAACAACAATAATAATAATGATAATAATAATAATAATAATAATAACAACAACAAAACAATTACAACAATAATAATAACAAAACAATTACAACAACAACAACAATAATAATAATAACAAAACAATTACAACAACAACAACAACAACAATAATAATAATAATAATAACAAAACAATTACAACAACAATAATAATAATAATAACAAAACAATTACAACAACAATAATAATAACAACAACAAAACAATTACAACAACAATAATAATAATAACAACAAAACAATTACAACAACAACAATAATAATAACAACAAAACAATTACAACAACAATAATAATAATAATAATAATAATAATAACAACAAAACAATTACAACAACAATAACAATAATAATAATAATAATAATAATAATAATAATAATAATAATAATAATAATAATAATAATAATAATAATATAGTGGTAACTTACTCTGCCCTTCGTTGCAGCCTCCTCAGCTATCATGATTTTCATTGTCGTCGTCTTGCCTGCCCCATTGTGGCCTAGCAACCCAAACACCTCTCCTGCGTCCACAGCCAAGGATAGATTGCGCACAGCCACTTTGGTGTGTGTGTCGTGATCATCATCTCCCTTCATACAGCAGCAACTGCCATCTGTCCCCCCACAGCAGACCTTCATCATCAGCTTTTGGTATTCTTTGCGGAGATTCTGGGGGCAGGAGAAAGTCGGATTACTAGAAGAATACTGTGGCACCATCACAATAAACACATCATGAGATGGAAGAAGATCAATAATAGGCTAAATATAATTGAAACAAAACCCAACTGTCAGAATCCACTAGAGCAGGACCATTATAATAATGATTATTTCAGTCCCATAGAGAAAGTAAATAAAAACACACTACCAGAACTAAAACAAATTGCATTAATGACCATCCATCGGAGGTATACAAAAGAAAACAGCATACAGTACCATTCACAATTAAAATTAAACATAACCTTAACATAAACACAGCAGTTTGCGCCCAAGCTACCAAATGGGATCATTCACAATGATTCACATAAGCATTGACATAAACATTACCGTAAGACGTTGACATGAAAGTTTGCAAACTCCAAACTTTCATGCTTATGCTTACGTGATTTGCAAACAGAACACAATCGTGAAGCCCTGAAGTATACGACAGAATATGAGAAAATGGCGTCGTTGTTATGTTTCCATGGTTACCAAGTATGTTTGCTTTTATGTTTATGTTCACATCGTGAATGATCCTGATTTTACCGTAACATGTTTAATTTTCATTGTGAATGAGCCACAGTTCTTTATTTCGAAATTTCTTAAATTTAAAAGATATCTTAAGTTTTTAAAAATTCGTTTAATTCAGAATAAGATTAATTTAAATTCTGAAAATGCAGGTTGGAAACCATGCAAGTCTGTACAGGGTATAGACGATATGAGTAGCTTAATATCAAAGACGGACATCTGACCTCAATCGAAATTTAGATAGCTGTGGTTTTGTATACAATTTTCCATGCTTTTTCCAGTTATAGTGAAACCATATGCAAACTCTAACGCTACATTTATAAAATAAATTGTGTTAAATATTACAAAGAACATTGTGAATTAAAAAATTGCCTCTAGATCAAAACTATGGAGATGACAGATGTCCGGCTTTGATATTAAACTACTCATATACGAGGTGTGAACATTAAATTCCGAGACTGTGTCTGATGTGGGCAAAGAGATCACGTGATTGACACACTCGTACAGCAGTGACACTAGACGACCTTGAAGAGATGCGACACAAAGTTTCAAAGCGCTATCTTCATTGAGACCTGTGTTACACAAGGTTTTGTTAGCATGTGCATCCGCGCATTTGCAAAATCACGATGGATTCGAAACTGGAGCAGAGCCAACATCAAATTCTTCAGGAAATCGACAACAGAAACCCATGGACTGTTGACGCAAGCCTATGGGAATGAAGCAGTGAGTCAGTCGAGGTGTTTTGAGTGGCATCCGCATTTCAGAAATGGCAGAACATAGCTGGAGGACGACGAGAGGCGAGGTTGACTACACACGTGCAACAATGCCGAAAATGTCGAAAAAAAAAATTCGACAAATTGTGCATAATGATCCTCACGTCCATTTTGAACATGAACGATCACAACTCTAGACAGAGAACAAATGATGCTCCATGACTGCAATGTGCCAGCTCACAGAGCTCTCACAACACACCAGTTTTGCACCCATAACAAGATTATCGTTGTTCCTCACCCCCGTATTCACCAGATTTGGCGCCCTGTGAAGAAGAAATTGAAGCTAAAGGATCGCCGTTTTTGCATGGTGAAGAAGATCCAATGCGAATTGCAGTAGGCCTAAAAGTGCCAGAGACGTGCGCGTGTTCATCGCAGTAACCACACATTGATAGACGGGCTGGCTCTGGACAAAACCAGAGTGTCCCCAACTATGTATGTATGTTGTTGTTTTCTAATGCCGGGCGTTTGACAATAAAGACATTTGACCTCTTGCACTCCAATATTTTTCAAACATATTATCATGGCCAGCCACTGAAGCACAGATTTTGAGGTGTTCCGAATCCATTGCTTGGTTTGAGTTGCACAATGGGCAGTTAGGGGACTGATATATTCCAATTCTATGCAGGTATTTGGCCAAACAATCATGGCCTGTTGCCAATCTAAATGCAGCTACAGACGATTTTCGTGGTAAATCGGGAATTAACTGTGGATTTTGATGCAGAGAGTTCCATTTTTTCCCTTGAGATTGTGTTATCAAATTTTGTTTGTTGAAGTTTAAGTATGTAGATTTAATAAATCTCTTCACACAGTAATACGTAGACTTAGTAACAGGTCTGTAGTAGCAGTGCTGCCCTTCTTTGCTAAAGCATCCGCATTCTCGTTTCCCGGGATTCCACAATGGGATGGTATCCATTGGAATACAATTCTTTTATTGAGTGATATTAATTGAGAGAGCATTTTAGTTATTTCTGCTGTTTGAGATGAAGGTGTGTGTCTAGATACTATTATAGAATAGCTGCTTTAGAGTCTGACAATATAACTAACTGCATTCTTAAATTTATTGATGTGGCATAGAAGATTCCTGAGACTTTTACTTATTGCAATGATTTCTCCATCCTCAGTATGTATGTATGTATCTAATGCTGAAGAGTTAACAGTCAAGTTATTCTCTTTCTTGCTTCCCAATATTGAAAAAAAAAAAATGAATAAATAAAACTGTTGAATTACCTGAACCACAACAACAGGGGGATTTGCACTTTTATTGGACAAGATGTCGGCCACTTTTTGTCGTTCTGTTCTGACGTCATCGTCCTCATGTTCTCCAACATCATTGTTTTCCACCACGTCCTCAGTGACATTCTCAGGATTCCTCTGAAAAGTATTCATATATTTCAGACAAAAAACAGTCACATCAGCTAGAAGAAATAGCATATTGGCACAATAGTTAACTACTGTAATGACAAATTAGGTCCAGTAAGTCATAGTACCTAAAATTTTACCATTTCACATCTCAATAAAGTACACTCAACATAACATCAGTGGCGTAGCATGAAATTTTGAGCAGGGGAAGCTAATTCAAGTTGTCTTTCATGCAATATGAGAAAATATATTACAAAAATATAGTCTTAAAATAAATAGTAGTCAATGTCAAGTCAGCAGTCGAAGATTGGTTGGAACCTCGTAAGTAACACCAATAAGGCATGACCTCAAATGGTATGTAGTAAAATATGATTTCACGGTTTACACATCAAATAGACACGTATACGTATAACATTAGCTCACTCCCTGTCATAGTTAGAGGAATCACAATATTAACGGTCAATAGATACAGTACGTAAGTATGCGTCTGTCTTTTAGTTGTGTCCTTCATTGACAGCAAGGGAGTCGGTAATTTGTTTTTTAGATCACACTTTTGTTCGTAAGTCAGTCTTGATAGATTAGATTAGATTAGATTAGATCTTTATTAGCCGAATAGAATTACAAGCATTCATGGCGTCGTCAGTACACAAGAAAAATGACATAACATACAATATAATACAAAATTAGACTTAATTCTAAATAAATTTAACAATTTAATATTATAGGACAAGCTTGATCTTCAGTCTCCACTGTTCTATCTAGTATCTTCTCTTTTTGCTTTTCCCTGTCTTTTCTTAAACTGTGAGTTACCTGAAACATAAATGGTCAAGGGCAGTATCAAGAAACGTTAAATTCTAAAATTTTAAATTTAGATATTCATTTGTGCAAAATGGCATATGTGTCAATAAAATGTTCTTTACCTCTTTTTTGAATTTTCTTATGTTAAGTTCTTTGATTTTCTGTGGAAGTTTATTATACAAATTGCTGCCTCTATGTGATATGCTGTTAAGACTTCTGGTAAGCCTGTGGTAATTCAGATGTATGTTTTGGGATGTTCTGGTGTTATACTCATGATATGTTGAATTTGTTTTAAAGGAATCTATGTTTTGATGAATAAAGCACACTGTTTCTAAAATATATATGCAGGGTACAGGTAAGATTTTTAGTTCTCTGAAGATTTTTATACTTTCAGTCCGAATAGGAACTTGATAATAGAATTGTCCTAAAAAATTCAAGTAAATTGGTATCAGGAACTGTTATTTCGCTCATTATTTATTATATCAGCCACAATGCACACTAACACTTCAACTGAACACAACTGATGAAAAGGGATAACTCGGAAACTACTTATTTTCAATGTAAAATCTAGCTTCTTGCTACCCTTGCGACCAGGGTAGTTTAGATAGAAAGGGATGGAAAATCTGCAGGGTGGGTTACACAGAAGAAACCAGTCTGCTTGGAAGCTGGTGTGTGCAGGCTTCTTGTTTACTGCTGCATCACAAATCATCCTGAGCTGCCGCATCACAATATTTAACGCGTAAATATAAATTCTATTAAAATTAATAAATAATTTTGTCCCTAGATTGCAGGTTTATTATGAAATTATTATCAACTGGGAAAGCTGAGCTTTTTAGCTTACATTGATGCTACGCCACTGCATAACATATCTTTCAAAACTCTTGAATTACAAGATTCATAAGCATTCAGAAAAGAGAGTAACTTAAGTAATCAGAATAAGACATTATTACTTCGTGCATACGTGAGACATACTACTACAGATGATTTGCAAAGGTGCACTCATTATGAGTGACTAAGTGGCTGGGATCCGACAGAATAAGCGCTATTTTAAATCATTAAGTGATTATTTTCGCTTGATATGCGTAAATAATCAGTCTTAAAAAAAAGTATTCTGTCGGATCCCAGCAGTCGAAGATGAGTGCACCTCTACACATAGTGTGTTGGACATTGTGCCACTGTCATACATCTGTGACACAGTACATGATGGTTGGCCACTAAAGGGAAACTAAGAGAAGAGAAGATTCAATCCGGCATCGGAACTGGAATCCTGTGTGGCTTAATGGATAAAGCGTCAGCACGTAGAGCTGAAAACCCGGGTTCTAGTTCTGATGCTGGAGAGAATTTTTCTCTGCTCCACCCATCCTTCATCATATGATAATGCAGAATTCCCACACGGAAATATCATATGGGACATCAACGTCTATTATGCAATATTACTCCTGCTCTTCCAGTTAAGTTGAACGACACAATAATCCCTTTTGCTTCCTGTGTTAAAAACCTTGGAGTTTACTTTGATACACATTTAAACTGGAATAACCAAGTAACCATATTACCAAAAAAAGTGCTTTCCATACTACATTCCTTAAACAGCATTCGAAAATTCCTTCCACTATCACTCAAGAAAATACTAGTGGAAACACTAGTAATGCCCCACTTCGATTATTGTGATTTTCTACTGACTGACCTCAATGTCAACCAGTCGCAAAGATTACAACATGTTCATAATTCTTGTGTTCGCTTCGTCTGCGATGTCCGTTGCGCTGACCACATCACCCCATCCTTCCAAACTCTAAACTGGCTACGGCTTAACGAACGTAGAAATTTTCATTCTCTTGTTCTCCTTTTCCAAGTCCTTCACACCTCTACACCTACCTACCTTGCCTCCCGTTTCAGTTACCTGTCATCATATCATAAACTCTTCACACGCACGCAAAATAGCCGCATACTAGCCATACCAACACATAAGACATCATCGTATTCATCATCATACACAATCTCGCTCTCGCGCTTGTGGAATACCCTACCCAGTGACATCAGAGACTGTCGGAATTTAGTAGCGTTCAAAAGCAAGCTTATTAAGCATTTTCTTACTGCGTAGAGCAGGTTTAATTTTTACTTAATTAATAAAAAAAATGTTTCTCTCTTCTTAACTTTTACAATAAACTGTCTAGCTTTTATTAATCAGTTAATCTTTTAGTACTTTGATTTTTATTGTATTTGTAAATTTAATATTAATTGTAATTATAATTATAATTGTATTCTTAATATTGTAGTTGTAATCCCCTGGTAGAGGGGGAAGAGAAGGCCTGATGGCCTTATCTCTACCAGGTTAAATAAATAAATAAAATAAAATAAATAAATAAATAAAATAAAATAAGTGAATGAATCAAACTAAATAAATAAATAAATAAATTAATAAATAAATAAATAAAATAAAATAAGTGAATGAATGAAACTGAACAAGTGAATGAATGAAACTGAACAAGTGAATGAATCAAACTGAACAAGTGAATGAATCAAACTGAACAAGTGAATGAATAAATAAGTGAATGAATAAATAGATAGATAGGTAGGTAGGTAGGTAGGTGGGTGGGTGGGTGGGTGGGTGGGTGGGTAGGGTAGGTAGATAGATAGGTAGATAGATAGATAGATAGATAGATAGATAGATAGATAGATAGATAGATAGATAGATAGATAGATAGATAGATAGATATAGAGATAGATAGAGAGATAGATAGATAGATAGATAGATATAGATAGATAGATAGATAGATAGATAGATAGATAGATAGATAGATATAGATAGATATAGATAGATATAGATAGATATAGATAGATAGATAGATAGATAGATAGATAGATAGATAGATAGATAGATAGATAGATAGATAGATAGATAGATAGAGATAGATAGATAGATAGATAGATAGATAGATAGATAGATAGATAGATAGATAGATAGATAGATAGATAGATAGATAGATAGATAGATAGATAGATAGATAGATAGATAGATAGATAGATAGATAGAGATAGGTAGGTAGATAGATAGATAGATAGATAGATAGATAGATAGATAGATAGATAGATAGATAGATAGATAGATAGATAGATAGATAGATAGATAGATAGATAGATAGATAGATAGATAGATAGATAGATAGATAGATAGATAGATAAATGTACTTCGGTACATCACAATAACTACAATTTTTGTTTCAGTAACGTTTGTGATGTGGTTGCGAAGTATTGCTCATCTGCAGATCTTACCAGAAAATGCTTGAAGACGTCACTTGCTCTTCCCCCAGACTTCTTGATGTCGAGTATGAGGAGGACGAAGAACCAGATGGGAATATGTAGGAGGATGCCAACTAGCATGACGATAATTTCGTCCGTGAGGTAGTCAGCAAGCGTGAGGTTCGTACAGGCTAAGTTGACACGGCACATGAGGTGAACTCGATCCACGAAGTACACTATTGCGTAGGGCAGGTACATGGTGTTGAGCAGGGAGAACACTACATGCAGAGCGAGGGCTGCTCGACCACCTGCAAGCCACAACACAGCTTAGCCACTCAATCACTAATTAGCACTTTTATTTATCTTAGAAAGCATGATGATAGATATGTTCCGATAGTCAATATAATGTAATATAATCTAATAATTTTATTTAGAGATCAGTCTAATGACATATCTATATACGTATATAATTTGAACTGGTAATGGAAATTACGGGAAAACGGCCAAACGGATTTTAATAAATGACCCCTCATTTTGAAACTTGGAACTCAAAATTTTTCAGAAAAATAGTAGTTTTCAGTAAAATGTCAATTTTTCAACATAATTTTCCTATTTTCCAAAATCCACCTGTCGTCAGTTTTGAGAACTAGCTAATTGCATTTCAGAATAAAACAAAACATACACTACAGTAAACAATATTACACGAAGGCCATGATCTGCAAGAATGCTGACATATTTAGAGCTCAAATTAAATTGCTTATTAAAAACTTAACTTACTAAAAACAATTTACAGGTTCGATTCTGTGGTGTGTAATTTTCTGGGTACAGCTGTGTATTGGATATTAAAAACTACAAAACTTGAGGTGGTTTGATGACATTATTACCATTAGAAATGAAATATTATTGTAGTTAATGCCATGATGTGACTATTTTTCATTAATTATACATATTAATGCTATATTGATGATATGAAAGTGAAACGTTTTGGAGTTATATAAGTAGATGTAGATTTTGATTTCTATATTTTACTGAGTGCCGGCTATATAGTATATATAGCATATGTTACTGAAAGCTATAAAACTTACGTAAGATAATAATATTATTAAAAATCAAATATTTTTACAGTTATTAATCAAGTGGGGTTGGGTCTTTTTCATATATTTAATGGCGGTGCGGTGTAGATATTTTTATGCGTCATTCTCTTCAGTATTGGCTCTAGAGAGAGTATCTTTCATTATTATGGAAGCAAATAACTTTCAGAATGTCTGGTATTCTTAATTGAAAATAAATCTGAAAAATGTTTATTTGAACGTCTAATGAACTTAGTTTGCAGCATTTGCTGCACAAGCCACTAGTCATAGTTTAAAATCAATAACACTTACAAATGTAAATGATCATTGCATATTATAAAATTGAAATGCAAACGTTTTCGCCCTTGGGCATCATCAGACATTTGACTCACAATATTTTATAAAATTTTACTATATCTTTGTTGTGAAATGTGTACCAGTTACTTGATATTTACAATCTTGTATATATTAATAAACAACTATTTACATGGTTAACTCTATGATATATAACAATCTGAAATTTAAATGAATACAGATATTAAAATTATATGTGATAAAATTGTAACTAAAATGTTGTGTTGCTCTTATATTTCTTAATTATAAAATTGTGATCATTAAAACAACATATTGAAAAGCCATACGATTCCTCTTAAACTTCATAATAGGCCAATATACTTCCATTAGTTGAGTGTTTGTGGTGCGAGCATTGATTTCACTGATTTGGCAATCCAATCAATGGTGGAATCCATTATTTAAGTTCTTATATACTGCACTAAGTTATATGCATTGACCTTTTGTATTTACGTTAAAAACAATTACAGAAGACTGCTGAGAAATGTATTATTATGAAATTACCTCACCAAACAAATCTAGACGTTGTCATGTTGATCTACTCTATGAGTATTATTTTGTAAATATTAGTTTTCAACATTCTCTTCAAACAAAATTTACAGTGCTACATTCTGTTCTACGAGGGGGATCCAGGAAATAACGACCGTTTTGTTGTAATAATTAAAAAAAAAAATATTTATTTGAAAAAACAAAGTCTGTTACATAACTGAAGCTTCCTTTACTTCTCTACATAATCACCACCTACATTTAAACATTTGTCGTATCTGTTCACTAGCTTTAGAATTCCCGTGTTATACTCCTCTGCCGCCAGTTCATTAAGCCAGGTGTTCACTGTCTTCTTCAACTCTTCATCACTTCCAAAACGCGTACCACCCAGAAAGTCTTTCAGCTTAGTGAAAAGGTGAAAATCGCTAGGAGCAAGGTCTGGACTATAAAACGGATGATCAAAGATTTCCCAACCGAATTGATCCAGCAATTCTCGAGTTGAAGCAGCAGTGTGCGGGCGGGCGTTGTCGTGAAGAAGCACAACTCCTCTCAAAAGCATTCCTCGCCTCTTGTTTTGGAATGGCTCGCCATAGTTTTCGTAAAGTCTCACAATAACGATTTGCATTGATCGTAGTGCCTTTTGGCATGAAATCCAGCAAAAGAACACCTTTGCGATCCCAAAATATAGTAGCCATGACTTTTTGTGTTGAGAGAGTCTGTTTGAATTTTCTCGGTTTCTTGGGTGATGAGGGATGATGTCACTGACGTGATTGGCGCTTGGTCTCTGGGCTGTTGTGAGACACCCAGGTCTCATCACCAGTCACAATTTGATCAAGAAAGGCGTCTCCATCTGTGTGATATCGCATCAAGAATGTCAATGCTGAGGCCATTCTCTGAGTTTTGTGTTGGTCACTCAGTTGCCGTGGAACCCATCGTGCACAGATTTTGTGGTAGCCAAGATGTTGCAACACAATTTCACCAAACAAAGAACGAGAAATGTCAGGAAAGGCAATATGCAATTCGTCGAGTGATGTGCGCCTGTCTTGCAAGATTCTGTTGTTCACTTTAGTCTTCTGTGATGAGTGATGGGCATCCGGGTCGAGTTTCATCGTGGACATTTGTTCGCCCATTGTTGAACATTTCGCACCATTTTCTCACATTTCTTTCATTCATTACAGTATCACCATACACTTCTTTCAATTGCCGGTAAATTTCTGCAGGTTTCAAATGTCGGGCATTCAAAAATCGAATCACGTCATTCATTTTGAAGTAACACAAAATGCACAATGGCGACTTGTTGCAACCAGTACTCACAACATTATGAGAACACATGTTAAGGAAGCCAGTTGACCTTCAAACAAGGAAGGGGTCAGCTGCGCGGTGGGTATGCGCGAACGGTTGTTATTTCCTGGATCCCCCTCGTATTAACAGTCTCTATCATATGTGAAAATGTAGTAAAATTACTACAGATACAGTATGCAATTAAACCCAAATAATTTGTAACTGAAGAAGATCCTACTTATTTCCAAAGTCTAATATGCACGATATCAAATAGTACTCACCTATCCTTAACATATCAAGGAACATAACCAATAGGAAAGGAATAAGACCAAGGAATGTGGCAATATTTGGGAGTATGGATTGCGCCGAGTCCATCTTATCAAAAATATAGGAAACACACGTGGCAAACAAGATGGAGGCAGGACAGTAGAGGACGATGAGCGTGCCCATGGTGCAGAATGCAGGTGGCTCCCGCAGGGATGGCAGATCGAACACAAAAATTAGTATTAGGAGGGCTATACAGATGAACAGCATCAACGCAGCAAGCACCACGAAGTAGGTGAAGAAATACATGAAGAATGACAGCCCGTTCACCCGAAGCTGATTCTTAGCCTTTATCTGTGGAGCAAGAGTACATGTAGTGTAAGCAACTTTAGGAAAATACAATGTTGTCATAGTGACAGAAAAAAGAGTGAATGTTAAGCTGAACAACATACAAATAACACAGAAAACTACACTATTTTTATTTCATATCATTTTCACATTTCTTGGCTTAAAAATCGATAATGTGTTAAATTGAAAAAATCATATTAAAGAAATTACCCCCAAAATAAATTCAGCTTGTTTTGCTATTAGATCTATGCAAAAGATAGTAAATATCAATACCTTAAAAACAATATGCTTTGCATACTTCCACTCGGTAATGAGTTTTGGAATAATATTCTGGGGAAATTCCACAGATAGTAACAGTATATTTCTATTACAAAAAAGAGTAATTAGAATAATAGTAGGTGCCAAATCTAGGGAATCATGTAGGACTATTTTCAAGAAACTACAAATAATGCCCATGGCTTGTCAGTATATCTTTTCATTGATAATCTTCCTCGTATGTAATCGTGAAAACTTTGTAACTAATTCAACAGTTCATAGCATAAATACACGTCAAAAAATGACTTTCATACTCCATCGGCAAGTCTATCGTGCTATCAAAAAGGAGTGCGTTATATGGCAGTAAACATTTTTAATAGCCTCCCTATCGATATAAAAAGTGAAACTCAAAACATAAAATTATTTAGGACCAAATTAAAGAAGTACCTAATTTCTCACGCCTTCTATTCTGTAGGTGAATTCATGACATTCAATAACACTTCATGAAATTGATACTAAAACTTTGTGTTGTACTAGTAGACTATATTGTAAATCTCGTCTGTATATATTTCATCTAGACTGTGACTATAAATTAAGACTTTATAATAGTATTAAGTTTTTGACTTGTTCCATATTCTAGCTGTAAAGCAATGTATGAATACTATGGAATGTTAATAAATACAATACAATACAAGACAGCCATTAGACTTCTATTTGACAATCACTTTTCTTTCTTTTTTCCTTAGAAAATGGGAAATTAAATTATACATACGACATATTCTTCTAAATACAGTATAAAAATTAATTTAATTCAATATACATCTTAATTCAATAGTTAGTATTACTCAATATAAACATTATTCTTCCACAAATTGTACTATGCTTACAACACATAGGCTACTATGCACGAAACTTTTCTTGATCCTTGAACTCCATCATACTCAATTGATAAGGTTCATTTATCTTCGTCGACAAGGAATGGAAACCACTAAACACTAAAATGGAATCACATAAGCCATGACATCTGATGGTATAATTGCAAAGCCTTGAATATTGTGATTACTGATTGTTGTTTAATGGACAGAGTAAAGTAATACAGTAGAATTCCTCGTATCTGGCAACTGTGAGACGAAGCCAGTGCCGGATAATTGGACAATATGTTTAAAGGTTATGTACAGACATACTGTACTGCAGACACATTTTTTTTCCATGTTGAAATTTAGTAATTTTCATATAGATATGTGTTGCCAAGGAGACTTGTTTACTACAGTCATTTGTCATTTGTGTAAATTTTGAACATTTGTTATGAGTTTCTGAATTGATTAAAGTTGCAACACTTGCTGCCAAGCTGACAATATCTAACAGACGTATTATGTTCTTTCATTAATAACTAAAAATTAAGGATTTTGAACATATGTTTATATGAAATTTTTTTCTTGTTTTGATGTGAGGAACATGCCCCCAAGGTTTGTCAAAGTATTTATGTAACACCCTGTAAATGCCTGTTGCTAGACTAGACGGCAGTTCGGAAGGCGGTCCTCTCCTACATGTGCCGTAGCATTTCTGGTATGTGACGTCACAAGCTTGTACAGTAGAACCAATCAGAATCAGTCTATAACAAGTACTTCCCAAGTTCGTTTGTTCACGTGTGAGTGTTTCAATACATTGAATAAGTAAAACTAACATTTACTGTGTATGTAAGATAAATAAATGGAAGAAGAGACTGTAAAAATACAAGTATTGCACAGGCAGGCGCGAAAAATAGCGTTTAAGGTGTATAATTATTTTAAAAACGTTGACGAGGAGAACGCTGCCGGCCATCTTGATGCTGGCTGCAACATTGCCAATGTGCAAGAAACGACTGCAGAAGCATGTGGTGTGGGATTGAGAACCGTGCAAAGGATATTGTTAGTGAAGGAAAGAGTTTATGTTTGATGTCATGCTTACAGTAATCAACGGCTAAGGTCATTATTGTCTTTTGGTAATTTAAATTCTCTCCTGTGCTATTTGTATTGCACGTGCGTGTGAAGTACGATGTGGCAATGTTGTACGCTGCCTTGCCCTCTCTATCTGTCTCTCTCGACGCAAACGCTAGCAGACTACCGCCTTCCGAATTGTCGTCGACTCTAGTAGCCAGAGTTGGGGTGTAGTCAATATATACTACAGGGCTGTGTCTTCTGCAACTGGTACTGATGATTTTAATTTACTTCTTTTGTGATTTATGGATAGACAGTATAGAAGAAAGTGTTCCAGTTCTTCATCATGATTATTACACCACAGACAAGTAGGATTATCAGAAAGGTGAAATTGGTGTAGGTGACAATGTGACCTGTTCTGGCTCTTGTTAAAATTTGTAAAATAATTTACATAAATATGAGAAGAAATAATACCAGAAAATATCATAAAACAAAACCCAGACCTTACTTTCTATACAATACTGTAACAACACAGGCAAGTTTTCTGTCACAAAAGAAGAATATAAGAAGTAATTTTTATCGATTCTATGTAAACAATACGTCACCAAGATACTCTTATAGCAACATTTCGCTCCATATATTTTTACATGCAATAAAATACTGTATTTTATACAGATTCAAGTACTCACCTCTCGATCATAAACCATATCTACTGCCAAACTGACAGGAACCAGAACAAAAATCATGCCAAGAAATATGGCAGAAGAAAAAGTGCCCATGTTGAACTCCTCGGGCTGTGAAGTCTGTTGGAAAGGGTGAGTCTTCACAATTATAGGTTCATGATCGAATTTCTTTTTATGCACCAGCATCCTGTAAAATAAAAGAAATGAGTACATTACAACCCTGCTAATCTGAACTAATTGGGAACGTGGCCTAAGTCATTTAGAAAATTTTCGTATTATCCGAAATCATTACTGAAACATAGCAACGTAACTTAATGTCAATTAGACTACACCTGACTGGGAAGTCGAATTGTTATGTATGTGTCCAACAAGTGATGAGTTGATGCTTGTAATGAACTGACCTCTTGGTAACCATCATCTTGAATTCAATAAAGTTACTTCTGAGAAATTCTGCATTTATGATCAGGTCACGATAATTAAATAAGCAACAAAATATATAAACAAACTGCTATAAATTATATCTCAATAAAGTATGTAGTTTTGAGAATACTTTTATTTCTCGTCACAAAATGTTTTGTTTCAAATTACCGGTACTTGGGTTTCTGAAGTAAAGGGTATTATTTGCAGATGACACAAACATTGTACTACATGACTACAGGAATACTGACTTGCAACAAAAAATTAACGAAACTTCCAAAACACTTGAGCAATGGTTAACAGATAATAAGCTCAAATTAAATGCAAATAAAACAGTATTTATGAATTTCAATCAACAAATGTTGCAAGACCCTGTACAGATTACACTTAACGGCACCATAATTAAAGAAGTTAAAAAACACAAAATTTCTAGGTATCTGGGTTGATACAGACCTGGCATGGGAAAGCCACATTCAGTTCTTAACAGAAAAAATATCTCGACTATGCTATGTATTCAGAGTCCTTTCAAAATATCACCCATTGAGCTACTATTGTCATTTTATTTTGGCTATGTACATTCAGTCATATCATATGGTACCGGTATCATATTCTGGGGATCATCATCAAAATCTCCTCTTATACTTAAACTACAAAAACGAATAGTTAAAATTATGAAGCAAGTATCCATTCACACAGAAAGTAAAGGACTTTTCAAGGAACTTAAAATTTTACCGATACCCTGTTTTTATATCCTAGAAACGGTATGCTTTATTCATAAAAATTTAAATTCTTTTAAAACAAACTCAGAATATCACGAGCACAATACTAGGGCATCCAATAATATACATTTGAATTATCACAGACTTGCTAAAACTCTCAATACCCCTACACATACTGGCAGTAATTTATATAACAAGCTTCCCCCACATGTCAAGGCACATAACAATAGTATGTTTAAGAAATCTGTTAAAAATATATTACTGACACAGATGCCAATGTGCACAAAGGAATATTTAAATATGTTGTTGTTTTCTAATGCCAGGCGTTTGACAATAAAGTCATTTGACCTCTTGCACTCCAATATTTTTCAAAGATATTATCATGGTCAGCCACTGAAGCACAGATTTTGAGGTGTTCCGAATCCATTTCTTGGTTTGAGTTGCACAATGGGCAGTTAGGGGACTGATATATTCCAATTCTATGCAGGTGTTTGGCCAAACAATCATGGCCTGTTGCCAATCTAAATGCAGCTACAGACGATTTTCGTGGTAAATCGGGAATTAACTGTGGATTATGATGCAGAGAGTTCCATTTTTTCCCTTGGGATTGTGTTATCAAATTTTGTTTGTTGTAGTCTAAGTATGTAGATTTAATAAATCTTTTCACAGAGTAATACGTAGATTTAGTAACAAGTCTGTAAGTAGCAGTGCTGCCCTTCTTTACTAAAGCATCCGCATTCTCGTTTTAAATCTTAACCATTTATTCTTCTGTTTTCTCTTGTTTCATGTGCCTGGAGACCCTACTGGAAGAGAGGCAGCATCAAGACTCAGAAGAAAGAAAATCTAGTGAGCTACTGTGTGATTACAAAATAATTAATTATGTATCTCTTAAAATAAATTAAGCATCTTATTTACAAGTAACTATTATAGATAGATAGATAGATATTTATTAGCCTTAGGAAATACAATGATTTCATGGCATCGTCAGAGTGAATACATAATAAATATGCGGTTACATACATGTTTTTCCGACATACAAGATGTCTACAATAATATACAAATAATATACAATCAATACATTCAGTAATGAAGTCAATTCTCCACAGTTTTCTTCAGACCATTACTTGTACAAGGTTCTTGGTTTCCTTATCCTCTTGGGCAGTCTCACCCCAGACATGAATCAGATAGAAAAGAAGAGCAGTAAACACAAAAGGAGATACTAACTACTGTAAGCTAAATTTGGAGTGCTAAACTAAGATACTCATTGACAGTAAAAGGCATGTGGAAAAGTAAAATATGTTTCACTGACTTTTTAAATCTAGCATAGCTAAGGGCTTTAGTTTCAACAGGGAGTTTGTTGTAAAGTCTTATCCCTGTATGTGATAAGCTATTGAGACTTTTGGATAACCTATGATGATTAAAATGTAAATTATTGCATGTTCTTGTGCTGTAGTTGTGATAATCAGAGTTTATTTTAAAACTATCGTAATTTTGGTGGATGAAACAGACTGTTTCAAGAATGTAAATACAAGGTAGGGGCAAAATATCAAACTCTTTGAATATTTTTTTACTATCCGAGCGAATAGGTACTTTCTTTATAATTTTCAATATTCTCTTTTGCAGTCTAAACACTTGTGCAAGTTTTGATGATGACCCCAGATAATTATCCCATATGATAATACAGAGTGAACATAGCCAAAGTAAACCGCTCTAAGTAGTTCCTTGGGAGTTATATTGGTTAGGACACGGAAAGCATAACACAAACGACTTAGTTTATCAATTAAGAATTGAATATGACTTTCCCACGTGAGGTTGGAATCAATCCATATCCCTAAAAATTTTGTACAATCGACGTCCTTTATTCCAGTATTATTAAGTAGTATTTCAACGGAGTCATGTAGTTGTTTCTGACTGAAATACATACAAACGGTTTTACTGACATTCAGTTTTAGTCTATTGCTAGCTAACCACTGTTCTAGTTGTCTTGAGGTTTCATTTATTTTCTCCTGTAAATTATTTTTATCAAGAGCATTGAAAACAATATTGGTGTCATCTGCAAAGAGAACGGTTTTAGCTTGTGTTATCCTTGAGGGAAGGTCGTTTATATACAGGAGAAATAGAATTGGGCCAAGTATGGAACCCTGGGGCACCCGCTTTTCATAATAGTGGGATATGATTTCATTGAGCCTATTTCAACAAATTGTTGCCTTGCACTTAGGTAAGAAACAAACCAACTTTTAGCTAACCCCCTTATGCCAAACCATTGTAGTTTCTGGATCAGTATCATGTGGTCAACTGTGTCAAATGCTTTGCTCAGGTCCAGGAATAGCCCAACTGTTTGATTCTTGTTGTCTTTTGAATTTAGAATAAATTCCGTGAAAGTGAATATGGCGTTATTAATTCCTTTGCCTTTTTGAAATCCAAATTGAGCATTAGATAGTGCACCATTGCAATCTAAAAACCGAACTAATCTATTATACATAACTTTTTCAAGGATTTTGGAGAATGTAGATAATAGAGATATCGGCCTATAGTTGTTAATATTTTGTTTATCTCCCTTCTTAAATATAGGACTGAATGAATTAGTAGTATTAGTAGTACGTTATTTGCTTAGTGATTAAATACATTATATTCTAAGTAACTAGTATTCTATTAAATAAGCATGTGACATGTTACCATACATTAAGATGACTGTATTACTGTTGGAATTATTTAGTACTTCTTATATCTCAAGTGGTATTATAGTTTCCTAACAATGGAAGGCATATTTGGAAAGTAAGTACCATTTGACTGTTAAAAATATACGAGAATTTATGTGAAAAAAATGTATATTTTTATCAGATTCACTATATCTTAAACTATTTTTCTACATGGTTTCTATAATTATTTAGGTATTTATTATAACAGGCCATCAGTTTCTATATCCCTACTCATAGAACAAGACTGCCTGTGAAGACAACCATTTCTGCACTGCTCCTTTGATGTTGTCATCGAAGAAATGCTGGCTGGAAAGGAACTTCAAACAATTCTCAAACTATCAGGCATGCCGTAGCTTGATGGGAGTGAGGGGTATCAAATAGATGAACGAACAAGAATTTTTTTTTGCATTTTTTTTTTCCAAATTTAAATTTTAAATTTAAAATATAATCAAAACGAACGAATTGAAATAAAACATTTCTGAGGCATAGATCTAATGACTAATATGTGCCTGCTTCGAAGTACACAGCCTGTCAGGTTCGGTTTTATATTTGAGATAGTTACTCTGAGCTTATTTTCTATTTGAATTTTGTTTCTATATTTAGATTTACGACCAGCCTCATGGTCTAGTGGTCAGAGCTTCTGGCTATAGTTCATGAGATCCCGGTTCGATTCCCGGTTAGAGCACAGGAATTTTTCCTTAAAGGGGATTATTCCTGTGTTCGTCCATGGTCTGGAATTTAGGTTAAGTTTAGATTTAAGACCTCTCCTGGCACCATATTATCATAATCATCCTATCACATCATCGGGGTAATGTAACTCCGCCTTCCAGGCGCCCCAACCTCAGAAGTGGGTTACAACTAAGCCACGGCCAGGAGAGAAGACCAGAAATGTCGAAAAGACAACCTGGTGGCATTTGGATTAAAAAATATATATTTATTGTATCAATGTTAGATTAATGTACATTGACGATGCCATGAATAACTGTATTCCAACGGTTCATAAAACATCTATCTATCTATCTATTCAAAAAGCATGCTGATTTTTAATCGCTTGTTTGTCGGTTGTCGACACTATTTTATTTCATTTTGTTATCCATAATCATTCCTATTGTTGCTTCAGTCTGAATTTCTCGCATTTCGTCATTGTGTGTCTAGCCAGTTTACTATTGCGTTCGTGACAGTGTGACTGTAGTCCATGCCAGTAGAGGGGATCATATGCCCGACATCATTTTCCATATCTGAAATGGGAAGGTGAGTTGAACATGTTTATGTCCTAGTTTAAATTATTTTTAAAAAAAAATAAAGCTCATAGTTTCATATATCAAAACCAGCGTGCTTTTTGAATGACCCTTTATAACCAAATATGCAAAACTGATTTCTAACCTGTAAAAGGCATTACTGAGTACGTTGATAACTATGGGAAGAGAATGCTGTGCTGTATCGTTGTATATCGTGGTGATACTAATTTCAGGCATCTCCCATATGTTGACATTTAATGCTGCCATATGTGGGGACAGATCTAGGAGAAGTGAGAAATTTCCATTGTACAAATCCACGGAGGATGATCCACTCTCCTCCAGGGCCATCACGAAGTCATCCAGAGATGTTGATGTTGCATTATGGAATGCAAGTTTCGTGTGAGTTTTGTATGTCTCTGAAAAATATAAAATCAAGCTTTAATAAATAAATCTCTTTGTATCAACGCAAGATAAAACAACCTTGCATCAATACGAAAACAGATGAGAGTGCATTTACACGACATTTCTGTGATAAATAGGGGCCGGATTTTTATGTAATATCAAGGTGTGAAATATGTACATATTTACGTAAGAAAAATAAGCTGAATATGTACCAAAATATGTAAAATCATGAAACTATTTAATATCAATATCGGGCAGGTATAGAATAGGTAAGACTCTCCAGTTGTGATTTCATACAGCACCCGACTTTTTTACCGCACACTTGACACATTACTATTTTTCCATCTGTAGTGAAAGCTTCGTCCATCGCAATTCATGATTTTATTTTTGTCGTTAGGGTTGAAGATACAGCGGCCATTTTAGTTAGTTAAAAGCAATAGATAAACTCACACTTTATACTGTAAGTACTAAAACTAGAGAACTGAGTGAAATGAATGACACAACAGTACTGCAAGCACTGTTTCGCTTTACTGGATTAGGAGAAAATAAGAGGAGATGTGGAACACATGCATTTTAGCTGCTCCCTGTAAGAAACAAGTACCTACTAAAACCTCAAACTATAGGCATTTACAAACTATTGTTTGAAAAGTGACATTGCTGCCTTATTCTATTTCCGTATAGGTCTACTAAATTTAAAATAAAGAGGTCAAGCAATAACCTGAAAGTCTCATGTCAGACTTGACACGGGTTTTCTCTGGAAGAATTAGGAAGAGGGTAGGTAAGGTTGCAAATTGCATGGAAACGGCTTTGTTAAGACGTGTGCAGAACAATTGAGGACTGTTTTTGCAAAACTTGCTAGCTGCAAAATTTGCAAAATTGAGATTTTGGTGGATTCGTTAACATAAAGCAGCCTCTACACAATGTTAGTAAAATTAAATTATTTCTCTTCATTATAGCGTGTCAAAATGTGATGGTTGCACCTATAATCTACTTGTCTCTATTCAGTTTTTTCTCTCTCCTGTAAATTTTAGTTTTTTTCAGTTAGCAAGTTTTGCAAAAACGGTCCTCAATAGTTCGAGAAAAATCATGTCGTCCTCCACCGCATGAAGGCAACGCTACTTTTTAAGTGATTTTTACAATGCAAGGTAGTTGTACGAGAATGGTTGCCTTTTGTTCACTCATATTTACTGTGGGCGGTATGGGGTGAGTGCCTCATTACTTCCTGGAACTAAGGACGTTATGTTTCATCCCGAAATATATCCTTTCTTGGGCAGGTAAAAAGGCTTTTTAAATCTGTGTGTTTCAAATTGTAAACTTCCCCAACAGAAGTTTTCTTTTTCCTTTCAGAGAAGTAAAAATGAATAAAACTCCTAAATATGTAGATTTATGTAATACTATGCCATAATATGTAATGTCAGATAAATATGTAAAAATATGTAGTATCAAATTTTAATATATTAACGGTAATTACAAGATTCGAAAAGATTTGTTATTTATATACGGTTAGGTTGAAAGGAATATAATATGTAATTACATAAAAATCCGGTTCCTAGTGATAAATGTCCACTTTACATTTCTTATTATAAACGAACTACATATTTATCAATAACAAAATCATTACAGAATGTATACGATAAAAACTATCTAAATTATTATAATATCGGTCTACTGAACAAAATGTCTTACTTATGGCTTGCAAGGAACCCGGAGGTTCATTTCCACCCTCACATAAGCCCGCCATTGGTCCCTATCCTGTGCAAGATTAATCCAGTCTCTATCATGATATCCCACCTCCCTCAAATCCATTTTAATATTATCCTCCCATCTACGTCTCGGCCTCCTCAAAGGTGAATAAAATGTCTAGTGAAATTTAATTATTTCTAATGATTTTATTTTGTAAAATACCATGTTTTTAAGACTGACAGTAGTCTAATATTTGTTTACATTTCAATTTAACGTGAATGCCATTGTGAATGACCTTGTGCCCAACACATACACAACAGAGTAAAGAAAGTGTACATACTGGGCAAAGTAAATAATGACCGTCTATTTTCTACAATTTGGAATTTCTCGTTAGAGATCTTTCCTTCTCCACTTTGTCCTAGAGTAGTGATCGACAGAATTTTTGCCATTACACTCCTCTAGCTGAAGAGGCAAATTGAAGCCGAAACAGAGAAACGTAAAACAATAAATAGAGTTTACACTCTTAAAATACAAGTTTGTGTTTTCACAGGTACTGGTATTTCATTTTTTATATTTTCATTTTAAGTAAGTAAGTAAGTAAGACTCACAAAACATAAGGTTTTCACAGAGGAAAAAAACTAACAGATACAAAAAAAAATTAGTTGATTTTTTCTTCAGTTATTTATGCTCTACCGTGAGTATTTTACATTGTTTAAACCCTGTATATGAGTAACGATAGCATAGCTGAAAAAGTGTCTGAGACTCTCAAGTTCCCAATTTTACAAGGTTGAAATGTACGTTATGTTACTTACTTACTTACTGGCTTTTAAGGAACCCGGAGGTTCACTGCTGCCCTCACATAAGCCTGCCATTGGTCCCTGTCCTGAGCAAGATTAATCCATTCTCTATCATCATATCCCACCTCCCTCAAATCCATTTTAATATTATCTTCCCATCTGCGTCTCTGCCTCCCAAAGGTCTTTTTCCCTCCGCCCTCCCAATTTTGTAACACTCTATATGCATTTCTGGATTCGACAAATTCGTGCTACATGCCCTGCCCATCTCAAACGTCTGGATTTAATGTTCCTAATTATGTCAGGTGAAGAATACAATGCGTGCAGTTCTGTGTTATATCATTAGAACCGTTAATAAACGTGAGCTGTAACTTTCTCCATTCTCCTGTAACTTCATCCCTCTTAGCCCCAAATATTTTCCTAACACCTTATTCTCAAACACCCTTAACCTATGTTCCTCTCTTCAAAGTGATCCTGAGTCCAAGTTTCACAACCATTATTTGAACAATCAGTAATAGCCTATAACTGTTTTATAAATTATAACTTTCAGATTTTTTGACAGCAGACTGGATGATAAAAGCTTCTCAACCGAATAATAACAGGCATTTCCCATATTTATTCTATGTTTAATTTCGCTTATTATCATTTATATTTGTTACTGTTGCTCCCAGGTATTTGAATTTTTCCACCTCTTCAAAAGATAAATTTCCAATTTTTATATTTCCATTTCGTACAATATTCTGGTCACGAGACATAATCATATACTTTGTCTTTTCGGGATTTACTTCCAAACCTATTTCTTTACTTGCTTCAAGTAATATTTCCGTGTTTTCCCTAATCATTTGTGGATTTTCTCCTAACATATTATGTTACATACGTTATAAAAATAGGAAGGTAATTAATAACATATTTTGGCATTGAAAAATTTAATTCACAGCATACTATAACTTCTTAAAAGATGTCATGTACTTCAATCGTAAGTTTACTAAGAAGTTAAACTAACAGTTTTCTAATAATTTTCCATCATGCTTCAGTAAGAATGATGTACTTAATTATTAATACATAATTTTCCTCCTAAGAAAAATGTGCTCTAAAATATAACACGACTGCAATCACATTTCAATATAGTGTTTGAAGAGATGAGTCGAGAAACCCCTTGTTTACACGTTGTATATTCCAGATACTTGCCTTACAGTTGGAGAAAATATCCAGAAAAACCCAACGAGGTTACCAGCCCAAGTAAGATTCAAACCCATGCCGAATGTAACCTCAGTTACGAGTCATGCTTATTACTCTGAGGACACTGCAGTGCTGTATATTGTTAAGCTTTATATTTTCAACGAAAACAGAAGGGAATGAGGAAAAGGAACATAAAAAGGATGGAGAGAGGGAAGAAAAAGAAGAGGTGGAGGATGATACAAGAAAAAGGAAAAGGAAGAAAAGTGATAGTTGATTCGGAGAACACTTATAAAATGGCGGTTTGCATAAAATAGTAAAAATATGATTAAGAAATAACTTATATACGAAGTATTAAATAATAAATTTTCAATCTTAAGACATATCAACTTGCAAATGTTTATTTGCTATTTAATAAGATATATGAACGTTTTCGCCGTTTGGGGCATCATAAAATAACATTTAGTTCATTAGCGAACGTTTTTTCAGTAAGTAGGCTTATATTAATTATCTGTGTCTCTATATAACAACTTGCATATATTTTGCACTTATTATTATTTCTCCATCTCAATTTTCAGATGAAATACATACACAACACACGAACATCAGCTACGCAAATTATTGTATACCCTACGACAATCCTCAACTAATGACTATTCTTAAAATATCTATTTTATCAATCATCATCATAAATTTTAACATTATTGACAAATTTTAATTATAATTGTATATTTTATTTGTAACATGAGCTATATGTATAAAATATCCGTCCAATTCAATTTCAAATCTAAAGATTATATCAACAATTATCCTGTATTATTTCACATTTTACATAAAGCTCATGAATCTCATGCATTGTATACATACATTGTTCTTTATTCTTGTTATTTGCATAATTTATTATTATAGGTCCAGATTATATGTTTTCGTTATATCTGATGATGCCCCAAACGGCGAAAACGTTCATATATCTTATTAAATAGCAAATAAACATTTGCAAGTTGATATGTCTTAAGATTGAAAATTTATTATAACCTTATTTAATAATTCACCAGGCATATTGAAATATAAAAATGAATTTTAAATTATATTCGAAGTGTTTGAGATGGATTCTGTTACCTGCATTCAGAACCAGAGATTTCATTTTGGGGTCTGTTGACTGGATGCTGTGAACATAAAGGCCAAGAGCTGCGAATCCCAACGGAAGGACGATCATGAAGTACAGCTTCTGAATATCTCGGAACATCCGCAATATTCGTAACCTGAGTAGTGCTACAAGCGTCTGGCACATGTTTGGGTTCGTTTCTACCGGATCGAACCCAAGACCCGTCACTGGTGGTTCATTTGTTTGGTTGATGACGCCATCGATTTGTGTTTCTCCAGCTCCTACACCTGTAATTGTATCTTGTAGTTCAGCAACATGTTTTTGGAGTGCAATTACACTGAAAATAAATGTCATGTATACAAACACACACTTCTTTTCAAATACATAAAAATGTGAGTATTACATATGTAATATGTTGATAATGAAATTGTATATTTAACCAAAACTAGGTAAAAATAAGTAGGAAAGCATAAATATTCATGGTGTACAGACACTTCAATGTAATTACCGTTCTCATGTGTGTCCAATATCATTGAAACTAAACTGAACTGCATTTGTTATTATAATCTATTAATACAGGTACCGATATATTTATTTGTGTATTCGGTAATATTATTTCTAGTAGACCATGTTATATATTATCATTTCAAAATGTTTTCATGATTCTTAGGGACTAATTGTAACTCTTGTAGGTTAAGGTTGATATTTATTACATTATTTTATTTTTTCTTCCTTTCCCCTTTTTGTTCTCTTGATCACCAGATGAATTTATTATCATACCCTTTTTATTGTAAATTTTATTTAATTTTCGTATTTATTTTCTTTTTTTATTATTTTATTACATTCCATTTTGTTATATTCTTCCTTACGTTTTTCATATTAACTATTTGTATTGAATGAGTTGTTTTTACTATATTCCAATGTATTTTACTTTCTTTTTTTTTTTCTTCTATTATGATATTATTTTCATGTTGTTTAGTGTCGATTTATTATGGTATTATCATTATTTCTTTTGTAATATGTTAGTATTCTGTTCTTTAACTTTTTGTTAAATTTTTCACCGATTGTATACTTTGTGACCTGGTAGAGTGTAAGAGAAGGCCCTATGTCCTTAACTCTGCCAGTATAAATAAAGAATTATTATTATTATTATTATTATTATTATTATTTTTATTATTATTTTATTTGTATGTATAAGTATTAATATTTAATATTAAGTTGTCCCATATTTATGTTACTTATGGCTTTTAAGGAACCCGAAGGTTCATTGCCACTCTCACATAAGCCCGCCATCGGTCCCTATCCTGTGCAAGATTAATCCAGTCTCTATCATTATATCCCACCTCCCTCAAATTAATTTTAATATTATCCTCCTATCTACGTCTCGGCCTCCCCAAAGGTCTTTTTCCCTCCAGCCTTCCAGCGAATGATACTACCTACCTAGACTTTATAGAGCCTTCACTTCCTAAGACGTAAGCAAAGAGGAGGAGTCACGCCGGGATAACAGCGTCGCGACTATAAATTTTAATTTTACAAAAAAAAAAAAAAATTACATAAAACCTGTTGTAGGTAAATCATAGAATATCATACCAGTGTCCGAAAACAGTTATTCTGACATACAGTAAACTTAATTCTTTTTAATGGCACCCAATTTTAAGATTTACATATTCTGAATCTCCATTAAATTTACGTATGAATGCATAGAAAGTTTACCCATTCAATTGTTTCGTGTCTTTTAAATACTCATGAAACTTGTTTCATGGACTTAACCTTGAGACAAATAAGTATGTAAAATCATGCTGAGTAGACCATAAAACTAATGAAAATCGTTCGTTGTTGATTAATGTTAGTGTTTTGTTTAATTTCATGGCCTACTCTACATGATTGTAGATATGAGATGGAAGTTATCTTAACCGATGGCTGTTGATTGGTTTAGATATAAATGCCAACAAATCCGTACTATTATTTTTCTCGCGGTATATGGCATTCAAATCATTCTAACCTATCTGATGATATATTTTTTTCCCCTTTCTTAACTGTAAATGAGCACAAACGCTGATTAGGTGTAAATTTTTCTGACATTTTGTATATTCAATTCCCTAACCATTTCAAATGTATATCATTTTACCTCTTAGGTGTATTTCCAAATTATGTAATACGCTTTGTCAAATCTGGCAACCTTTTCATAAGGGAAGCTAAATTTATTATTATATTATGTAACTGTGGAAAAAGACAACGGACTGTTTTCGTGATAGACTGGGACATTGTTTGGCTGTGAATGGTTCTCATTTTGAGCATCTGTTCTAAAGTTTGATTTTAGTGACAGTGTTTTGTTTAGTTTTATGGCCTATTATAAGTAACATTCCACACTTAATGAACACTCTGTAAATGAATGCAATTATCAAAGAATTTAGAAATACACAACATGGGCAAATATCCATAAACCGAAATTTATCTTTAGATGTTTTAATTTCAGCATATGATTTGGCATTACAGGTATTAGCTATGTCAGAAAATAATTTATAAAGATCATTATATAATTTAAAATTAATAGCTGAGAAAATACTGTCAGTTTTATCATTTAAAGGCACATACAGAAAAAAAATCATAGTTTAAATGTCTATATAAAGAAAGCCTTCAATTTCGCTATCTATCACGTCTGTAATTCAAACTACTGTACGGTACTTGAAGCAATCCCAAACTGAATAACAATGTCTAAGTCAACTATATGTATCAGGTATAATGCATTGGTAAAGTTATTATTAAACTATAAATTGCTACCCAGAAACTAATCAAATAATGCATTAAAATTTTACTTAGATACATTGTATACTTCGCACGAAAACATGACGACCTTCCCTCATCCCCTTCACCAGTTAACTGCAGGCACGCGCAAGGGATAAACCCTTAGCCGAGTTGCCAATTCTTGAAGTCATTGTGATTTGCGAACGTTTTTCAAACTGTGTTCCGTGAAACCGCGATTTTCAGAAAGACTATATTATCTTTGTAAATATACCTTAATTTATAATTACTAAAACAAAATTGGTATAAAAATGAACAAACTTATTTTAAAAACACTTTATATTTATATTTTCACTAACATGTTTTTGTTTAAATAAACAAAAAAATGCAGACTTCTATAATAAGTGTTAAATTCTCATGTTATTGAAGTTCCAGAATTGTATACTTAATTAAGAATGTTGCGCTGGTAAAATTTTCTGAAACTGTGATGATTGAATAGTCATAGAATTTATAGTACAAAAGAGTAAAGTTAGATTTTATCAGCTTCGCCTTGGGTGATAATTTCCACGAATGCATAAAATCTGTTTACTCTAGTATGCTATACAATATTTTATTCATTACTGGTATGTAAATTTAATTTTAAATTGTAGGGCTTTTCTTTGTACTGTGTTGTTGGCGAAGAAGTTCATATATATTCATTTTACTATTGCTAATATGTTGGTTGTCATGTAGAGTGATTTAAAAACATTTAATTCACTGCTGTAAGTTAGAAAACTTTTAAGCACTGCTGTGAATAATGTCATATTTAGGTTGCTAAGGACGGTGTTGCTGTTGGCGATATCTCTTTCGCGTACTGTTCACATACTGTTCGGCGAAGTAAATCACGTATAAAATCGTCTATCTTACCGAATTCTGTTTTAATTTGTTTATTTTCTCTTTAGTTGGTGAACCGTAATTCTTAATTTCTATGCCCATATATCCAACTCCGCCGGTTGCGTCCGATGTTAAGTGATTAAGATTTATACTTATTAAACTGCCTGAACTTTCGATTACTTTATGGATAGAATTTCTAACGTTAGACACAATTTTAACACTTTGTTTTCTTAGCTACGCTCCTCTGCAAATAAGATATTCTGTTTTCTTTGACGGTGTTATTTGTTGTTCTTGTCGTGATCTTCAGGTGCATCAGGAGGCCTGGCTGCGGATCATCTGCTCCAACACTCATTAATCATGGCCGGAATAAATTAGACATATTGAAGCGCACAACGGTATAAAACAACACGTCGACAAAGACACTGAGAACGGGTGAAACCCAACAGGTAGAGGCAATGACTACTATATTTGGCAATGCTGGGATCTATTGTATTTCTGCCACGCGGCTAGGGGTTGAGTAGAGGATGGGGGTTTATGAGGGATTACCAATTCCAAGAAGAGAGGCCGTCATGTTTCCGAGCCAAGTATATATTTCCTACTTTCTTTCTACTAAAATAAAAGAACATTATAATTGCACAATAAACAACGGTTGTAACTAGGATAGGAGGTGCAGTTTTAAAAACTGGAAGAATTATTTAAATATCATGAAATATTTAATTCTCATTACAATTATTTATTTCCTATATACCTTGTGGTGTGTTGTAAATAAACGAACAAAATTACATGAATTGAGATGAAAACATGTAGTGGAGAGCATGCATGACAGAAATTTTACTACACTGCATGGAAAAGTAGGAAGCGCTGTCGATTACATTATGAATTACACATAAGTGTTCAAACTAATGTATGAGAGTCATCCTAGAATTTACAAGCATATAACCTATTATCAACTTCGCTGATGCCGAGACATAGAAGGCCCTGGGTGTGAAGTAGCACCGAAACAGCTGTAAGCCGCACATGCTTACATAATTAACACGAGTAAGATCGCCATTTAATCAATTACCGGTATTTATATTCAAGTGTTAAAAGTAGTGTACGAAAGATTCAACATGGATTATCAAAATTATCTCTCTTAGAAACACGAGTGTCAACAATGTTTTAAAATTATACCACCGATTCTGTGCACTGTCTTTGTTTAAAAGAACATAACTGATCGGTTTCACAATGTTATATCGAATTCACCCCATTTTACGGTACCACTCACCATTCTGGATTAAGTTTATGTGTCTTTTATAAAGTATTAGATATTTTAATTTATTTATTTACCTTATTAATTCATTTAATTGTGGGATTCATAACTGTTCTGCTTAAATGTACTGCTTATACTGGGTGTTCATTTCAAAGTGTGTCATGACGTCACTCTTGTGAGTCAGCGATTTGAAGAGAGTTTCAGCTTTTATGTCAGAGAAGTTGCCTATTAATCAAGGCGTTCAATCTGAACTTGAGAACGTGTACGGTATAACTTGAACGTCATAGCAACAGATGGCGGTCTGTACGGTCTGTGTGCTACCATAACCTCTTTCGAACTGTGTTTTGCGCGGGCAAGTCGTACGCAGGGAATTTGTTATCATTGGTTGCGTAGGCAACTTTCCACAACACAAATCAAATGCTCCGTGTCCATGTTGACCGTCGAAGTTAATGTCAACAAATACTTAAGTAATCGTCTTAACCCTCTCCCCATATCCCGACAGTAAGAAAAAAAACTCACCTCAGTACGTGTTTCCAAACAGTTCACATTCCTGCCACTACCGGCGTTAACGTACGTATTGGTACAGAGTCCCTGGATATCCAGAGTACCGCAATCCTTTGTGCCGGCAAATGACGACAAATCCGCCATTGTTATTCCAGCGCATGCTAAGCAGTATACAGTTGTACAGGGAAAGAATTTCATGTAAGTGCGAAAAAATGCAATGCTGCTGTGTTCAGAACTGTTCACAGATAACTGAAAAAGGCGCACATTTGTTTTCTCTGTCACAGTGCGAAAGAAATAAGGAAAAAGGAAAGGGGTGACTATAAATATAAAAAGGAACGATCCACTACCTAAGCAAGCATACAATGTGAAATTAATGAATGACTGTATTTTGATATTTATTTTTTCAAAATTTGGGCCCCAAAATGTTTTTCTAAAACTAATCTACAATTTAAGTTGTTGCAGCAATGATATTTCTACATAAAACAAATTAAAATTACGTACCATCTTCTCCCTTTCAAACCAAGCATTTCTGAATTTGATCCTAATTGCTATTTGCGAGAATACCATAATATATTTGTGAAAGTTCTGAATTCATTCTTGAGACAAGATTGTGTTGTTTGGCTCGATTGAAAAATACGAAGACCATAGAAACCCTGTTAAGGGGACACTATACTGAAATTACTAACCTCCATATTTTTAAAGCTAAATTCACAAAATGTTTATCACTAGTATATCTGGGTAATAACAACACATGTACAAAATTTCATCTCTCTATGATAATTGGTTTTCATTTTATTAATATCTGAATAAAATATTGTATTGTTTTATGTAAGAAGTCTCTTGTGCCACAATTTACATTATTTTTAATTGATATTCACTTAAATGATTCTTTATATACATTGGAACAAATGTTACTATTGGAATTTTCTGTACAGTGAATGGGTAAATTACTAGGAATTTTTTATGACTCTTTATTTTTATAATAAAAAATTCTAGTAATTTACCGTACTTACAACAAAACCCTATAGTAAGCTTTGATCTCATGTATGTGTGTGTGTGTATCTAATGCTCTGGATTTAACAATGAAGTCATCATCCTTCTTGCTTCCCAATATTTTGATGGAAGGTCCACAAATGTCCTAAGAGTTTCACAATTAGCCAGGTGCTCCATCTCCATGTCCTCTTCTCTGGTGCACAGTAAGCACTTAGGTGAATTCAGTACTCCAATATGATGGAGGTGTTTACTGAGGCAATCATGACCAGTAATCAATCTAAACATGGCCACGGCAGATTTTCGAGGTAGATCAGGAATTAGTTTTGGATCTTTGAATGATTCTTTCCATTTTGAATTTTGATGTTTTGCCTGTTCGTTGTAACTTATTCTTTTTATGACTCGCTTTATTGATTCATATGGGAACTTGAAATTTGTTTTTAAGTTGATATAAGTTCCTTTCTTTGCTAACATATCCGCTTTCTCGTTACTGTTCAGTCCGCAGTGGGCCGGGATCCATTGGAAGACCACTTTTTTATTTAGCATTTGAATTTGTTTTACCATGCAAAGAATTTCTTTTACTTTTTCCATTTTAGGGGATGTAGTTGAGCTGATGGACTGGATTGCAGCTTTGGAGTCAGACAGGATGACTATTATCTATGCTAGCCTGTCATGGCATAGAGATGCGTCCCACAGGAGGCAGAGGTGGGAACGGTAGGTGGACTCAAGTAAGCCCTCCTGGCTAAGTCCGAAGGACCTGCTGACCAAAGACAGGTGTGGTCCTCCTTTCATATAGGGGGTTGAGAAAGGACAGTACAACCGCCAACTCTTAAAAACATGGTGTCCTTCAAGAAAATGGTTCAAATCAGCTCATTAAAATGTTGATCTTGTGTATGTAAGGATCCATATAAGTGAATACCACTTAAGAATAATGTAAATTGTAGTTCAAGCGACTTTTTATATAAAGTGGTTCAATATTTCAATAAAATATTAATGAAATCCAAATCACTTGTTATAGGCGAATGAAATTTTGTACATTTGTCACTATTAAGCAGATATACCAGTGATCAAAATTTCGTGAATCTAGCTTCATAAGTATGATAGTTAGTGGTTTCACTGTTCTGAACTCTTAAAACTAAGGAACTTGGAGAAATTTCAGTATAGTGTGCCCTTAATGTGGAAGCCGGAGAGTTTGCATGAGAATTCAGTTAGAAATGTTTAGATTTATTGTTTTTTTATTTGTAACATTGTTGTTTTCATTTAATGCTTATAATTTATTAAGTTCATGTTGCTGTAACACCTATAACTGTGATGTGTATGAAGGAGTGTATTGAACAATTATAGCATATTTATGCTATAATAATTATTAAATGAAGTTTCTGTACATTTCTATGTTGACTAACAATAATGTTCTGAAATACGTGGTACAGACATTAAGTTCTGACACTGACGCCTGAAGGGTAGGCACCCACAAGAATCTGGATGTCTCAGAAGATGCCGCGTGATACGGCGTACACTTAAACAGATCGACATCCTCCCTCAATATAGTCGCCGTTGGCCGCTATGCACGTCTGCCAACGTTGGTGTAGCTGCTGGAAGCACTGCTGAAAGATGTTGGCAGGAAAATGCCGTATGGCTTCTCTTGTGGCAGTCATGACCTTTTCGGCCGCATAAAAATTACGCCCACGTAGGATTGATTTCATGAGGGGAAAGAGAAAAAAAATCGCATGGTGCGAGATCAGGTGAGTACGGAGGGTGTGGCAAAACAGCGACCTGTTGCCTTGCAAGTTCCTCTTGTACAAGGATGGAGCGATGTGCAGGGGCGTTGTCGTGTATCAACAGCCAATTCTTCCTATGCCAAAGCTCAGGACGCTTACGACGAATTGAATTGCTTAAACGGCCAAGAATCTCTTTGTAGAGGATCTTGTCTACAGTTGCACCTTGTGGGATGAATTCTACGTGAACAATTCCATTTGAATAAAAAAAAAAAAACTGTTAAAGCATCACTTTGCCTTTTGACCTGTCTTGTTGCGGATTTTTCTGTCGCGGAAATAATGGCGTTTTCCAGGTGGCGGATTGTCGCTTCAGTTGCGGTTCGTAAAGGAAACTCCATGTTTCGTCTCCAGTTATGATCGGTTATAGCAATTTCGCCTAATTTCTGACAAAACGTGACGTTTGCCCGTTGCTCAAACTGCAACATACTCGAGTTCCGACGCGCGCATTCAAATCACCGTCACAACAAAGACAGTAGTTCAGCTTACACTATATGCACGTAACTGTATGATGCTGGGACGAGAGACTAACTGACAAGGTACCAAATCACAGCGCCACCTATCCGTTCTAGTGCACCACACTGCCACTATGCCCTCAGTCTCAGAACTTAATGAATGTACCACGTATGTGAAGATCCTTTTGAAGTTTTTGCCCTTCAAATTAAAAATATTTAAGTTTTACTTTAAATATTCCTATACCACGTGTGTTGAAAAGGAATAACAATGGCGGCCGACTAAGTGACTGCACTACTCTGCTACATCCACGGACTCTGTATCGGTAAGTACTCTTCAGAATGAACGCCGTACTTGCCAGGCAACTTCTCTGGCACATAGGTAATACACCTCTGCAGAAGTGTAGGAAGATTGAATTCTCTAGGCTCATCGGCTAGCCACGTGACGGCATACAGCGAGCCATGACACACTTTGAACTGAACACCCAGTACTCCTCATGGAGAATGATTGTGCGCTCTTATGATCATAACATTATTAATATCGAATATTTATAATTCGTAATTGATTTTCCATCACCAAACTCTTACTTTTACACCAAGTCTACACTTCAAAGTTAAGACTGATGTGTCTATTGTAATAGGTTTGAGTTCATCATGATTTTTCCTAAGTTGTCTATGAAAATGATAAGCAACTTAATATTATATCAATCACAACTAAAAGCAAACTGCAAGAAGTGACACATAGGAGTATTCTGAATTATCAACAACACATAATGCGTGTAACTGTGTAAGTGTAAATGACAGCAATGAAGTAACATTAACAAATAAAAGAATTACAGTATAAAATTAGCAACAAAAATATAAGAAAATTCTAGTTAAATCTGCTGAAAAGGTACATCACAATCAGTAAGAGAATACACACACATGAAGAAGAACAAAGATCAAGATCTAGCTATCAACTGTGACTAAGATGTGCTACAGTAACTACCAACCTTCAGAATTTAAGAGGAGAAATTTCTATCACATTCACATTATGGTCCTTATTCTCTATGTCAGCATTCCTAAAAAGATTTTCTCCTTCTTCTTTTGGTGGTATATATAGTAATTTTTTAGTTCGTGGCAATGAAAGATGTTTAAATATGATGTGCACAATATTAATATAAATGCTGAAAATTAGAATTCCTGTTCATCAGGTCTATTTTGAAGAATTTAGCACAAATTCGAAACAGATAACTACAATCACAGCAAATGAGTTGATAAGACAATTTTAGAGCACGTTTCCAATATCAAATTCTAATTTTTAAATCATCTCTAGGTTTTTTAAATTCAGTGTACAGTAATTAATAAGAAATATTGTCTCATAAGTGATGTTGATTTTGGAGCAAAATTTTAGTTGGAGTGTGTTGTGAGAAGAAAATAATCTATCTTCAAAGTAAAGGTCATTAAATTCTACAGTCTTGAGGCACCTTTCAGCGAGGTTTGTTATCCCACGATGGTATCAGTTTCTGGTTCTTTATGTAAAGAATTCAGTGATACTCATTTCAACGGCTTCCGAGTTTTGGAAATTTCTTCCACGCAGGAATGAAAACAGACGGCAATCTTAAGGTGCACGATCAGGGCTATCATATCGGGTGTGGAAATAGTTCGATTCTTTCCAATTGTCGTATTTTTCTATGGTTGTTCGAGTGGTATCGGGTTTTGTGTTGTCCTGTTGCAAAAGAATTCTATTTTCATTAAGTAATGGTGGGTACCTCTCTAACAAAACATCATGAACTCGCTCTAGCTGTTGAGAATAAAGATCCGCATTGACTGCAGTTTGTTTGAAACAAACGCTCAATGAATCACATCTTTAAAATTTCACCAGACACACAACATTACTTTGGGACCAAAATAATTTTGTTTAACGGTGCCTTTGGCAGAGGTGTGGTAATATATCCATTTTTCATCACATGTGACAATTCTCCTGATAAATCTATCATCTATGGAATTAATGATGACGACAGATATCCACTCTATTTTAAGTATGTTCAAGTACAAGCCTACAACGTCTGTATGATTTTCTAAGCATCTTAATGTGATGATGTATTGTATCTTTTGAAGCATATAGTTCTTCTGAAAACCTACCAGTACTTTTTTGTGAATTGCAAAACTCTCCGTGTTCTCATTTCCATACCTTAATTCTTCCAGGAAGTTGTAAAAGTTTAATGTCTGCTCCTCAATTACTGAAACACTGGAACCATCATTGCACTACATGCTCACTAACGACATCTTCACCCTCGACTTCACACATTCTTCGAATTGTGACAGCAGTATTATAATCTTGTTTCCAGTAGAACTTCAGACGGACTCTAATCTCACACTTTATCACCTCCATTTTATATTCTTTGTACTCGTGTTATCAATTGACTGACACATGTTCACAATATACATTAATAACCATAGCATTCTGTAAATTGCATTGTTTTACTAAAGAACATGTAAATCTTACAAAACGCCAAATTAAAAAAAAAAATCGACATTACTTATGAGACGACCTGATATTTAACTCCACAAATTCATAAAAAGAGACCAGGGCCAAACATGGTCCAAGCTGGAATCCGAAATACTTTATACATAGGGACCTGAATTTTTAGCATCTATTTAAAAAAAAAGTAGCATTTACTTTTTCCAAATTAGCATCTATTATTTTCCATTGATTCTGGTTCACGTTAGCACTTTGTTTAAAAAACTTAAAATTGTTTAACGACACGTTAAAAGTGTTAAAATTGTTAAAAAAGGTTATGTACCTTAGACAGACGGCCTGTTTCGACGCCGGTTCTGCGTCATCTTCAGTGTCCTAGGAACTAGTACATAACCTTTTTTAAAAATATTAACACTTTTAACGTGTCGTTAAACAATTTTAAGTTTATTATTTTCCAAAGGAAACTTTGTGTATTCTACCTTTCATTTCTCAAAAGATAACACTGTGCACAGTTCAGTGTTTTCGTCCTCCAAATTACATCGTCTGTCTGAAACAACAGCACCATACCGTGATACGTTAACTGTCAATATTGTTTGCTGGTGTCCACAATACTTGCAAACAACATTCTGAAAATACTTTATTCTCTGTTCTTAAAGCATTAAAGATTTTCACTATGTCATAATTTTCATTTTTCACCTACTGTTCAAATAAGCTTTTAAATTAATTGTACGCACTTCGAATTTTTTGTCGAAAATCCTGGAAAAATGTCAATATTTGATTCGTCAACATTGTTCAATAGAACTATATTCTTCGAGTACAATGTCTTCACTATAGCCTCAAAGTTCTTTTGGCCAGGGTCCTTTTTCTTCAAAATTGAGAGTTTATTCTTTGCTGACTGAGCAGCTTTGGAAAACAAATCTATGCATGTAGCTTCATTCAATAGACTTAAAAAGTGCCTCTAATCTTTGTGTATATATATACACACACACAGTGTTTCCGGACTGATCTTACAAACTTTCAGGGATGACGGGGAAGGGCACATGTATCAATTTGAGATAAGGAACCCTGTTCTGGAAAAGACTGAGTCGAAAGTTATAAGCAAAAATAGTTGTGTGGAAATAGAATAATTGTAATTTCGCACCACGTGCCCTCCTTCCCTTAACTTTTGGAACAGTCGTGGAAAGATGGTATGGGCCGGATGTCTCCTATGTGGGTACTTGCCCGATACAATCTGTGAGCTTGTCTACTGTTCCCATTGGCTCATCCATATTCGAAAATCAGGCCTACATATTCCGCTCTTGTATAATCCTCCATTTCACTAGGACTGATCGACTGGACACTGCAACTTGTACACATACACTGCTGTCTACAGACGTGCATATCAGGACCGACCATGTCCGTTACACATTACGCTATCTGCATTGCTTTAGTGTAGTTTCCTGTCCCCATCCCTCAGACAGCGCACTGAATGGAATACTGTAAGTAGACAACGTCAGATGAATACAGTATGTGTAAGATGTACAGATAAATACACATAAATAAGGTGTACAGAGGAATAAAATTATTTCATTTCCACACAACTATTTTTGCTTGTAACTTTCGACTCGGTCATTTCCGGATCAGGGTTCCTGATCTAAAATTGATACATGTGCCCTTCCCCGTCATCCCTGAAAGTTTGTAACATCAGTCCAGAAACACCCTGTACGAGTATAATGAGCTTTTCACTTGAAAAATAGCTTTTTACTGATAAATCGCTATTAAATAGCATTTTCCTCGTGATTTCGCAATTTGATAGCAAATTCGCATTTTTTCGCACTTTCAATTCTGCTAGAAAATCACGCTAAATCACCTTACAGATGAAGAAAATACTTTCTACCCAATAATTAAAAAATTCGCGAATTTCGGAAATGCGAAATTTTCAGGTCCCTATTTATACACACATAAGAAAGACAGACAGCATAGAGGCAGTCAGACAAGACAGACAGATGGACAGATAGACATACAGGCAGATGAATGGCTAAGCAGTAGAGAGACAAGCCGACAGTAAGAAAGCTAGATAGAAAAACAGTTGCTTGACTAAATACGCACTGCTATACAAATTTCTTAAACAGATTTGAAATAATGTGTCACAAATTCAACTGAGATACATTAAATTTTAAAGGTTGGCAGACGCATACTAATGATGGGGAGGGGGTTGTGCCATTTTATTTTGAAAATAACCCTCCCATGAAACCCATTAATTTTCTCATTGATGCCTATAAAACACCACAGATGGGAGACATCAAACACTGAACAGAATTTATTGTGGGCATGAAACCTGCCTCTACCTTTCCCTGGCACATCTCCCGTAGGCCCCGTAGTAGTCGTGATGACAGCACCCTCATTCTGCAGACTCTGGTATGAAGTGCTCTTACTCTGAAGTGATAGAGAGCGGCTCAACGCACGGTTACGCACCATCTTCTTCGACAGGTTGTCCATTGTTCCATCAGTCTCCTCATCACGTTCCAAGTGAAGGAACACCTGCGACAATTAACAGCATCACAGCAAAGTTATCTAACTTGTTTACTAAAGTAGCCTAAACACTAAATAGCATGTGACAAGTAGGTATTTTAGATAAAACTGATATGTTTTAATAGTAATATGAATAAAAATAGCTATAGAAGCTTTCTAAAAATCTAGTTTCCTATTTCATACTTTAATACTTGCGGGCAAAAAAGGTTGTAACCTACATTTTTTTCTCTCAAAGGCATGTTTCCATGTAAGAAGGTTGTAGAAGCCATTAGAAATGTATGTAATAATAATAATAATAATAATTTATTTAACCTGGCAGAGTTAAGGCCATACGGCCTTCTCTAACACTCAACCAGGAGTAAAAACTGCGTTACAAAAACACTACAAATTTAAAAAGTACACTACAATTTTACACACAAAACCGAATAAGATAATAATAATAAAATGTAAACAACAAGTAAGAAGAAATCAGATATAATATAATGTATAACATAGAGAAAGAAAGAAAAAAGCATAATAAAATGTGAACAGCAGGTCACAAATAAATGAGGCATACAAAGTATAAAAAACAAGACAATTATTGATAATAATAATAATAATAATAATAATAATAATAATGATAATAAAATAAGAATATTAATAATAATAATGATAATAATAATAATAATAATAATAATACTAATAATAATAACAGGCCTAATAGTAATAATAATACTAATAGTAGTAATAAAATAGTGCAGTACAAAGCATACAATGAATACAATATTTTTAAGTACACACAGTAAGAAAATTATGATTATATATAGCTCAACTTATCACATTAGAGATATACAATTATCGGAAAATATGAAAACAAAAATATAAAATAAGTTAAATATCACTAGAACATAAAAAGAAAAAAAATGTGAATACGTGGAAACATGCAATACAACACTTGTCATAATAGTAAGTTAGTTTGGCAACTCGTCATAAGATAATTTTCTAACTTGGATTTGAAAGATTTCAATGTTCGGCAGCCCTTGACTTCAGGTGGCAGAGAGTTCCAGTGACGAGAGGTAGCAATAGTGAAAGATGAGGAATACAGAGATGATGTGTGAAGTGGAATTTCTAGCGTGTTATCGTGTTGTGATCGAGTATTAATATTATGATAGCGAGAGAGAGTATGAAAACGAGCGAATAAATAATAGGGGGATGAAGTGTGCATAATTCGATATAAGAGAGAAAGTGAGTGCAGATTTCTCCTCTCATGTAACCTAAGCCATGATAACTTGTTGAAAGAAGGTGAGATATGATCATAGCATCGAACACTACAAATGAAGCGGAGTATGTATGGAGTTAATGTTGACTAATCTGATATTTATCTGTGCATGCAGTTCCAGAGCTTCAGTCCGTGTGTGTGGTTAGTTGTGATCAGTTGAAATGTTTAAAGTGATCGAGCACCCCGCCGACTGTGAGATGCGGTCTGTTATCTGTTTCTTGAATGCGAGAAACATCAAACCAGCTGACATTCATCGTCAACTTTGTGAGGTGTATGGTGATGATGCCATTAGTGATGGAATGGTTAGGAGATGGGTTAGGAAGTTCAACGAGGGCAGCGTCTCTGTACATGACGAGCAGCGTACTGATCGGCCATCTTTGATCAATGATGATTTGGTGCGTGCTGTCGATGAAAAAATTCATGAAGACAGGAGGTTCACAATTTCTTCGCTTTCCTTGAATTTTCCACAAATGTCGCGGAGAGTTCTCTACAAAATTGTGACAGATCGATTATGATATCGAAAATTGTGCTCACGATGGGTACCCAAGATGCTCACCGAGGAACACAAAACCAAACGAGCTTCCAGTGCATTCAGCTTTCTCACACGTTACAGTGAGCAAGGCGATGAGTTTCTTGACCATATCGTGACAGGTGACGAATTTGGGTGTCTCACATAACACCTGAATCGAAGCAGCAGTCCATGGAATGGAGGCACACTGCATCGCCAAGACCATGTGCACTGTTTTTGGGACAGAAAAGGAGTCCTACTCATCGAATTCTTGCCTCGGGGTGAAACCTATTGTCAGACCTTGAAGAAGCTCCATCGCGCAATTCAGAACAAGAGACGTGGGATGCTGAGCAACGGAGTTGTGTTGCTTCATGACAACGCTCGGCCACACACAGCTCGTGACACCCAAAATCTCATCTCGAAATTTGGCTGGGAACAAATTGACCATCCCCCTACAGCCCGGATTTGGCTCCGAGTAACTTTCATCTCTTCCTGCACCTCAAGAAGTTCCTCGGTGGTCAACGTTTTGATGGCGACGATGAAGTGAAAACAGCAGTGCGGGAGTGGTTCGCATCGCAATTCTACAATGAGGGGATAGAAAGACTTGTGCCACGACTCGATAAATGCCTCAATAATGGTGGAGATTATGTTGAGAAGTAATTGAAGTGTGGGGAATACAATGCTACAAAAATGGTTTGTAAATATCTTCCCGTTCACTTACTACACCCTTTTGGAACTTACTTTAAGAACACGCCTCGTAATTATGATGTACGAATACATTTTACTACTATAAACAAAATGCGTCTGAAGGCCCTTATTTATATGCATTATTCGCAAGCAGCAACGTTTCTAAAAGTGGCCTTGTCTGAAGGGGCTCTTGTATTATTATTACTATTATTATTATTATTATTATTCACCTCTTCAAGCGTTGTCATGGAAACACCATAACTGCTTATGCCCAGGCGACTGGCTCTAGTGTTGATCTCTTGCTCTATAGCCGAAAAGAGTGGTGCGAAGTTATCCACAGCATTATGTGGCAATATGAAACTCAGCTCTCTCCCATGTCGTCGAGCCTTCTCTGCTTTTGATACATGACTAGTTACAAGACGCGTGATGGCATGCTCTCTGGCCGCACCTTCCAGCACGAGTCTATAAAGGGAACATAATATTTGTTGCTTGAAATCTTTTGCTTCATTAGAATATTTTAACACTATGCATGTAATAGGAAGAACAATATTTGTAGGTCTTTAGGCTCGTTCACACTTGAGTGACAGTACGTTATATCTTTTATTCATTTGAAATAATCTGAGAACAGAGTAACTAATTCTGACAATATAGTTTACAGGGGCCTGTTTCTCAAAACTCACGGACTAGTAATACTAGTTTATTTTACAAGTCTGTTTCTAGAAATTACAAGGGTAAAGTAGCAGTTACCAGTTCACAGACTAGTAATATTGGTCGATTTCACCAGTTCATAAGAGATTCTGTTTCTCAAAATGCTAATCTAGTTGATTACACTAGTATTCAACAGGAATGTTCCTACAAGACTCTAAAGACTGGTGATTTCTATATTATCAGTTACACTGACAACCTTTCTCAGATAATCAAAACAAAATATTGTAGTTATTTTTTTTAATATATGTGGTTTAGTGATTCCGATTGAAGTAGTGAAGAAGTTGTTGTGAGAAGAGCTAAAACTATATCGAGAAGGAATAATTATTATTCCTTTACGGGAGCATTGTTTAAATATAATGAACGGTTTAAATAAAATGCTGAAAAGCTTGGAGAGTTGTTAAATATAGTGGGACCTGCCATAACAAGACAAACAAATAGAAGTCATGCATTATCAGCAAAGCTTCAAATGCAAATTGCTCTACAAATCAGGATGTTGATTATTTTCCAATGCCATCTGGTTTTTCTGTCCTAGACCAGCAACACATGCAGAATTTTTTTCCTAATAATCTAGTAATACTAATTCATCAACTGCAGTAATTTTTGCTGGCTTTCCTCCTCCACTGCCAGTTCTTCTGACATTGTCAACTTTAGCCTACAAATTAAATACAAAACGACACTAATTTATGAATAGATCAAACGTAAAACTGAAAAAAAAAAAAAAAAAAAAAAGCGAATTTTTCAAGTCATAAGTGGCATTCATGTCGCCAGTAGACTTACTAGCTACATAATGTATTCATATTATGATACTGTGAACTTGAATTGGTACTCGTCAAAGTTGGTTTCTTAATGTTGGGCCAGTAAGTGTCCCTAACGTATGCATAATCTTTGTTCTGAAGTATCAGTTCCATAGCCTCACATATTACAAATTTTTGTCCATTCGTTTACTTTATCATTTTTTGTTGTTATGTTTTAAAAAGCACCGAATGATATATCCTTTGATTCATTAATCATTTTGAGTATAGTTAATTTGCTTTCAATTGATGGAATTTCAAGAGAAGAGAGAAGTAAGAACCAAAACACAAACAACTTAGCCTTCTAACCTCAAATAACAATACCTACCAATGGCTATAAACAAATGAACTCAATCAGCTGACTTGTGAAAGAGATCATGTGACTAGTGAAAAATTGTCACAAGTTACTAGACTGGTAAAATAGTTTGAGAAACAGAATCTACTAGAGCTGGTGAAATATACTCTGGTAACTAGTAACTGGTGAACTATTAAATTAGTATTTTTGAGAAACAGGCCCCAGGAGTCTCAATAAATCAAGCTAAACCTCTAAAAATGGACCGAGGTTCAGTTCATAATTTTATATCCAGATGTCATTACATTAACATCTCTAAACTGAAGATCTGTCTAGTCAGTTCTGCTTCATGACGAAGATTGCATTCTTACAGACAATGCATATGCATATAAGTATAGACTAGTATATACAGTCACGAAGCTCAATACGTAGTAAATATGCATCCACAGATAGTTGCTAACCACTAGGATCGCTAATATTGTCTCATTACAGACAATGCGAAATAGTACCGGCACAGTCTATTGTTCCTAGCACCCTCACAACTCAAGCTTCGTGACTGTATATACTAGACTGTGCATATAATTTATAAATATGATCTAACCAGTATATTTCTAAGAACTTTTGTCTGATCTATAAGAAAAATAAAGTAAAAATACTCACGTTAGGTGATAGCCAATGCCAAACTTATTTTTAAGGAAGAGCGAAGAACCACAACATCGAAGACGGCCTTTCGAAACAACAGCCTTTCGATCGGCTAATATATCTGCTTCATCCATGAAATGTGTTGTAAGCAGTATTACCTGAAATTAATTCTTGTATCAAAAAATCCAAGACATTTACAATACTGTGAAGAAACAACAATTAAAAATATAAGCATATTAAATAAAACAAGTTTTCCTGTTACCAGGAATTCCATTTGAATTTAACTAAGCATTTGTAGATAATCATAATAAAAATCAATTAAACATCGAAGCCAACAAATAATATAAACATTTATCCTGAAGATGGAAAGTCTAAAACCAATCCTTGCAAATTATAATTTGTGCTAATCTACTGGGTATGACTTCAAAGATTTACTGTGAAATAGATTACCAGTAGTTAAGTGTGAAAAGACATTATTTTTAATCATAATAGACAGTGGCGTCTTCTGGGGTGTGCGGGTCGTGCGCCAACGCCCAAATAAAATTAGGAAATTATGGTATTATTCTTTTAATCCGTATAAAGTACATTACATGAGTGTTTTTCTTTAATAATGATTATTAACGCTTCAACTGAACTGCTACTGCTATCTATCGTCTAGCGGCCTAGCCCAGCAGTATGAAACGCGCTAAACTTTGCCATGGCGTTGCAACGAGTCACTGGCTGTCTTGAGACTCATTGCGCTTGCGCCCTCTCACTCTCTCCCTCGTCTTTTAGCTCCTCAGGACGTTGAAACTACTTCCAACGCCACACGCTGACGTCAGTACCGGCAAGAGCAGTTATCGCTAATGTTGCGTATCGTTTTAAGATGGCTAGTGAAAGCATTGTACAAAAACTATTACATAGTCCTTTTTCATCGCTTCCTTACGCACAGAAAAAACAAGTTGTTGACAGCGGCAGACCATGTCCTAATTTAATAATATCAACGTCTGTAAAGGGCAAGTGTGGTGCTACTGGAACTGGAAGGGGGTTTGAGAGACATTTTCGGAAAGAGCTATATGAGATTTCAAGCTGGCTCTGCGGCTGTGATGTAGTGAACAGATTTTATTGTTGGACATGTTTGTTATTCTCAACAAAGAAAACTGTTTGGAATCAGCAAGGGTATGGTGATTTAAATCACCTTAATACTGCTGTGAAGAAACATAGTGAGTCAGAAATTCATCTCTCTAGTTTTTAACGTTCAACAGATTTATTGCATCCCCTACTAGAATTGACGTTCTTCTGGATTCTCAACGAAAGGTTGAAATAGAACTGCATAACGAAAAAGCGAAAAAGAACAGGAAATATTAAAGAGATTGATTAATGCTGTTTGCTATTTAGCGAATCAGGAACAGTCATTTCGAGGCCACGAGGAAAGTTCAGAATCTATAAACAAAGGAAATTACGTGGATTTCTTCTTGCAAGTGCCGAGTTCGATTCACCATTGAAAGAACATTTACTAACGTCTACAGTTTTCCGCGGTACTTCGGCAAACATTCAAAATGATTTAATCAATTCAGTAGCCGATGTTCTGAGGATGAAATCTACAACGAAATCCAGAATACAGATTTTGTGGCTATTATGCTTGATGAAACATCAGATGTAAAACTGTATTTCGTTATTTTCCAGTTTCACAGAAGAAAGTAGTAGAACGGTTTCTTGGGTTTCGTGACGTGAGCGCTGACAGAACTGCGGCAGCTCTTTTTGATCATGTCAATGAAGTAATGGAACAATATAACTGTGGGGATAAACTAGTCGCTCAAACATATTATGATGGTGCTGCCGTGATGAGTAGTCACCTCAATGGACTTCAAAGCAAAGTTTTGGAAAAATATCCTAAAGCTCTCTTTACGCACTGCTATGCTCATGTTATGAACCTAGTACTTCAACAATCATTAGAATGTAACAAGGACCTAAAAGTATTTTTTTCCGGTCTTAAATCACTGCCTACATTTTTTCTCGTTCTTCTAAGAGGTTACATGAGCTTTCAGCATTCATGTCCCGAAAGTTACCATCATTGTCTAATACCCGATGGAATTTACCTCTAGACTTATCCATACAGTCAGTGAGAATAGAGAAGCGTTGGTAATGTTCTTTGAACATGTTAAGGAAAGTGGAAACTTTGATCATATAACTGCAATGACCGCAAATGGATTTTCTAGCTTCCTCAAGGATTTCCAGAACATATTTTTAATAAAGATTCTATCTAACCTACTTGCTTTTTCGGATGTTTTGTTCACTATACTCCAGTTTAAAAATGTTGATATTTTGTATGCCAGTAGTAAAATTACAGAATTTCAACAGCAGCTGCAAAAGGAAAGAGAGAATTTCGAAGCAGTGTGGTCTTCTATTCATGATACTGTGGAAGATGAAGAGGTGATTGAAGTAAAAGAGGAGATTGAACACTGAGTCACAGCGAGATTATTTCAAGCGACTTTATTTCGAAATCATTGATAATGTTAGCAATCAGTTAACAATTAGATTTGCATCATTTGAAAAGCTACAGTATTTTAATTTTATAAATCCAACAAAAATGGCCCACTTCAATAAAAGAAAAACTTTCCTAATGATTTATTAAATAGAGTGCAAAATATTTATGGCAGTGTTTTTAATGTAAGCAAACTCCAGAATGAACTTCACGTATGGTATGCTTCTAATGAAGGGACGGACAAAACGCCAATTCAAATAGTAAATTATCTATTGGACATGAATTTAATGAGTGGATTTACGGAAATATACAAATTAGCATTGCTGGTCTCAACAATTCCTTGCACTACGTCATCTGTGGAGAGGTCATTCTCATCACTGAAGAGGATACACACCTACTGCCGCTCCACTCAAACACAGAACCGGATGTCTAACTTAAGCCTTATCTCAATCGAGAAGGAATTACTTGCCAACTTACGAGAGGACAAATCCAGGTTCTACGAAGCAGTAATCAAGAAATTCTTGCAGAAGGAAAGGAGAGTGGATTTCAATTCAAATAACTGTGAGTAATGAGACAGCTTTAGTGTTTTTGGTTTTTAATTAATTATACTTATATGTTGTTTAGATTTATCTCAATTGATGTTTACTCTCTCAGCTTTATTCAGTTTTACTGATGTTTCAAAATTAGATGAAAATTTACGCTAATTACCTTTATGAATGACTTTCCTATTATTTGTTCACAAAAAATGTGAGGGAATGTGTAAAGGTTAATAAAGTACGTTTTATTTAATTTTTTTCTTTGCCAACGCCTTAAGATCAAAGTCAGGAGACGCCACTGATAATAGACAAAAGAAATGTTCCTCCATGTTTCAACATAGAAACAGAAACTCAACAATAGTCCATGGCCTACTGATATACCCAAGATCCTAGACATGCAATATGATTCAAAACTTATAACAATAGAATAGTTATTATGTGTATTTTGCCTCAGAGTAAAAATCTACAATTATTTACCGATTCAAGTGAAAATTCAGTACAAATTATTCTTTTAACAAAAACACTATAGAAAATCTATAGTCATGAACACTGAAAGAAGTATTTGTGGAAAATAATGTATAATAAAAAGTCGATATCAAATAAAAAGCTGTTATTGTCATACGTTCCAGAAAAGAGCTGCTGGCTGGCCATGCCCTGCGTGGTTTTCGCCACATATTAACCGATTCTCCCTTGCAATCGAGCTCGAGTAGCCATAGGGCATTCAGTATGCTCAAAAGTCGTGTAATGAAACTCTCGATTCTTCAAGTGTACAACGTTAGTGTATAAAGTTTAGTGATTATTGTGTGTTTAGTTATTGCCTAGCAACAAATTTTCACTGTGTGAAAGTATGTATATGTACAATACGTACATAAAACGCAGAAGGTCGTGTGCAAAAACAAGACGAAAATTTCGAATAAAGTTTCCAAACAGACCTGCGCCTTCTGCTAAAATAATTGGATGACTCGATAAAGGATTTAAAGAAATAGGCACAGTGAAGAATAAAACATCAAGCAAAAACGTAGTGTTCTTATGCGGAAAGGTTGTCAGTTTATTTCCAAGAAGATTCCGCCACTGCTCATACAGTTGCAGTGTCAATGAGGGAATTGAGGCGTATTTTCTGTACTAGACTAATCAAGAATAATCTGTGGCCTCCATGAACCCCAGATATAACACCCTATGACTTCTATTTATGGGGAACACTAAAAGCAAATACCCTACTATAATAATACCGGACAGCTGTATAGTAGCATTGGCGTGAGTGCGAAATATCGCGGACCTGACATCTAGCGGAGAGGAATGGAATTACGTCCACATATACAAATATTGACATAGCGGGATTCGGACTATTGTTTAAAACGTGAGTTACTAATGTGGAATTATATATCAAACACTTAAGAAATGTTGAATAGTATTTAATGTAAAATTATCTTATATCAAAGCTGCATATTATGAGAATACTGCATACTTCGTATTACTTTTCGTAATTATTAATTGTTACATATTTTTTCTTTGCTTTAGTGAGACAAAATCAGTTCTGACATTAAGAATGAATTTACATTAATGCTTTATATACCCATTGCTGACAACTGCAAAAATAAAAATGGTAGTATTCTGATGCTTGTAATAATATTATATTAGTAAAGGCATGTAGACAACAATAAAACTTAATTTGATAAAACCTTAAAATATCCAATATATTTTAACTTTTATTCATTTATTAGGCCTAAATAAAAAAGATAATTCTTATTGTTCTATCAACACAGAGACAAAGGCATTAGGCCTAATAACGAATTTTGTTGACTCACATTTTATGAACTGTCGGAAATCGAAAGTACGATTTGGAGCAATTTGTAATGCTGCAATTGTCACAATTATAAACAGCACACATACACCCTGACATTTTAACACAGCACTAATTAATAAAACTATTAACTAACCCAGCAACAATATACATTGCAGTTGATTACAGCTTGTTTCGCGAGTATCTCCACACCAGCAGGTAGGTAGCAGCACCAGTGTCGTTCCCACGCAAAACTGCTAGCTGTCAGGTATTATTATAATAAGGTATTTGCTAAAAGGTAGGGTTTATAGGAAAAATCCTCATTCTATAGATGAACTAAAAGACTATATACGAGAAGAAATCCAAGCTATCAATGATGTGAAACTTCAGAGTGTTGTTCATTCGCTTATCAGAAGATGTCAGTTGTGTGACGGCAAACGGGGGCCATTTTCAGCAACGACTGTGAGCATGGTGAGTCCAAATTATTGAACATTTATTGTTAGTACTGTTATATATTGGAGAAGCGCAGGAAAAATGGTTATGCTCTTTGTGGAAACCACGCAGGACATAGCCAACCAGCCGGCCGCTTTTTTTTTTTTTGTGATGTATGATAATAATAGCTCTGTACAATATTGGCAAACATGAGATGTGCATAATGTCAGTTCAGTATATCGTTTTTACATATTTTTATTGAATGAAGCAAGGTTTTCAGGTAAATATAACAATGTATGGTATTGCTACTTTCCCAAACGTTATTTCTTTTTGTTGAGACATTTATACCACATCTCACAAGACAAATTTTACTTTAAAGATAAAAACTGAAAATTACGTTATAAGTTTCATTTAGAATAATTATTTGTCCTTAAAGTACCTTTCCATGTCTTCTGTTTTGTAGGACGGACCACATGTGTCTTCGAGAATATGGATCAACACCAGCTGTTGGTTCATCCAAGATAATGATCTGTAATTTACACGCATCTTACTATCAGGTGGTAACAATATTAATATACCTGTTCTATGTAACTTAAAATCAAAACTTCCATCGAAAAAAATCCGTCAGTACAAGAATAAATGGAGACTACTACTAAACGAAGAGGAATAGTTACCAAATTTAAAGTACCGGTAGCAAACAACAAGGAAACTGAGCCAAGATTGTCGTCTTAGAATTCTGGATGAGCAAAGATACTGGAACAGGCTACTAGGCCCAAAAAAATTTGACATTTTTATTTTGAAGTGACATTCCCTATGTATAGAGATTTTTGAGACACCTCATATAATATTAATTAACGAAAGTTGGTTTTTGTCAGTGGCGGTTCCTCAGGGAAGGGAAGGGAGGAACGTCCTCCTCACATTTTTCTTCTTTTGGAAGTAAATACCAAATGAAATATATGCCTTGAAATTCGAGGAAGATTCGATAATTTTTAAGTTCACAGCTATAAGAAAAACTCGGTTGATCGAGTTTTAAACGATGCGCGCTCATGTGCTGCTAGAAAACTGTGAGAAAGATGCGAGATTGTCTGTGTGGAGGAAAGTCAATCCATTCCTCCTCTACTGCAGTTAACACACATAGACAACAGCGCACTAGCGGCCAGAGAAAGAAGCAGAGTTTTAAAACAAGTGAATGAACGGGGAGGGAGGAGATCCTCCTCTGAATCAGTCATGGGCGGGAAATAGAAACCGACTGGTCTTGCAGCAAGCTCACTACCGCTGCCATCTAACGATGCTGCATTCAACCAGACTATAACACGTCATCTAGGAGGAGACACAATAAAAACAGTTTTAACGCAAAGCTATGGAAGACACCATATAAACTTTTCTTAAAATTATAAATCAATATATATTCATTGCACTTTACATAAGCTATATTCATGGTTTGAAACTTTCGAGGATATCTGAAAGTTGAAGTTGGATTTATATAAAACAAAGAGGAAGTAGTTCTACGTTAGTATCGCAGATCTTTTTGGCCTCTGAAATTCACTTACATTCATTGTCTACTAGACAGAACAACAGCCAAGTTGTTAGTTTGTACAAATATATTTGAAATTGAAAGTACCGCAAACTACATTATTTTAACATAAAAAAATTAATCGGCCACCGGCAGCTTTGAAAAATAATGGTAGTATGACTTTACAAGAAGTGACATTCTTCAAAAGCATGTGATACTGAACTTTTAAAATGTACATGTGGCAAAACAGACCACGTGGGTGGGTGCAGTGTTCTCGCTTTCCTAACAGATTATTTCTCATTCCCATTTTCTTAAAACGGTTCCGATTACGAGTTAGTAGCTGGTCTCTTCCAACACGTGTGATGCTGTAGTGTGCGTGAAAAATGCTGCGAGGTTGTGAATTTCCTTGTAATTGTTAATTTGTGCAATTATTCAACAATGAATGGAAGTGAAAACATATTGTATTTTGGACAATTTAGGAAACTCAGTTTACAAGAACAGATTATTGCTATACAGAAGGGAAGGCCAACCCTAACACTACCTGGTCTTACATGTATGCATGTAGGGTAATTTGTAGCATGTTTCTCTCAAGAAGGTGTCATTTTGCGCTGCTAACTTCTTTCCTCCTCTTAAGAAATATGCAGGAGCCGCCACTGACTTACACCATCTGGAGGATGACATTGTCGACGCCCATTGCCATGTGATGCTGGACTTATTGCAGCATGTGTATCAGAACTGGTTGGAATGCAATGACCTGTGCCTGACTCTCAAAGGCCGTCACATTGATCACATTATGTGACATTTGTATTTTGAAGTGACATTCCCTATGTATAGAGATTTTTGGGACACCTCATATAATATTAATTAATGAAAGTTGGCTTTTGTTTATCTGGTGCGAAATTACAGTAAGTAAAATCTTAACTGAAGAAATCCCACACAGAGGATTTCTTCACCAATGGTTAACAGTTACTAACTAATGTAGCTTCATACCTTGGGATCTCCAATTACTGCAATACCAACTGAAAGTTTTCTTTTCTGTCCACCACTTAAATGTTTAGCGAAAGTGTTTGCTTTATCAACTAAGTCAATATCACGTAAAGTTTTCGAAACTTCAAATTCAATCAGGGATGAAGGAATTCCCTGAAAGAGACAAGAAAAAACAATTATATACAACTTTAGGAGTTTTCATTAATTAAACACATTAGACAAATAGAAAGTAACCTATATAATTTAATGGAAACTTCATGGTAAATGAGACAGACACATAACATGAGAAAAAATACTCATTAGTATAGACAGGAAGTTTAAGCACTAGAGTCGACGGCAATTCGGAAGGCAGTAGTCTGCTAGCGTTTACATCGAGAGAGACAGATAGAGAGGGCAAGGCAGCGTACAACATTGCCACATCGTACTTCACGAGCACGTGCAATACAAATAACACAGGACAGAATTTAAATTATCAAAAGGCAATAATGACCTTAGCCGTTGATTACTGTAAGCATGAGACCAAACAAACCCCGTTTCCTTCACTAACAATATTCTTTGCACGGTTCTCAATCCCACACCACATGCTTCTGCAGTCGTTTCTTGTACGTTGGCAACGTTGCAGCCAGCATCAAGATGGCCGGCAGCATTGTGCTCGTCAACGTTTTTAAAATAATTATCCACCTTAAACACTATTTTCCACACCTGCCTGTGCAATACTTGTCTTTTTACAGTCTCTTCTTCCATTTATTTATTTTACACACACGCAGTAAATGTTAGTTTCACTTATTCAATGTAGTGAAACTCTCACACGTGAAGAAACGAACTCAGGAAGTACTTTTTACAGACTGATTCCGATTGTTGTGACGTCACATGCCAGAAATGTTATGGCACATATAGCAGCCGACAGCCTTCAGAACTGCCGTCTAGTCTAATAATCTTTAAAATAGTCAGGCAAAAAATCATTTTAAGCAGCTGAAATAGGCAAGAAAACGGAATGTAATTTTGTAGCTAAAAATTGAAAAAAAAATTCTGTACGAAGCAATTATGGAATCAGCAACATATTTTCACTTTCAAAATACTAGCCAATTAAAGAAATTATACTTCTGAATAGTTCATTATGTATCTGTAATATTCTTTAATATTCTCTACGTGCTACATCTATGACGTAGTGCAGAGGGTAGGCCACTAGAGGTGGAACTTAAACTGAGAGGATTCGATCCGACACCGGGATGGGAATCCTGTGTGGCTTAGTGGATAAAGTATCAGCACGTAGAGCTGAAAACCCGGTTGAAATCCCGGTGCCGGAGAGAATTTTCCTCCGTTCCACTCCTCTTTCATCGTATGATGACGCAGAATATCTGCATGGAAATATCATATGTACTTCGGTACATTATAATAATATAAAATATATAATATAAATATATTTCATGGATCTTAAAGGAGTAACCAGCAATCAAAGGGAATTTATATCGCTATGTTTTCACTTAACTGCTGGTTGTGCAAACCTGCAACATGTCCAGATAATACTACTATATTTTAAAATACCAAAATGTTGCGTGTAGACAAGACTTACCCGAACAGCAGCAAAGAACTCAAGATGCTCACGAGGCGTCAGGAGATCAAACAGGATGTCATGCTGTGGACACACACCAGTCATACGACGAATTGTATGCATGTCATTTGGGTCCCTGAGAACAACAATGGAGAAGAAGACATAACAGAAAATTTACTTCATATAAATTGATACCTGACGTGAATATGCTAGGAGAAAATCCAGAAACGATTAGGGAAAACGCGGAAATTCTAGTTGAAGCAAGTAAATAATAATAATAATAATAATAATAATAATAATAATAATAATAGTAATAATAATAATAATAATAATAATAATAATAATCTTTATTGTCATTGAATGAAAAACTTCACTATAGACATTGTCAAATGTTACAATCTTACTATAATACATTTCATAGATATACAAAATAAAAATTTAATTATAAAAACAATGTAGATATTTATCAAATTACATAATATAAAGTTAAAAGTACTATATTTACTAGATAAAAGACAGTATCAAGTACTAATTGTCATATGTTTAATAACTAATTAAGAATACTACAGACAGAGGCTAATAATAAACTTAAAAAATGCAACATAAGGTAGTGCAATTTGCTCTGTTCATTAATACATTGAAATTTAAATGTAAATTGATTTACCACTAGGTTTCATTTAAAATCTCATTATTAAAAAAAAAAATTAAGAAACAACAACCATAACATTTAAAACTTTTAAAACTGCATTGTTTAAAAATGTATGTCAATTTCAAAGAACTCATTTATTGAGTAAAGTGGGTTTTTAATTAACCAACTGTACAATTTTGTTTTATAAATTTGAACAGGAAGAAGTTGGATGTTTATAGGGAGCTTATTAAATAATTTGATTCCAATCAATTTATAGTATTTTTTTGTCACACTAAGTCTACAAAGTGGATAATCTAATAATTGTCTATTCCTCGTTGTATGATTGTGTACCTCACTTCTCATATTAAAATCTTGCAAATGTTCTTTCATAAACACTAGAACATCATATATGTACAGATTTATGACGGTCTGGATACCTGTCTGTCTGTTGGAAGTCAATCCTGAAAAGACTAAATATATGATTATGTTTCGTGACGAGAATATTGTATGAAATGGAAATATAAAAATTGGAGATTTATCTTTCGAAGAAGTGGAAAAATTCAAATATCTTGGAGCAACAGCAACAAATATAAATGACACTCTTTAAAAGCAGAATAAATATGGGAAATGCTGTTATTATTCGGTTGAGAAGCTTTTGTCATCCAGTCTTCTGTCAAAGAATCTTAAAGTTAGAATTTATAAAACAGTTATATTACCGGTTGTTCTGTATGGTTGTAAAACTTGGACTCTCACTTTGAGAGAGGAACAGAGATTAAGGGTGTTTGAGAATAAGGTTCTTAGGAAAATATTTGGGGCTAAGAGGGATGAAGTTACAGGAGAATGGAGAAAGTTACACAACACAGAGCTGCGCGCATTGTATTCTTCACCTGACATAATTAGGAACATAAAATCCAGACGTTTGAGATGGGCAGGACATGTAGCACGTATGGGCGAATCCAGAAATGCATATAGAGTGTTAGTTGGGAGGCCGGAGGGAAAAAGACCTTTGGGGAGGCCGAGACTTAAGTGGGAAGATAATATTAAAATGTATTTGGGGGAGGTGGGATATGATGGTAGAGACTGGATTAATCTTGCTCAAGATAGGGACCAATGGCGGGCTTATGTGAGGGCGGCAATGAACCTTCGGGTTCCTTAAAAGCCAGTAAGTAAGTATAAATTGATACCTAATTAAAGAAGAATTATACATCTCATTTATTATTACATTTTACTCCACTGAACTTTTCTATTCCCGCTTTGTTTTATCTAACTATAGATAATTTGATAGGAAAGAGTAGGGTTTGTGAACTGTCTATCCTCATAGACTCTCTCGTCTTTTCGATTTTGTGTGTCAAAGTACGAGTGTCATTCACTTTGCAATTCACCATGATCGTTCTCTCGTCCTTAAACATCCGAATTCATTTTCCAATTATGCCTAATCAGCCAATGTATTTTCACTATACAGTAGAACCGCTATTATCCGTGGTAATGAGGGGGATGGACTGAACGGTTAAACGAAAAAATAGGATAATCCGTACCATGAAAGATTTTGTAATTTCCGCCATGGTCTTGTATTTAACTCTCTATGTGGGCTATTCCATCTCAAATCGACCGAAATCTAGAGAAAATTGACCTTGCAATTTCTAAACACAATGAAACTTTTTCCCTCTGTAGACAACTGTGATACAATGCTTTGTGCAAAGTTTGAGACATCAGAACTTCATAGTGTTTAAATTAATAATATTTAAATTTATCGTATTTTCATAAAATTAGCAACTTTAAACTGTTGTGGCTCCGAAACCCTTTTACCCAATGATCAAAATCATGCTTTATTTTGATGCTGAGAAGTTAAAGTTTATATTGACATGTAAACAGTTTTTCTCACTTTTTATGGACATGGAGAAATTTAGTTTTTTTCTTCATTGAGACGCCTTTGGCCACGAAAAAATATTTTTAAAATAAATGGTTAGATTCCGCATTAAAGTACAAATAAACACATATTTTTTACTGGTGGTACGTTGATAAGAAAGTATTGAAAATATCAAATAAAGAAAATAAATAGTATGCGCGTGAACTAACCAGCTGACTGTAGGTAGTCGAGACAGGCAAGGCCAGGAGACAAACACGTGATGTGTCGACTAGCAGCCATGGCTGTGCTAGCTTTATCACAGGTTTTCATAAACACAGGAGTAAAATCACGCCCAACGCTCGCTTATCTTCAGCTCTCGGCCAGTGCGTGCGGTACTGCGCCGTTCAAGTCTAGGTGTGTGAAAATAATAATTTATTTAATGCCCTCGAAACTTATTGCCGAGCCACCAAGCAAACAATGCCGAATCCCTCTTAATAATGCAAGTTTTTCTCAATAATTTTTTACATTTTTACAAATGGGCAAAAAGCCTAAACGTAAGTAAAATCAGATTATCTGTCTCTCTGTATACAATAGAAATAAGGATTACTTCTTAACATAACCTACCAAATGTCTGCTTCAAAATGAGCTCCCGTTCAATGTTCTGCAGTAAATGGTTCCAGAGGTCTGAACGCTGAAAGAGGCTTGATTTTATAAAATACGCTAAATTTGTCGCTCAATAATACGAAAACCGTTTGACTTTCGATAGTATATTTTTGAAAATGCACTCTCCTCAGCACCTTGTATAAATAGGGAAAAAAATTAGAGTATTAAAAAAATGCGAGGTTTTTTACTGATCGATATCATATGGAATAGCCCATGTGGTGGATCAGAAGTTCACCAATTTAAGACTGGTTGTCAACGACGGGTTTTTAAGGGACAAGGAAGCCCTTTGTAATGACTGTCTCAGGAAAGATAGGAATAAAGGAGGTCTCATGTTGTAGGTTTACATACTTTTTAACACTTTATCCTTGTTTTTATTTTATTAAATCACGCAGTTGTAACTCCAATCTCGTATTCTGATGCGAGATGAGCCACAGTTTCTCTTTCTCAAACCATTCAATTATTTCCATTTTCTTTTCGATACTAACACAACACGTTTTCTGTCAACACCCGTGGAAGACATTTTATATACAAGTTATATTATAGAAGGGCAATTTGAACAGTAGACAATGCTGTGTAACGATAAAGGCTTGTAATAACTCTCTCTAGCAAGAACATATGTAGAACCTACTAATATGATGTACAAAACAGATCTTCATATAAGTTATTTATTTCTGAAGAAGAAAAAAAAAAGAGCGAGAAATAGACAGTCAGATAATCCGCCAATCGGTTAATAGGGTGACGGATAATCAGGGTTCTACTGTACCGGTACACTTTACATGTCAGGTGGTAGACTCCATTTCCATTTGGTGTACATTCTTAGCATTCAAAAACGAATTACAGATTGAATTTTACATTCGGTGGGGTGCTCAATTATTTTAAACATTTTTAAAGCAAAAGGAAAAAATGTAAACATAATACAACTTTTTCCAAAATAAATGTCATCTGTGACTTGCCAATATACAAAGAAAGTCAATGCACTAGTGTGGCCTTTCATGATGTTGAGAGAAATGCACAAACAATATACCTACTTTCTGAACACACCTCATATACATATTGGTATGTAGAAACCATATAATGCCATAGACTAATAATATTATAGATATTTTGTGACAGCTGCACAGAACACGCGTCCGACAGGGCACGCGGCAGACGAAATGCTTGTATGGGGAGCATCAGCATGCTGAAGGGCAGAGGGGTAGTTTACGTCAACCTCGACGAGGGGAATGCTTAACTTCAACTGCTGGCCTGCGGAGTGAAGGGGGACAGACCCTCCCGACTCTTCCAAAAGTCCGTCGAAGTGGAGATATCCAGATAATTCGGGAAGCTATCTGCACACCCGGTTTCTCGCAACTATGATTTTGCTATAAAAGAAGAAACCGAGCGAACTTGAGCAGTTTTCAGTTTATTCAGCCATTCAGTGAGTAAGCCAGAGCAAGCAAGCCAGTCTTGTGTACCGGAAATCGACTCGAGTGTGCGTCCGCAACTGTGTCAGCATCCGAAGGCCTGAGTTCGAGTGCAGTGGACCGCAGTTGGAGGGACCTGAGTTCGAGTACAGTGGACTGTCTTGAAGGTCTGTGGTTCGAGATACTCAAACTCAGTGACTGAGCCTTCTGAATGTAACTGTGAACAAGAACTACAGTTCTGATTTGTAAATAGTGCTTTGTAAAAAATTAGTTAAGATTAACAGTTCATTGTTGTTCGTAATGGCCAAGTAATATGTCATTGTCGTCAAGATCTGCACAACGAATACTGTTTACTGTGTGGACAAACAAATCTTATTGTTGAGATAATAAAGTTCATTGTTGTATAGTAATAAAACGTTACAAAATATATAATATATATATATATATATATATAGGGATTATTCCTGTGTTCGTTCATGGTCTGGAATTTAGGTTAAGTTTAGATTTAAGACCTGTCCCGGCACCACATTATCATAATTCCTATCAATCATCGGGAATGTGACTCTATCGCCCCATAGAAGTGGGTTACAACTAAGATGGCAGGAGAGAAGACCAGAAATGTCTTAAAAAGACAACCTGTGGCATTGGATAAAAAAATATATATATAATCTATTACCTCTAAATGTTACATATGAAGTAAAATATATATTTACCTGATATCATAACCAAAAACAAATGCCGTTCCAGCGGAAGGTGCAGTAAGACCAGTTAAAATGTTGAACAAAGTTGTCTTCCCTGCCCCATTATGGCCAAGAAAATTTGGCACTTCATATATTGTCAAGTTAATACCTGAAACAATTTAATATTGGTATATGTATTAGATATAAGGTTATCACTAAACTAGGTATTTTTCTTACAGAAAATAAAGTGACAAATTAAGTGATATAGACTGACTGTGTCCAAAAATGTTTGTAGAGAAATTATTACCTGCCATATCAATATGGTACAATTACAGAAAATTTCTTCAGACAATTGACACATGGTCGTAGATGATCTACTTCGCAAAATTAACGATTCACAGGCATTTAAGACCTAGCCATCAATACTCATGTCATTGAAAGCAAAAATGATTATTTATACAAATCTGGCTTTCAGGTAGAAGCTCCCTGTGAAGCAGGCTTAATAAACAAGGGAAAAATTGTTCTTGGGCCGGGTATCCTGGGAGCTCAAATCAGTAGATGGTTGAAAGGGTCAAAGATCGATACCCGGCCCCAGAACAATTTTTCCCTTGAGATTATTTATAGTTAATTAATTTTTCCCTGAAGTCAACAAAGAACATAATGTTTTGACTATAATTAATTGATGAACTAGTGGACCTACTCGTGTTAAATATGTAATATTTGTCCGGCTCACAGCTGTTTCAATGCTTCACGCACCATCATCAGAGCCTACTAGATCGCGGCGTCATCAAACAACTTTCCTGTTAAAAGGGTGTATTTTATTGTTGGAAGGTGTTGAAGTGTGGAGTCAAATAGTGTGTGTGTACTGAAATTGATCTGTGTGTTGAGGATTTGATCGGGTTATGTTTTAGTGTGTTTGTATATTTCAGTATTGTTCTAGTGTTTGAGTTTTGGTTCTGCTAGCCATGTCCGTATTTATGTTATTGTATGTATGGTTAGCATTGGTTATGTGATCGGCGTATGTAGATGTATTGTGTCCTCTGGTTATAGCTTTAATGTGTTCTTTGTAGCGTGTTTTGACTATAGTCAGAATTATCAAACTTGCTCGAATGAACTACATTCAACCTACCATTAACTGCCTTAACTTCAGGTTTCCTGCAAGCATGGAATGTCTTGTAAAGATCCACAATTTTTATAGCTTCTCGACCCTTCATCTCCCGTGCCACAGGTTCTACATCTCGGTTCAGTTCTTCACCAGCATTGAATGAACCTGACTCACCATTTACAGATGGTATCTGTCGAAAATAAGTACAAGATCGTTACATATGAACATTGCTTTAGAGTACCCAGAAACATGTTTATGCTAAGCTTCAATAATTTATTCTCACAGCCAATTTACATGATTCCAATTATGCTTCCCTCTGTAGCAAAACGGAAAGGAGAAGAAATTAACGAATTAAATTCAGATTAGTTCAAACACATCTCTGATTTCATTTTCTCCATCTTCGTTTCTGAAGTCCAATGTGGTGTCGCATTTGCGCACATTTCCATTCAAAGTTTGTTGCATTTTTAGAAGTTGAGTACCAAAACGCGACTGTAGTTTGAACCCTAGTTTGAGGCACTACTAATCGTATCTTCATAACTCAACGATATAATGCATAGAAGGTTTGATTATTCGGCTTCCCTCAGTCTGAATGCTGTTACAATTGAAAGGCCCTTTGTCCACCAGATTGCCGCGAACAAACATGAAAATCTTGTCACCCGCTCATGAAATGAATATCCTGTCATGTGACTCTGCAGCAATAGAAGTCTGACGTTTTTTTATATATATAAATATTCTGGGGAAATTCCACAGATAGTAACAATATATTTCTATTACAAAAAAGAGTAATTAGAATAATAGTAGGTGCCAAATGTAGGGAATCTTGTAGGGCTATTTTCAGAAAATTACAAATAATGCCCATGGCTTGTCAGTATATCTTTTCATTAATAATCTTCCTCGTATGTAATCGTGAAAACTTTGTAACTAATTCAACAGTTCATAGCATAAATACACGTCAAAAAAATGACTTTCATACTTTCATCTATCTGCTATCAAAAAGGAAATACACGTTATATGGCAGTAAAAATTTTTAATAGCTTTCGATATAAAAATGAACTCCATAAGATTATTTAGGGCCAAATTAAAGTCTTCTCATTTCGTTCTGTAGGTGAATTCATGACATTCAACAACACTTCATGAAATTAATACTAAAACTTTGTGTTGTACTAGTAGACTGTATTGTAAACCTTTTTATATTTCATCTAGACTCCCTATGAATTAAGACTTTATAATAGTATTAAGTTTTTGACTTGTTCCATAACAAATGTATGAAAATTATTAATAAATACAATACAATACAATATATTCTGCATTTTAATGATAAAGTTCCAAACACACAAAGCTTTTTTTTTGCCTTCACAGAAGTAGAAAAAACTTAAAAGGGTAATATTCTTTGTGATTTAATCTCATAAAAAAATCATAATTTATATAAATATTTTTATCCATGACCATAACAAAAACATGCCTTTACTAAATACTTTTGCGTTTGTAAAGTAGGCTTTTATTCAACATCATTTATTTCTAAATAAAGACTTTACCTCACAGTTTGAACTTTATCTCACAGTTCATTAGTACACACGTATACTTTTCCATTGAACTATTACTCAAGAAGTTAATATATTAGTTACTAGATGTCACTACCTCTACTTCTTTATTACCATTTCTTAAATATACATACACTCAATCTCCTTCTCTTTTCTCTATCTGACGTCGTAATTTGTACATTATATCCATATCTAATATGTTTTTTAATTTTGTAATAATTTACCTTTTGGGATGCGAGGAGACTTGAACCTGAAGTTGGGTTTATAGTATTTAAAAAATTTTAAAACAACACGCGTTAGCCAACTGGCTAAACAGACAATGATTAAAAGTTTTAAATTCCTCTTAATACAAAAGTTAAATATAAATTATTTTAATTTTAATGAACACTAAATAATCCCTGAAACTTCAAAAAGACGAAAATACACAATAGCTATATTTAAAATTATATAATTAATTATAATTTGTTATTTATCCAACGCCTTAGATACCATTCTTTACTAATCATGGCCTCTACATGTATTGATTCTAAATTCCATGCCATGGTATGTGATTACATGAGGACATATTTTCTTTTATAAAACATAATTTTTCGTTATGGTCATGGATAAAATTACGTATTGTACTTGTGATTTTTATTTCATTAAAAAATCGTAATTTATATAAGTATTTTTATATTGATTTAGTCCATCTGCCAAAATAACATATACAGTACTAATATTTTCGGTTTATTCTTTTATATTCCTTCTCTGCCATTTATAAACATGTAACCATATTAGTCTTTCGTTAGATCTTATATATTATTTAAAATAAAATGTACCGATATATAATTCTTTCCACATTGGCCAAAACAATGTAAAATAATAATGTACCGTATTTTTATTTCTTTCCTTTTATCTCACACTAAATTTCATAGTATAAAAATCTCAAACACGAGGAAGAAAATACTGTATATATTATGTAGAACAATAATGCATGCAGTGATGCAAACCTCACAAACAGTAATCAAACTACAAAATGGTATGGAAACCAACATTATCAATTCAATTCAAATAAAAGAGAGAATATCAAAGAGACTCCTCTAATCGTCTGCTTTATTCGAATCTCAATCCATTATTACGTATATTAAACACAGCAGAAGATGTTACATCACAAAGAGCCACATTATCACCCCTAAAAATACAGTAAGACAATTTCTTGACAACAATACTGGTAACACAAACGTGACAATGCATAACAACAACAGTAATTATTAAGGAGCGGATTCCTATGTAATTAAATATTATTTTTGCGTGTGATAAAACACAATTAACAAAGTTAAAAATTCCGAACATGAAGTTTCAAGTTTAAAATCCGTATTTTATTTCACATAAAAACACATATTTTCACAAAAAAATTATGTAAATACATATTTTCAGGAAATCTATTATAAACACATAAATCTTGGAGTTTTTTTAATTAAATAATTTTTTTACAAGAACTTTTTAACATTTTAAAACTAAGTCAATTATGTCACTCAGAAGTACGTTATCTTTTTAAGAATTCTTGGTTGCTTCGTATTTCTAAGTGCTGTTTAGTGTATCCATGATCCATTTTTGTAATAGTATCGCCTCAAGTTCTGAGAACTGCTAGGCATATCAATGTTATTATTAGAGAATAAATTAACATGGACAAGGAGGAGAGATCTTGCAACACATAATTAGGAATGTTTATTGTTGCTGAAGATGATTTCATTCCACGCTTTGTTTGTGAAACACAACAGATAAGAGCTCGGGTATGAACATTATTTAATTTAAACAAATCTCTCACCTCTCGCTCATGTCTATCAAGTAAGGCAATACGTCTTGTTGTGATTCCCTCTTATTGGACTTCGTCAATTGATATCCTTAAAGATATACTGAAAGATGGTTATTTAAAAAACTATTTGGCTTTTCTATTAGCAAATTTAAGTTTTTTGTGTGACACCATAAAAAAACTCGAAACATCCAAAAACCTGTTGTCTGAAACAGGGAGGTGCGTGCCGTGGAAATTAAACTAGACTCGCTACCAGGTTCAGGTGTTTGGGAAAAACAGTGGATATAAAAAAATGTGTAAAGTTGCTCAAGTATTGGAGGATGTGCCTGTAGGTGAAATTGACGGTGTTTGTGTTTGTGACATTCCTCTCTTTAAATATGCACGTCCGACGTCCTGTGATGTGGAAAGATCGTTTTCACAGTATAAGTCGTTGTTCAGAGATAATCGGCATTCATTTGTGATGATCTTTGCTGTTCACTGCAATTCTCGGACAACTACTAGCACTCAAGTGTGGTTGGTGAATACCTAGTAACATTTTTTTTTTCCAAGCTAAGTAAGGTATTTTTGTCATATCTAAAAAAAAAAAAATATTTTTTTTTATTTTTAGCAAATATTTTCGTACTTTTTAGCACACAAAAAATAAATATATTTACATTTCTAGCTAAAAATCCGCTCTAGTAATAATAATAATAATAATAATAATAATAATAATAATAATAATAATAAATGAAAATGCGACATTCAATTGTGTATTTGTTGATTTCTCATAATTATTAAATAATAAATTTTCCTCTGGAATAACTTACTCGTGGTGCAGATTTCTTGGAGCACCAAAAACCGGGTGTGAAACAAAACCATGGAGTTCTCTTTGTGCCATGTTCACCTGAAAAGAAAAACAAAGAAAATACATAAATGTGCAACATACAGAGTTTATCATACATTTAAATAGGTAGCAGTGGTAAATGGAAAGTGAATAAACGAAAGTTTGAATTCTTTCGTGTGCGTTTATCATTCAATGAAATCTCAGACTTTCTATGGAATCTGTTTATTTAATACCACCTTTAATTGTATCCTTCCGCTCATTCTCTGTGACAGTGACCATCAAGGCTGCAATTAGTTTCGAAGTAAACTTACTTACTTACTTACCTACTTACTGGCTTTTAAGAAATCCGGAGGTTCATTGCCGCCCTCACATAAGCCGCCATTGGTCCCTATCCTCAGCAAGATTAATCCATTCTCTATCATCATATCCCACCTCCCTCAAATCCATTTTAATATTATCTTCCCATCTACTCTCGATCCCTAAAAATCTTTTTCCCTCTGGCCTCCCAACTAACACTCTATATGCATTTCTGGATTCGCCCATACTTGCTGCATGCCCTTTCCATCTCAAACGTCTGGATTTAATGTTCCTAAATATGTCAGGTGAAAATGGCAATGCGTGCAGTTCTGTGTTGTGTAACTTTCTCCATTCTCCTGTAACTTCATCCCTCTTAGCCCCACATATTTTCCTAACACCTTATTCTCAAACACCCTTAACCTATGTTCCTCTCTCAAAGTGAGGCTCCAAGTTTCACAACCATAAAGAACAACCGGTAATATAACTGTTTTATAAATTCTAACTTTCAGATTTTTCGACAGCAGACTGGATGATAAAAGCTTCTCAACCGAATAATAACAGGCATTTCTGTGGTCGTGCCAGAGAATCAGTCCCATTCCTAGGCTTATTTAAAGGATTTGTAACAAGCTGTTTTTTACCATGATGGGTTGTCAGCCCATCGCCCAACCTCCAAGCTGGCATGCACCCAAACAGAATTTCAAAGAATGATAAACATTCGTAAATCAACTTTCTTTAGAAGAAAAAACACGTGAAGAACCCATGTTATATGTCTACTGGATATGACCAGATCCCGAATGAATGGACCTTGGACCAAAATTTACCGATAGTTTCCAACCACATAAAGAATTCACCTAGGTAACATCTTAGCCTCTCCTCGTGCTATACAAATGTAGATTTCCACTTTACTGGCATCAAACCAAGCTCTCAGACTCATTACTGGTGGAATCAAAACAACTCCAATAGATTCTACGAGATTCCTCACTAATATTAACAGCATCAAAATGACAATAGAAGAAAAAGCACTGATTCAATATGAAGAACTTATCAGATTATCAGGTAACAATTGGCATTCATACAGTCCTCTTTGTAGATTGAAAACTCAAAGAAGTTTCATATCCATTGTTCAAGAATTAAAACAGAAAATCAATATTCCGAATTTAAAAGAAAACTTACAAATTAAACCAAACCCTTTAACTCTATTAAATATAGAATATAATCTAAATTTAACACAAGAAATACTGAAATCAGAAGTAAACATTGAAATAATGAAACAATTGACTTTAGAGACAATTAATATTAGGTACCCTCCACAAAACTGGCTTCATTTATACACCGACGGATCCTTGATCTCCAAAGAACAAGGTGCCGGTGCAGGTGTTATGTGCTGTCTCTTCTCACTTTATAGATCTCTTGGATATGGAACAACAAGTTTTGATGGTGAAATCATTGCAATAAATGAATGTCTCAGGAATCTTCTATGCCACATCAATAAATTTAGGAATGCAGTTATATTGTCAGACTCCAAAGCAGCTATTCTATCAATCGTCTCTAAACACACACCTTCATCTCAAACAGCAGAAATAACTAAAATGCTCTCTCAATAAAATAATTGTTTTCCAATGGATACCATCCCATTGTGGAATCCTGGGAAACGAGAATGCGGATGCTTTAGCAAAGAAGGGCAGCACTGCTACTTACAGACCTGTTACTAATCTACGTATTAGGCCTACTCTGTTAAGAGATTTATTAAATCTACATACTTAGACTTCAACAAACAAAATTTAGTAACACAATCCCAAGGGAAAAAATGGAAAACTCTGCATCAAAATCCACAGTTAATTCCCGATTTACCACGAAAATTGTCTGTAGTTACATTTAGATTGACAACAGGCCATGATTGTTTGGCCAAACACCTGCATAGAATTGGAATATATCAGTCACCTAACTGCCCATTGTGCAACTCAAACCAAGAAATGGATTCGGAACACCTCAAAATCTGTGCTTCAGTGGCTGGTCGTCATGATAATATCTTTGAAAAATATTGGAGTGCAAGAGGTCAAATGACTTTATTGTCAAACGCCTGGCATTAGAAAACAACAACAACAACTTTACTGGCATCAGAAAACGGAACTCCCACGACAATGTATGGCTAACATGGCAGAAGTAGCATGTTATACTCACACACATGAACACACTCCCCCAAGCATGTATAACACGCGCACACATTCAGTTATGCATGCAAGCACACGCATTTACTACACCTACGACACATTTTCTCACCACATACACAAGCACAACACATTCTTGAATATTCACCATGTACATGCACATAAGCATCCAATCACGTGTACGAAAATACATGCCGTGTGTTCACTTCAAAACTTCCCACCTGGAGTAATTTTAGATGTGCAAGGGACATGATTTTGAGGAAAAACACGTCGATTTAGTTTCGGAGAAGGAAATTCAAAACAATTACTGACTGAATTTTCTGCTCCATCCCTTCGCCCACTTTAGAATTTAAAATTGCACCCCCTATCTTCCGACAAATCATTTTAAATCCTATCCAAAGAGGATATGATTATTTACAAACTCCTCTCACACTTCATGAAATTCCGTGCAAACAACTACGGTAATTATTACACGTACCGTAACACACGAGAGAAAATCGTATCCTATTTCCACCCCAAGAGAAGTTTTACAGAGCTCCCCATTATATTCGACTCTATAATCTAGCTATTAATCATGTAAGTTGCTAAATGAACTTCCTGGACAATATAATAAAATAAGTATATATTAATTTCAATCATAAGACACATCTGTTTTGCAAATGTTTATTTGCTATATGAATATGGAATATATTAACGTTTTCGCCTTATTGGGCATCATTAGATATAATAAAATATGTAATCTGAACCTTGATCAAATTGAGCAAATACACCCATCTCTAAAATAAATAACTTTACATCTTCTCTATTTCGACTATTAATTAATGCTTATATCTAGTATAACTATTACGATTTACAACTTTGATTCTCCCCACCTTTGTTTTTCAGTACACGATTGAAATTCTACATGTATAATTACAACTAATCGACAACATAAGATCCATCAGTCACAACACAACATCAATATTGTATAGTACCGGTACCTTAAGACATTCTTCGAACAATGTGAATTTTGATTAATTTTTAAGCTAATATACTCATTTTATTCATAATATTTTAACATCATTGATAAATCGTATAATTCCAATTGATTAATTTGTATTCATACTGTAACATGAGTTATATGTATACATCAATTTCAATTTCAATTTCAAAAGTTTGCATCACATTGAAATTAATTATTCTCCAATTTTATTTATAGTTTTATACATAAAGCTCATGAAGATCCAACACCATGTATAATACATTGCTCATTTGTTATTTGCTCAATTTGATCAAGGTTCAGATTGCATATTTTATTATATCTGATGATGCCCAATAAGGCGAAAATGTTAATATATTCCATATTCATATAGCAAATAAACATTTGCAAAACAGATGTGTCTTATGATTGAAATTTATATATACTTATTTTATTATATTACTAGGCATATCTGAAAATATAAAAATGAATTTTAAATTAAAAAAAAAAAAATTATTCCTGGACAATGCGTATCAGAACAATATGGCTGGTATTATAATTATTATCATTATTACAGAGAGTCCCACTTCAATCAGTTGTTCTGTTTCGAGAGACATGGCATCTGAACGTAAAGTTTAAGTTGAAAACTGTAAATTACAGTACTGCATAACTGTAGACGAGAATAAAATTGCATGGCACAGTACTGTATTTTTTTTTCAGTCTTATCTATTGTACTTCAAAGTTGCAAAGAATTTACTGTAGTACAATATACTGTATTTAGAATTAAGCTACAGTAATACATTTCATTTAAAGCGTTAAGGGATACATAATGCATATTATATATTTACTGTTAGATTGGGGAGCCTCCCTCCCAATAAAGGACACCTCCCAGATGCGGACAGATTGTTACATCCCTTTGATGTCCATAAATGAGAGGTTTCACTGTATATTCATTTTATGAAAAAAATACCAAAAAACAAAAGTTATTGGAGATATCTAACTAAAATTTATGATCATGGTCTCACAAAAGTATTTGTTCATGTACAGAGTGTGGCAAAAAAGATAATACTTTTTTTTAAATGGCACCCTATATCAAATTTTACATATTTGAAATCTCCATCCAATTTAGCATACAAATAGAAGTTTGACTCAGCATAAATGATGGACACTCTTTTGAAAACTGTTATGGCTCTTTCAAATGCTCTGATAATGTACCGGTAACACAAAATAAATGTGTGTATTTATATGGAGTAGGCCATGAAACAAACAAAACAATAACATAACTGTTTCAGAGAGTGTTTAAAATTATAACAAATGTTCAAAATGAGAATCATTCACGGCCAAACAATGCCCCAGTATATCACGAAAGCAGTCCATTGACTTTCTCCAGTTTCAGGACTGATCAGTTTCATCTCATTACTAATCCTTAATTTCAGGTCTTCAATACTGTCCGGTCTATCACGATACACCTTGGACTTTAAGTACCCCACAGGAAGAAATCCAGTGGGTTGAGGTCAGGTGATCTAGCTGGCTATTCAACTTGTCCTCTTCTTCCAGTCCATTTACCAGGGAATATTTGGTTGAAGAAATCCATTTTTCTTCTACCATAATGTGAAGATGCACATTGTTTTGTTTGTTTCATGACCTACTCTATATGAATACACACATTTATTTCGTGGTACATTATCAAAGTATATGAAAGAACCAGAACATTTACAAGAGTGTTCATCATTTATGCTGAGTCAAACTTCTATTTGTATGTAAAATTGAATGGAGATTTCAAATATGTAAAATTTAGTATAGGGTGCCATTTAAAAAAGTGTTATTTTTGCCACACTCTGTACATAAATTAATACTTTTGTGAGACCACAGCCATAAGTTTTAGTTAGATATGTGCCGCAACTTTTGTTTTTGCTATTAGTAATATTCCATACAGGTACTTAATTAACACACTGCATATAACATTCACCATCAATTATTATTCTATTAAATATACTGAATGATATTGTAATTTCACTGACGTGCGCAATAAAGAGGCCACTCCAACCTCCTATCATCAGTATGGATCTCTTATGCAGTGCACAACTTCAGTATTAATTCAATATAGCACAACTGATCAACGACAAAGTTGTTCATATTGAAAGAAATATGACTTCCAATATTCGGAAATAATTTATGTTTTCTACATGTTATATTACATGCCGAACTTGAATATGTATTAGTCTGTAAAGCACATAACTTACTGGGGATTACACAATCCAAGTAGTAAGCTAAGAGGCCGTAGAGAACAATATCCAGTGACATCATGATCAAGCTGCCACCAAATGGTATCCCAGGTCCAGACCACAAGTTGTCGAAGCTCACTCCATCTCCCGACAAGTCCAGCACTAGTGCCTAGCAACATGTGAAGTAAACAAGGAAATTCGATAACAAAATATTCTTCATACTTTACAAAGAAAACTTACAAATTAAACCAAACCCTTTAACTCTATTAAATATAGAATATAATCTAAATTTAACACAAGAAATACCGAAATCAGAAGTAAACACTGAAATACTGAAACAATTGTCTTTAGAGACAATTAATATTAGGTACCCTCCACAAAACTGGCTTCATTTATACACCGACGGATCCTTGATCTCCAGGGAACAAGGTGCTGGTGCAGGTGTTACGTGCTGTCTCTTCTCACTTTATAGATCTCTTGGGTATGGAACAACAAGTTTTGATGGAGAAATCATTGCAATAAGTGAAAGTCTCAGGAATCTTCTCTGCCACATCAATAAATTAAAAAATGCAGTTATATTTTCAGACTCCAAAGCAGCTATTCTATCAATAGTCTCTAAACACACACCTTCATCTGAAATAGTAGAAATAACTAAAATGCTCTCTCAATTAATATCACTCAATAAAAAAATTGTATTCCAATGGATACCATCCCATTGTGGAATCCTGGGAAACGAGAATGCGGATGCTTTAGCAAAGAAGGGCAGCACTGCTACTTACAGACCTGTTACTAAATCTACGTATTACTCTGTGAAAAGATTTATTAAATCTACATACTTGGACTTCAACAAACAAAATTTGATAACACAATCACAAGGGAAAAAATGGAACTCTCTGCATCATAATCCAGTTAATTCCCGATTTACCACGAAAATCGTCTGTAGCTGCATTTAGATTGGCAACAGGCCATGATTGTTTGGCCAAACACCTGCATAGAATTGGAATATATCAGTCCCCTAACTGCCCATTGTGCAACTCAAACCAAGAAATGGATTCGGAACACCTCAAAATCTGTGCTTCAGTGGCTGACCATGATAATATCTTTGAAAAATATTGGAGTGCAAGAGGTCAAATGACTTTATTGTCAAATGCCTGGCATTAGAAAACAACAACAACAACATTACAATGAAAACAGGTTATCTTTCGGAGAATTTTGTAACTGATATGTAGAAGGAAAGCATACAATTAAAAGTCATTAGAGACCATTATGATTAAAAACGAGTCAAAGTCAGGATAGGAGAAGAAACGTCTCAAGGAAGTGAAATAGGGAGAGAAGTACGTCAAGGATGCCCTTCATCATCTACCCTGTTCAACATCTACTTGGAGGTAATATTAGAGGAGAAAAATTTGCTTCTGTGCTGGGGATCGAACTCGGGTCCTTGGTTCTACGTACCAAGCGCTCTAACCACTGAGCTACGCCGAAGTTCAATCCGCAGCACCGGATCAAATCCCTGTCCTCCAGTGTTTTTCCCTCTTTCGATCCCTGGCACCAGAGCGAATTTTTCTCCTCTAATATTAATTGTTACTGTAAACAGACGTATTCTTTAGGATCAAAAAATTAATCTTTACGTAGATCTACTTAAGATTTGGTGAAGAACTGTTTTCAGAATATGGAAGGGGTAAAAGTAGGAGGAAGAAGAATAAAGTGTATAACATTTGCTGATGATATGGTGTTGTTAGCAGAAGAGGAGACGATACTAAGGGATATGCTACTGAGCTAAATGACAGCTGTGAGCAGTATGGGATGAAGCTAAATGCAAATAAGACGAAGACAATGGTTTTCACAAGAAAAATAAAGAAGGTAAACTTGCGAATTCTAAATGAGACAGTAGAGCAAGTGGACAGCTTCAAATACTTGGGGTGTACCATAAGCAGTAACATGAGCTGCTGTCAGGAAGTTAAAAGGAGAATAGCAATGGCAAAGGATGCTTTTAATAAAAAAGGAGCATCTTCTGCGGACCTCTGGAAAAAGAACTAAGGAAGAGACTAGTGAAGTGCTTTGTATGGAGTGTGGCATTGTATGGGGAATAGACATGGACATTATGACGAAGTAAGAGAAGCGAATAGAAGCATTTGAAATGTGGATATGGAGAAGAATGGAGCATGTGAAGTGGACGGACAGGATAAGAAATGAAGCTGTGTTGGAAAGAGTGAGTGAAGAAAGAATGATGCTGAACTGATCAAAAAGAGGAAAAGGAATTGGTTGGGCCACTGGCTGAGAAGAAACTGCCTTCTGAAGAATGCACTGGAAGGAATGGTGAACGGGTCAAGAGTTCGGACCAAAAGAAAATATCAGATGATAGACGACATTAAGATACGTGGATCATATGCAGAGACAAAGAGGAAGGCAAGAAATAGGAAAGATTAGAGAATGCTGGGTTTGCAGTGAAAAATCTGCCCATGGGCAGACACGTGCTTTCGTCCAATGCAAGTGAGTAAGCTACAAACTGGTTAATTGTGGTTTCGACTTCAGATTCAATTACATTTACAATCTTGAAATTCCTTCTCTGAACTGTAATTGCAAACAATTTAATTTTCTTAAACTCTGACTTTGTTCTGGACACAGTATTTTAGTAACGTCCTGTATGCACGATTTTATAAATGATGCTTCTGTAAAGGGTTTCATTGATTTTCCAGTATTCCAAGCTAGAACATAGCTAGCAAGAAGCTTTTTTTGTTTAATACTGAGGACACGTGTGTGATTTGTGTTTGTATTTTCTTGTTTTATATTTATCAAAATATTTGTAGGCCTAAGCATTTCACCTAAAATTAAACAAAAACTATATGTTTGTCATGCGGAACTGTAAACGTATTGTAATATACTGATTATTATGTATAACCAACAGTTATACAGATAGCCCCAAAATAAATTATTTTCACATGTCCAACGTGCCTGTAATTGTATGATATTCTTTGTGAAGAGTCAAGTATTGTCGTCGCATGTTGAATTTTAACACACCCTTAAGAATTTTCGAACAAATTAAGCAGTTCACATTCTCCCCCCTAACACATAAAATTCTCTTCCCATTCATCCTTGAATGTACTACATCCATGATTAGAAGACATTGTGAAACGGTGGAACACTCCGACCAACACAATGATAATGGCAGTCCGCCACTGCTCTTCGTTTGCGCATAAACATTGAGTACAGTACAGGTGGGGATGGGTGAGGCGGAGCGCGCTCATTACGTACTGGCTTTGGTTCCGTTCAGGGGCTTACTCGCGTGTAGGGTTTTGGAGACGTCTGTATGTATGTATGTATGTATGTATGATTAAAATTTTAAATTACTCAGTATAAAGTCAAAGTTAATAGCAAACAATACTAAATCGCACCAAACCCATTGCATACAATCCATGAATTGCAGCCAAGAAGTCAAAAGGAGGATAGCAATGACAAAGGAAGCTTTTAATAGAAAAGGAGCATCTTCTGGGGACCTCTGGAAAAAGAACTGAGGAAGAGACTAGTGAAGTGCTTTGTGTGGAGTGTGGCATTGTATGGGGCAGAAACATGGACATTACGATGAAGTGAAGAGAAGCGAATAGAAGCATTTGAAATGTGGATATGGAGAAGAATGGAGCGTGTGAAGTGGACAGACAAATAAGAAATGAAATTGTGTTGGAAAGAGTGAATGAAGAAGGAATGATGCAGAAACTGATCAGGAAGAGGAAAAGAAATTGGTTGGGTCACTGGCTGAGAAGAAACTGCCTACTAAAAGATGCACTGGAAGGAATGGTGAACGGGAGAAGAGTTCGGGGCAGAAGAAGATATCAGATGATAGATGGCATTAACATATATGGGTCATATGCAGAGACAAAGAGGAGCTGTCAAATAATATTAGCATACTGAGTTGCGACGACTTATACTGTGGTAATGAGTAATAAATTTCGTAATCACATATACAACAGTAGCTCGACTGAAACTAAGACAAAAAATTGTAAACACCTTAGCTTTGCAGAAACGATAGAGAGACGTAACTCCAATCATTTTCATGAACATAAGAGTAATTGTATGATTTAAAAATATATTTCACCTTGTCCATAGCTAGAGCAAAGCCGGTTGAACTGATGAGAGAGACAAGCCAGAAGGCCACAGAACTCGAGTCGTCGACAAACACTTGTATGAAGTACAGAAGGCTCATTATATTCACTGCGAAGTTGCCCAGAATGCCTGCAGTCTGAAACAAAAACATCGAGACTTGTAGTTATACAGTTTCAAAATTCTTCAAGTTAATATGAATTTTTCTCTTATGTCACCAATACATATTTAAATGGATCGACTATGAGAAGGGTAACACTTTCCATCAACTGCTCATACACAACAAAATAATAGTATTTAATAATCTACAACACGCATCTTTCCCAGCTGAAAAGTATAAATCTATATTGTTGTTTCAGTATACACAGTACAAACCAGTTTTAACGTTTCTGCTTTAAGGAAAAATTTCGAAAGTTCCGGCATAACTACAACAGGAACAGTGTAATTGATTCCAGCTTTTAAGGGTATATGTACGTGAACGACCATAAGTATTATCAGAAAATGCAGGCTCTAAATTTCTAAAATTTTATAAGAAAATGAACTCACAATTGGACAAAAATTACAAGGTACCACAGCAAGACTTATTAGAACTTAAATATCTGATAAAAGATAAAAAAGGTTACTAACAATATTTTTCAAACCAGTTTTATCAGAGTAGTAAAAGAAAGAAAAAAAAAGAATTCTGCAGTTACATCATTTGGTAACCATAACATTGTTATAACGTAACAGAAAACCTTACTGGAGCTGGAGTTACATGTACACATTTTTCCTTTTATCATTCTGTTGGCAGAGACACAACAAATTATGATGGTGAAATAGAGGCTATATACATTGCTCTCCGACAATTATTAAATCTTCCCTTAAATAAATATAACAAGACAGTAATTCTTTCAGATTCTAAAGCTGCAATTCAGGGAATATGTTCAAATGCTACAAAGAAGTCAACAAAAATAAGAGAATGCTACAAAATGTTAACACAACTCCAAAAAGTTAATAAGATTGTCCATCTCCAATGGATTCCAGCACACTGTGGAGTCATGGGGAATGAAACCGCAGACACACTTGCCAAGAAAGGCACAACAATAAAACAAAAATCTAAATTTGATTTCTCATATTCCTCAATAAAATGCTTCATCACTACAAAATTTTCTCATTCATACCTACAAGAAATAGAATCAAATGCTAAAGACAAAAATGGATTACACTACTTTCCAACCCAGATATAATCCCCCAGAGACCAAGGAAAACAGCAGTTGCAGCCTTCACACTATTGACAAATCATGACTGTCTAGCAAGTCATCTCTACAGAATAGGGATCTCAGCTTCACCCATGTGTGTCCTGTGTAACGATCCAGCACAAATGAATGAAGACCACTTGCAGACCTGTGAAGCATTAAGATCAGAAGAAACTACAGTTCAAAAGTATTGGAAAGCATGACTGCTAATGGCTTCATTGCCAAATGCAAGGCACTAGACAACAACAACAACAACAACAACATTGTTATGGTCTCTCTAACATCTTTAATATTTTTCCTGCATGTAATAAACACTTATTTCTAAAAGTACACTACTCTCAGACATGTAGAGTTGTTAATTTTAATACAATTCATTTTTTATTTGTCCTATATAAAATATATTAAAATTCACATAATATTTTGTGACCTAATTTTTCTATTTTCAAAGAAATGGGCATTATTGTAGTCTACTTTTTGATAAATGGATGTTAAATCAGTGTACAAAATTTCAGAATTCTATCTCTAATGGTTATGGAGTTATTAAATAATGTGTGAAAATTTTCAACTTTTGGAAAATTTAATTTAAAGTAAAAAATGAATTTCTTAAAATTAATTGATGAACTAGTGGACTTACTCGTGTTAAATATGTAATATTCGTCCGGCTTACAGCTGTTTCAGTGCATCACGCTCCATCATCAGAGCCTACTAGATCGCAGCGTCATCTCGAACTTCTCTGCCTGTTAGGAGGGTGTGTTTTATTGTTGGAATGTGTTGGATTGTGGAGTCGAATAGCGTGTGTGTACTGAAATTGATCTGTGTGTTGAGGATTTGATCAGGGTGTGTTTTAGTGTGTTTGTATATTTCGTATTGTTCTAGTGTGTTGAGTTTTTGGTTCTTGGGTTGTGTGTGTAGGATTTCCATGTCCGTATTTATGTTATTGTATGTATGGTTGGCATTGGTTATGTGATCGGCGTATGTAGATGTGTTGTGTCCCCTGGTTATAGCTTTAATGTGTTCTTTGTAGCGAGTTTGGAATGATCTGCCTGTCTGTCCTATGTAGAACTTGTCGCAACTATTACATGTGAATTTGTATATACCTGTGTGGTCGTATTTATTTGTTTGTGTTGTTTGTGTGTTGAGATGTCTTTGTAGTGTGTTTTTTGTTCTGTATGTTATGTTGTATTTCTGTTTTCTGAATGAAGATGCGATCTTATGTGTGCTTTTGTTTTCATATGTTAGTGTGATGTATTTCTTGTGTTCTTGTGTTTGTGTTGTGTTTTGTGTATTTATGTGTTTGTTAAGTTTTTGTTTTGTCTTCCTTATGATGTTGTCTATTATGTTTGGATTATATCCGTTTTCTTGTGCTATGAATTTGATTGTGTTCACTTCTTCATTGTAGTGTTGTTGGTTCATGGGTATGTTGAGTAAATCCACTAGTTCATCAATTAATTATATTCAAGTGTTAAAAGTGGTGTACGCAAGATTCAAAAATGGATTCTTAAAAATATTATTAGTAACCTTTTTTTATACTTTTGTCAGATATTTAAGTTCTAACAAGTCTTGTTGTGGTACAGTACCTTGTAATTTTTGTCCAATTGTGAGTTCATTTTCTTATAAAATTTTAAAAATTTAGAGCCTTCATTTTCTGATAATATTTGTGGTCGTTCATGTACATATATCCTTAAGGAACCCTATTTTAAAGAAAAATACCGCTTTGAAGGAACATATTTAAATCATTGTAACAAAATTCCGAACCTATTCCAAACATTTCGATTGAAAATTAACTTGTAGAAGTATTATTGTGCTCTGCACATGAAAACTATAAATTTAATTACTGTACTTAAAAATATTGTAACAGCGACGTGAGATTCGAACTCACGACCAGCGTCCCGCAAGAGAGAAGATCGCGCGGAGCACTTTGGGATGGCGCGCGGCGGAGAGGGGAAAGGGCCAACGCGGCGAGAGAGTGGAGAGAGAGTGCGCGCGCATCTGGTGCTGGTAGAGAGGAGAGGGCTCTGGATTTTTCTGAAGTGCCATCTCTAGAGACGCGTGGAACCTTCGAGGCTACGTCGCTGTGGTTATAAATTAAGGTCGCGAAGGAACGACAGCAGTTTTCAGTTGATTAGTCAGCCAGTCAGTGAGAAAGCCAGAGCAAGCAAGCCAGTCTTGTGTACCGGAGTTCGACTCGAGTGTGCGTCCGCATCTGCGTCAGCATCCGAAGGCCTGAGTACGAGTGCAGTGGACCGCAGTTGGAGGGACCTGAGTTCGAGTACAGTGAACTGTCTCTGGAGGTCTGTGGTTCGAGATACTGTGAACTCGAGTGACTGAGCTAGAAGAACTGTGAACTGAGAACTGATAGTTCTGATTTGTAAATAGTGCTTTGTAAATATTAGTTAAGATTAACAGTTCATTGTTGTGCGTAATAGTCCAAGTAAATTGTCATTGTCGTCGGTGGAGTGCTATAACGAATACTGTGTTGAGTGAAGATCCAATTGTTGACGAGAGCGTTTAAGGTGAATTGCAGAAAGGAATTATTGTTGTGACGAATAAATTACATTGTTGTTACTAATAAAATTCACAATATGTTACCGTGATTTTGTGAAAATTTCGATGAAGAGTACCTGCCATTAGCATTAAAAAGAGTTTGTTGTGTATTTGTCAATAGCAAATAATGAGTATTAAGAATGAGTATATATAATGCAGTTTAAATCGCCTAAGGATATTTCAACACACTACTGTTGTGAAAAAGTGCAACACTCAGAAAGAATGGACCGAACGACTCCAAACTCGGGAGATGTGTAGAACAGTGTACCACCAATAATTGATTACGTTTCCAGAGAGATGGCGTACACATAGGCCCAGCAGTGACGTCTCTTGTGTCACCAGCAAGATCAGTGTCATGCCTTGCTCAGTCAGTGCAGAGCTTCCAAACGAAGTGGAAACGTGAAAGCTGGTCAAGTATGCTTCGTCGACGTGGAAGGGCGCAATATCAGCACGTGAGTGAGTTCGAACGGGGCAGAATGGTTGGTCTCCGGGAAGCAGGTTTGACATACCGTGATATTTCGGCTCATACAGGGCATGCTGCTAAGACAGTGATGCGTGTGTGGAACCAGTGGATAGAAGAGGGTCGTACACAGAGACGAGCGGGTACTATACCAAGTAATGTGACCTTAATGTGTATACACACGTCACTAAAAAAAAAGGAAAGAGCTCTGATAAATGGTAGTATTACATTTATGACTACTTGAAGATTGGTTATTTTTACCATTATTTTTCATGCGATAAGTGGGGACTGGATTTTTATGTAATTACATATTATATTCCGTATATAAATAACAAATCTTTGCGAATCTTGTAATTACCATTAATATATTAAAATTTGATACTATAGTATCGATGCTGTTATTCCTGGCATGACTCCTCCTCTTTGCTTACGTCTTAGGAAGTGAAGGCTCTATAATGTCTAGGTAGGTAGTATCGTTCGCCATTTTTGTTCTTTCGTTGCCGAGCTATTTGCCACACTGTTAAACATTATCATGTCGTAGCTCCTATGATAATAAATCAAACGTACTGTAATTCAGGAAATAATTGAGCAGCAAATAACGTCTTCTGTGCTTTCTGCGAATGCCAACGAAAGAGTCAAAATGGCGGGCGATTATATTAAGTATTTATCGAGCGTTAAGATATGAATAACGTCTTCATAAGTGAATCACAAGACGCACATGTTTAAATGTAGCCAATCTGCAACGCGATTGGCTGCCGGAAATTAGAGGGACAGGGCTATACATATTTCTACATATTTACCCCACATTACATATTATGGCTTAGTATTACATAAATCTACATATTTAGGGGTTTTATTCATTTTTACTTCTTTAAAAGGAAAAAGAAAATTGCTGCTGGGGAAATTCACAATTTGAAATAAGCCTTTTTACCTACCCGAGAAAGGATATATTTCGGGACGAAACATAACATTTTAGTTCCAGAAAGTAAAAGAGGCACTCACCCCTTACCGCCCACTGCACATATGAATGAACAAAAGGCAACCTTTCTCATACAACTACTCTGTATTGTAAAAATCAAGAAGGGAATAATCTCATACGCATAAGCGGACGACATAGTAGTAGGGTCTAAAGACGTTACAAAGTTACAAGGAACAATAAGCATCATGGTAAAATGCTGCAATAGAAACAAAGTTGATATAAATGTGAACAAGACAGAAATGATGATACTCAGAAATGGCGGAAGAGCACCAGAAACAGTAGAAATCGTCATGAAGAACAGAAAATTGTACCAGACTACAAATATCTAGGCTTAACAATACAAACCAGCGCTGATATTGATATTAAATATTTTCATGATTTTACATATTTTGGTACTTATTCAGCTTATTTTGCTTACATAAATATGTACATATTTCACACCTTGATATTACATAAAAATCCGGTCCCTAGTGATATGTACCAGCTTTCCTAATAAAAAAAAAATTGAATCTTTTAGTCAATTGTCTTTCTTGCTCTTGACGATTCTGAAGCAACATTAGCCATTCACAAGTAGCATAATTCTGGTCACACAGTCAGCATAGCACAAACCTTTAAGACAACATAAGAGAAACATAAGACAACAGACACACACATTCAGTCCCTGTGGAAGAAGAACAGATTTAAGTTCTCTTGAATTTGTAGCTGGAAACGCTAATTCTTGAAAACTAATTAATTGACTTAATTCATTTGTTGGGATAAATTAAATAATCAATTTCTTGGTGTTAGAAGTGTCCTTAAATCCTACTGAATAATGTCCCTAACTCTATTTCTTAAAATGCATTCACTTATTCATTCACAGTTTTCTGTCCAAGAGCAGGTTCTTCACTGCAAACCCAGCTTTCTCCAATCTTTCCTATTTTCTGTCTTCTTCTTCGTCTCCACATGTGTGCATACGATTCATCTGCAATACTCGTAAATTTGACCATATAACACCTTCCCTCCAGTTACTTTCATGGGTGCGTCTGAAGGAACGAAGAACAATACATTCACTGTCTCTTCTGTTTAGAATCATGCATACTTCTACTCCGAATTATCTGTTATCGCGCTTTCAATTTCTTACAACTCTTCGAAACCGACATCAGGCACTTCTTTCTATCCCTCATCATAGAACGTCTTTATACTCATCTTCCTATACTGTAGAAATACCTCGCCTCTGGAATTCGTTACCTAATGATGTCAGGGACTGCCGGATTTTATCACAATTCAAAATTAAATTGGAAAATTTTGTCTTAGTTAATGTTTTTTAAATATTGCTAGAAGTATTGATTTGTCTTTTTTTTTTTCTTTTTCTTTTTAATCTAGATTAAAATTGCAAGTTTCTTGTTTATGTTAGTTAATTAGTTAGGATACAATTAATTATGATACTTAATCACTCATTTAAAGTTTGTGTGACTGCAACCTGTGTATATTTTTGTGTGGCTTTACTTTGTTTATAGTGTTTTCTCTCTCTCTCTCTCTCTCTCTCTCTCTCTCTCCCTCCCTCTCTCTTTATTGCTTGTGTAGCTTTACTTTGTATATAGTGTTTTTTTCTGTTTATTTCTATTATTTTTTTCTGTTTATTTCTATTACTTTTTTTCTGTTTATTTCTATTATTGTATTTGTATTCCTGGTGTTGTGGAAGAGAAGGCCTGATGGCCTTAACTACACCAGAATAAATAAATAAATAAATGATCCATATATCATAATGTGGTCTATCATCTGATATCTCTGTCTGCCTCAAACTTTTCTCCCATTCACCATTCCTTCCAGTGCATCTTTCAGTAGGCAGTTTCTTCTCAGTCAGTGATCCAGCCAATTTTTTTCTCTTCATGACCAGTTTCAGCATTGTTCTTTCTTTACCCATTCTTTCTAGCACAATTTCATTTCTTATTTTATCCGTCCATTTCACATGCTCCATTCCTCTTTATATCCACATTTCAAATGATTGCAGTCGCTTCTTTTCACTTCGTCGTAATGTCCATTCTTTTGCCCCTACAATACCACATTCCACACAAAGCACTTCACTAGTCTCTTCCTGTGTTCTTTTTCCAGAGGTCCGCAGAAGATGCTCCTTTTCTATTAAAAGCTTCCTTTGCCATTGCTATCCTCCTTTTGACTTCCTGGCAGCAGCTCATATTACTGCTTATAGTACACCCCAAGTATTTGAAGCTGTCCACTTGCTCTACTGCCTCATTTAGAATTCACAGTTTACCTTCTTTACTTTTCTTCCTATGACCATGGTCTTCGTCTTGTTGAGATTTATCTTCATCCCATACTGCTCACAGCTGTCATTTAGCTCCAGTAGCATATCCCTTAGTATCATCTCCTCTTCTGCTAACAACGCCATATCATCAGCAGATCTTATGCACTTTATTCTTCTTCCTCCTACTGTCACCCCTCCCATGTTCTGAAAACAGTTCTTCACTAAATCCTCCAAGTAGATGTTGAACAGGGTAGGCGATAAAAGACATTCTTAATGTACTCCTCTCCCTATTTCATTCCCTTCTGTCATTATATCCAAGATTAAATCCCAGGGTTGTCAACTTTAAGGGAAGACTCCACTGAAAATCATGAAAATTTTTCCAATTTTTTAGCTATTTCACTTATTTAGCATTTATATTTTCATACCCCAAATGGATTCAGCTCAATTCTGATTACAAATACTCGTATGTTTACACTTTTTAAATTAAGGCTGGAAGGGGGCGTGGAATTTAAAGAGCTGTCAAAATTGTTTTTCATCAAAGAATACTTTTTTAAAATTTCTGATTACAAATCTAGTAACTTTTTGTTGGCTCCCTGAAGTTACTAGATGAATGTAGCAGAAGAGAATATTAATTTACATAAATATTCATTTTATTTTCAAATCTATTTTTCTGTGTTCATTTTTGTTGATTCAACACCAACTTTCTTATGCCAAATATTAATCAATCTGGATGAAATTTTTACTGCAAGTATTTATGAGGTAGCTGCATGTTTCTATGCATTTATTTTGTGAGAAATGCTACTAGTTTATTTTATTAATATTTTTCTTAATGCTTCTAGTTTATTTTATTAATATTGTGCAAATCTAATCTTTCAGGTGAAGCTCCCTGTAAAGCAGATTTGAATAATTTCAAGAGAAAAATTGTTCCGGGGCCGGGTATCGATCCCAGGACCTCTGGTTGAACGTACCAGCGCTCTACCACTGAGCTACCTGGGAACTCCACCCGACACCGTCTCAACTTTTCCCTTTATATCCACACAACTCGCGTGGGCTGACGAAACGCCAGAGACCCACAACGAGTGCACAAATCTCTGTGTGACTTGGAATTGTGGTTTTCTGTTAACGTACACAGTGACGTATATATTATGCAAATCTAGTCTTTCAGGTAAAGCTCCCTGTAAAGCAGAGAGCACAGAGATTGTGTGCACTTGTTGTGGGTCTCTGGCATTTCATCAGCCCACGCGAGTTGTGTGGATATAGAGGGAAAAGTTGAGACGGTGTCGGGTGGAGTTCCCGGGTAGCTCAGTGGTAGAGCGCTGGTACGTTCAACCAGAGGTCCTGGGATCGAAACAATTTTTCCCTTGAAATTATTCAAATCTGCTTTACAGGGAGCTTCACCTGAAAGACTAGATTCGCATAATATATACGTTACTGTGTACGTTAACAGAAAACCACAATTCCAAGTCACACAGAGATTGTGTGCACTCGTTGTGGGTCTCTGGCGTTTCGTCAGCCCACGCGAGTTGTGTGGATATAAAGGGAAAAGTTGAGATGGAGTTCCCGGGTAGCTCAGTGGTAGAGCGCTGGTACGTTCAACCAGACGTCCCAGGATCGATACCTGGCCCCGGAACAATTTTTCCCTTGAAATTATTTATTAATATTAATAGACTTGTCACTATATAATATTGGCAAGTATTTTAACTCTATATAGCTGTATACCTTTGAAGGAGAATTGTCTATATGATATTATAAAATGTGATTATTTCCTTGTATGTAACTTATGAACATATTGCTTACTTGTAAATCTTTTTCTGGTACCGGTATTTAAATGTTTTTTTCTCAACATGACATTTTCCTATGCTGCATTGTACAGTCTTTGGAATTAAATAAATATTATTATTATTATTATTATTATTATTATTATTATTATTATTATTATTATATCCTATATCAAGCATCAACACTTCTGGTACCGTACGTCACTTGATTTTAAGACTGATTCCTGGAGGTCTACAAAGGTATAATACCTTCTGAAGTTTCGCTAGTTAACACATTAGGGCTACATCAAGGCCGGGCATGAGAGCGGCTCCATCTAGTCGGCCAGAGCTGCTGTCGCTCCGCAAGGCACTTCAATTCCAAGCCAGAGCAGAACGCTCACGCAGTGGCGGACTCGCATTACAGCTACCTTCCCTGCATTAATGTAACAAGAGCCATGGTTGTTCTAGTCATTCAGTCTGTGAGTACATAATAGTTTATAAGGATATTACATCAATCCATTGTACAGTACAGACTGTATAACACTCTTATTAATTTAATGGAATAAACTTCGCTCTATGCACACACACAAATCATTAGGCTTATTTACATAACCCATACGCACATACTGCAATCTCCTCACCACGGTTCTACGAGACAGGCGTATGGCTTCCACTTCCCCTACTTGCTGTGGACAGAGTTCATCTGCCAATATAATTAAACATCGCCTGATGAATTCACCTTCGTTGAATGTTTTCAATTCCTTTGCAATTTCGTGGAAAATTTTGTAGCTAATGCTCATGGCCGATTCACTAAGTGCATTGTTGTCATCCTGTTAATATGTATTATAATATGATATATGATATGATATATAATATAATATGATGCGATGCGATATATGATATGATATGATATGATATATGATATGATATGCTAGGATATATGATAGGATATGATACAATTATGATATGATATGATATATGATATAATTATGATATGATATGATATGATATGATATATGACCATAAATTAATACAACTTAAAGAAAATGTTTCTCAGGTATGTTATATTAGAGTATTTATTCGATATTTATATTGCATTATAAGTTATTATAGTACATTTAGTAATACACTCAGGGACAAAAAAAACCGGACACTTCTATATTTGCTTGTATTTTGTTGCCAATTATTTCAAAATGAAACAAAACCCATTTAAACAAAATAATGTTTCATTTAAGAACCTTATACGACAACATTTGAAAAAAAAAAAATCTCTGATGAGAAAATTTACAAAAAATTACAAAGGGCGTATAACTATGGCATCGTTTGGTCTAACTGTTTTTTCATTTTATGGTGCCTTAAACATTAAAAACTTTTTTAGTAACGGGTATTACCCCCTCTGGCTTGAATAACTGTATCCATACGTCTTGGCATGCTCTCAATTTGATTAGCAATGTCTTCTTGAGGAATAAGATCCCATTCTTCGCCAAGTGCTCGCCTCAACTCTTGTAACGATTCTGGTCTCGGTCGTCTATTCTTAACACGCCATCCCAGCATGTCCCACACGTGTTCAATTGGGTTCATGTCTGGACTCCTTGCTGGCCATGGAAGAACATGGATTCCCACTTCTTGGAGATAATCTCCGACCGCATGGGCAATATGCGGCCGTGCATTATCATGCATTAAAACAAAATTATCGCCTACAAATTGGCCAAATGGCACAACATGATCAGCCAAATATTCATTTATATACCTATCAGCTGTTAGTCTTCCATTTTCAACAAAAACCAACTCTGTACGAGCATCCGTACACACTCCTGCCCAAACCATCATTCCACCACCTCCATACGGCACATTTTCAGAAATGCAACACTGTGAAAATCGTTCTCCCCTCCTTCTCCAAACTCTTTCACGTCCATCAGGTGAGCACAGATTGAAACGGGACTCATCGGTGAACAGAACACAGCTCCACTGTCCATTTCTCCAATCCCTGTGATCATTTGCAAAATGCAGTCGTTCAACTCGATGCATCCTGAGAAGTCTGGGACCAGTTGCAGGTCTACTTGATATCAATCCACTTGCTTTCAACCTCCTTCTAACTGTTTTGGCCGAAATTGGGTGTCCATGCATGTTAACAAATTGCTGGGCTACACTAGTAGCTGGCAGGTTGCGCTCCCTAAGAACTCTCAACACCATATACCTGTCTTCATTTGGATTTGTAGCCCTTGGACGACCCGAACCTGGTCTTCTGGTATATTCTAAGGTCTCTCTATGCCGTTTTATGGCATCATGGGTTGTGCTTCTAGCCATATTCATATCATTTGCAATGTAACGTACACTGCGTCCATCATCGTAAAGGGCTACAGCTCGAGCCACATCTTCAGGTCGCATCTTGTTTTAAGACAAATGTTACAACCCCACTTAAACTCAGAAAATGTAAAAATAAAGAAATAACGAATGATAACGATAATGAAGCACAAAATGGTTGAGACAAAATTATTATAGCTGAGACTCCGAAAGCAAAATTGGAATATTTGGTTGTAATGGCTTGTTTATAAAACATAAAACAATCAACAATGTATACACGTCTCCATAACAACAGATGGCTACCATAATATTGTATGAGAAGATAATGTTTTTCAAAATACCAGCAAATATTAAAGTGTCCGGTTTTTTTTGTCCCTGAGTGTATATAATTTTAAATTATACAAATATTATGATATATCATAGTATAGTATATTACAGTTCATGATATATAATATGATATATTGTATATCATAATACTTGTATAATTTTAAATTATATATTACTAAATGCATAATAACCTATAATGCAATGCAAATATCAAATATATACTTTAATATAATGTACCTGAGAAACATTTTCTTTAAGTTGTATTAATTTATAGCGTTCATTACAACATATTTGTCATATTCAGTAGCATGTTGTAAAGAATAATGTCGTTGGATATTGAACCTCTTAATCAGTTGGAGTGTTTTATGCCAAATTAAACACTTTGCTAATCCACTGCTCTCTACCAAAAAGAACTCCTCCTCCCATGATACATTAAAAGCATTGGGAGTAGCGGGCCGCTTTATTCTATGAGCGGAAGCTCTGTCTTAAAAGTTCGTCTTCATATTGCAGAGTCACCACTGCATCGATACTGAATGACGTACAGTATGCATACGTCACAGCGCTCGCGAGATGCGCTCTTTAAAGCACACAGCGCTCATTTCTCAGAATCACGTGATGTGCCCGGCCCTGGGCTAATAATGAAAAGCTGTTAGTTTAACAAGTTTTAACGTAATATCATATTTGATAACATCAATGTTCAATCATTCCACACTTACAGTGTTAAGGAAGTTAGACAACTGGCTGAAAGCATAACAAAGCAAGCACTTACCCGGGCCTTGTCGAAGAAGGGGGTGAGCATGAAGCCAAACATGATGATGGAAAGGCTGTACAACAGGATTAGCAGGAAGATGAGCAGGAAGTTTGTGTGCTGGAACACCCGTAGTGTGAACAGCAGAATCGAACTGATGACGGTCAAAAACAGCACAAACACGCCGTAGATTATAAACCAGGATAACCTGTGTGCACATACAAAGCACAATCAACACACAAAGCAAACTAGAAAACAAAGCGTGTACCGTATATTGCAAGTTCCATTTCGACAATTTCTGTTTGTCTTCCATCTTTATTACTCAAGGGGAGAGGATGGTATTTTTTAAAACTTTTTTCCTATTTGGTGTAAATTATTAATTTTTTGTATGTAGAGAGCTCATAGCTGTGGAAACTCAACCAAATAAAAATTTCTGAAAAAAAATATATATATATATTTGGGGGCCCAAATTTGAAAAAACATACCTAATGCAGGATTGTAATAAAACCGATATATCTAAACCATTTTTAAAGATAGATTCAAACAGTTTTTGCAATGTATTTGCAAAAGTATGTTCTACAAACTGTCTGCAACAGAATTTTGATATTAGTCCCTACGTTTGTAAAATAAATAATTAAAATTTAGTAACAATTTTCTGATTTCCTTTCTTGCAAACAAACGGACGTATTTTTAAAATGAAATCAATTAACAAAATTCTGTTAAAGAGAAAATTTTCCTAATAGTCTAAAGAATGTGTGTTCCAATTTTCATGCATGTATCTTTAATAGTCCAGATATTATATCCATTTTGTCTGGCAATGTAGCAAAAAAAATTAAGTTACTGGAAATCGATAAAAGTGGGCGTGTGATTTAAAAATCCATAGCGCAGGAAGTTTAAAAATGACGTCTCAACATCCGATAAGGGCACAAATACCCACAAAATGTTATGCAATGCATTCCACACATATCAAAGGGTATTTTAAAGAAAATACAATTTTTGAAAATTTAATTTACCGGAAACAACAATAAAAGTGGGCGAGTGATTTAAAAATCCATAATGCAGGAAGTTTAAAAATGGCGATCCACACATATCACAGAGTATTTTAAAGAATATATTTTTTTTGTGAAAGTTTAGTCATTTTTCATCAAAAATACCATCCTCTCCCCTTAATCAGACCTACAATGTAATATGATAAGGTGACCAGACGTCCCATTTTTAAAAGGATTGTCCCTTTTTTCAGCCTCTTGTCCTGTCCCAAGGAAAGTACGGTATGCTCGGGATGACAAATGTCCTGTTTTTTTTTTTTAATGGCGTCCCTAAATTATTGTTGAAATATTTCTTTTTCTTTCATTTTATTTAATAATCACGTAAAATATTCATTAATTCTATATTGTTTCCATCAGATATCACCTTAATGAATTCAATAAAGACCATGTTAATCACAAAATGTCATTTAAAAATGTGTCTTGCATGGACTTTTATAGTTTCCTGAAAGAAAGGCCAACATTTCTAGAGCAAATTCACTCATCAAAGAAATATGATGTTGATTGTATAGTTCATCTTCATAGTGAATGTTAAAATAGTTAAAAGGTAATATGAGGCAAAAATGTAACAAGTTCAGAATATAGTGACATGGATATGAGCCGTTCAGAGCAGAAGTGGTGTAAGTCAATCAGGGTAATGAGGGTTAAAGTAAACATTCTGTAAATACAGCGCAGCTATATCAAAATTTTTGAAGAATTCTACATGAGAACTACTTTCAACAAGACGAAGCAACATGTCGCACATCTCGTGATTCACTGTCCCACTTTCACGAGACTTCCCCAGAACGATGTGACAAAGATGTGGCCTGCATGTTCCCCGGATTTGTCTATATATAACTTTTATCAGCAGGACTTTTTGAAACATGTAGTTTACGAGATAAATTCCCAATTTTGGTCGAACTAAATGTTAATATCCAAAGCATTATCCTGGCATGTGATTGTACTGTTTTGCTTTAAGTGTATTTCAACATGTTTACTCGAACACAAAAATGCACTGTTGCACAGAGAGCTCACTTTCAACATATTCTATACGAGTTAATATGTTAAATTTCACGAATAAAGCGAATAATACAGGGTGTTTTGCATTTTCATTTTTTTCTTCATGTGGCTGTAAAGGGAAGACCAGTTTTAAGCTGCTCACCCTGTATAAAGGCATGTAAATTAACAGCATATGAAATTCACGAACTTCCACTTCATAACTTGTAACAACTGCCATATGAGTTAATATTATCTGCAACAACTTAAAATGAAACCGAAAGTCGAATAAAAACATTTTTACTACAAATTACAAAGTAAATGAAATGGCTTCAAATATGTAGAAATGTGTAAAATAAGAAAATAAACATACATTAATATTTTAAGCAAATGGCTCAAATAATTACACAGAAATATACATTTTTCTTACCAGAAAACAGAATCACGAAGTCCCATTATTTTCATTCCTTCCTTGATTTTGTTCTCCTTTTCCCCAACGATAAGAATTAATAAATAAGTTATGAATTGTGACAGAGCCATCACCATATACAAAGGAATCACCACACGGAATGCCACCATCCAGTCTGTAAGAATAATACAGTTTCATTAAAAATATCAGCATCATGTATTTTTTTATATTTATATGTGAGCTCAGAATGTAAGTACTAAAACAAAAACTACAATAATTTTTAATACTGTTATAACAAGTACAATAAATACAGAGCATGGGAGTTAAAATTCAGAACAAAATCAAGATTATTTTCGACAGATATGGATCTTTGGCAGAGCTCTGCAAGAATTTCTAGAAGAGAAAGAACAAGGAACAATGTGGGAAGAGAAGAAGTGAAGGTTCAAGATGCATTAAAGACTTCATGAAAAATTGCTAAAATGGTAGGGACACGTGAAAAGAATGACAAAGAATAAATTTCCAAATAAAATATTGGAATGGGTTCCACCTGATAGGAAAGGGATGAGAGAACTGAAGATCACTCTGTTCAAGGGCAGGTTTTTCACTGCAAACCCAGCTTTCTCCAATCTTTCCTATTTTCTGCCTTCCTTTTTGTTTCCTCATATGATCCATATATCTTAATGTCGTCTATCATCTGATATCTTCTTCTGCATCAAACTCTTCTCCCGTTCACCATTCCTTCCAATGCATCTTTCAGTAGGCAGTTTCTTCTCAGCCAGTGACCCAACCAATTCCTTTTCTTCTTCCTGATCAGTTTCAGCTTCATTCTTTCTTCACCCACTCTTTCCAACACAGCTTCATTTCTTATCGTCTGTCCACTTCACACATTCCATTCTTCTCCATATCCACATTTCTTAATGTTGTATATCCTCTGGATTTTCATCTGCCCTGGTCAAACTATTTTGAAAAATTTGGAGTCAAGATTCAAATGTTCATTGTCAAATGCCTGGCATTAGTAAACAACAACAACATATCCTCTGTTTTTCATCTGCCCAAAACTCTTCTTCTGTACAATTTTCTTTTCTCTTTCTTCTGACCCAACCAGTTTCAGTTTCAGCATCATTCTTTCATCCACTTTTTCCAATAAGCTTAATTTCTTACTCTGTCCGTCCACTTCACACACTCAGTTCTTCTCTATAAACACATTTCAAATGCTTCTATTCGCTTCTCTTCACATCTTCATCGTAATGTCCATGTTTCTGCCCCCATACAATGCCACACTTCACACAAAGCACTTCACTAATCTCTTCCTTAGTTCTTTTTCAAAAGGTACGCAGAAGATGCTCCATTTTTATTAAAAGCTTCCTTGCCATTGCTATCCCCCGTTTTGACTTCTGACAGCAGCTCATGTTACTGCTTATAGTACACCCCAAGTATTTGAAGCTGTTCTTTGCTCTACTACCTCGTTCAGTATTTTCATATGTTTACCTTCTTTATTTTTCTTCCGACAACCATGGTCTTCGTCTTGTTTACATTTATCTTCATCCTATAAGGATACACATAGAAGATGGAATTTTCAGCAGCATGTGGAGAAAGTACTTGGGGATGAAGACTGGAATGATAGGAATGTTGGAGAAAAGTGACAGAACTCTAACTGGGCGCAGAAAGATGTTAACATCATAAAATCTGCTTAATAATAATGAATAATACAGGGTGTCTCCACCGAAATGTCCTATTTTTATCTAGCTACAAATACCAAAGAAATAAAAATAAGAGAATTTTATTCACAAACTTTAGTTGTATGAGGAATTAAGTCTGTAACAAAAAATCACAAACTTCCATGTGAGCCCCTTTGGTGGCACGATGGATGTCTAGTTTGCATTCGATTTCTGTCCAACATGCTCGGAGAGATGGTACCAATGGCTTTCACAATCCGGGCACAGAAGTTTTGAAGCTCCCGCACTTTAGTAGTGTACATCCTGTCCTTCACATAAAAAAAAGGTAAAGGTAAAGGTATCCCTGTAACATGCCATGAAGGCACTTGGGGGGCATGGAGGTAGAGCCCCATGCTTTCCATGACCTTGGTACTAGAATGAGGTGGTGTGGTCGGCACCACACTCTGACCGCCTTTTACCCCGGGAAAGACCCGGTACTCAATTTTATAGGAGGCTGAGTGAACCTCGGGGCCGTTCTGAAAGTTTTGCAACGAAAAAAAAAGTCCTGTTACAACCTGGGATTGAACCCCAGACTTTCCAGTCCAGCTGCTCTACCAACTAAGCTACCCTGCCGCCCTCCTGTCCTTCACATACCAAAAAAAAAAAAATCCATCAGCCTGATGTCAGGAGAACGTGGAGTCCAATTCAGGGGTCCATCTCGTCCTATCCAACACCTGGGAATGCGCTCCACACATCCAGCGACCAGTGGGTGGAGCAAAATCATGTTGAAACTGTGTTGTTGTTTTCTAATGCCAGGCATTTGACAATAAAGTCATTTGACCTCTATCATGTTGAAACTATAACCTGGGGGAAGGCTTACATCTGCAGCATGTCCAGGTACGTCGTTCTTGTGACAGTCTTCTCTGATCATGTTCCTCCGTGTCTGGATTGTGGAAGTCATTGGTACCATCCCTAGATATCCTTTGTGTCAACGCAGGGGCTAACGTGGCAGTGTGTCTTTTTTTGTTACAAACTTAATACCTCACACGACTTATATTTGTGAATAAAATTCCTTTATCTTCATTTCTTTGGTATTGAGAGCAAAATGAAAATAGAGAATTTTGGTGTAGACACCCTGTATATACCGTATCTTTTATATTTGTGCTTCTCTTCATAGTATTTGTATTTACTGAAAATTTATTATTATTATTATTATTATTATTATTATTATTATTACCGTTGTTCTGTATGGTTGTGAAACTTGGACTCTCACTTTGAGAGAGGAACAGAGATTAAGGGTGTTTGAGAATAAGGTTCTTAGGAAAATATTTGGGGCTAAGAGGGATGAAGTTACAGGAGAATGGAGAAAGTTACACAACGCAGAGCTGCACGCATTGTATACTTCACCTGACATAATTAGGAACATAAAATCCAGACGTTTGAGATGGGCAGGACATGTAGCACGTATGGACGAATCCAGAAATGCATATAGAGTGTTAGTTGGGAGGCCGGAGGAAAAAGACCTTTGGGGAGGCCGAGACGTAGATGGGAAGATAATATTAAAATGGATTTGAGGGAGATAGGATATGATGGTAGAGACTGGATTAATCTTGCTCAGGATAGGGACCAATGGCGGGCTTATGTGAGGGCGGCAATGAACCTACGGGTTCCTTAAAAGCCAGTAAGTAAGTATTATTATTATTATTATTATTATTATTATTATTATTATTATTATTATTGTATCTCCAATGGGGGGTAGCCCTATTTTACGCATGTATGCTAGGGCTATAGTTTTACACAAAAAAGAATAAGCATAAAGACAATTGGAAAAGAATGACAATGTGTTCTGTCAATTTTGGAAAAATAGTACTCCTTGGAATCTCAAAGACTCATACACGTAGTTCTACGTATAGATTTGAAGCATAGTAAAGCTATGCACCTGTCGACAGGTTGTTGCGATGCTACCAATTTCTGATCTTGAAGTATTAGTATAGGGTTATTCAAACATCAAAAAAGATTATTTATTATATTTACACAGAAACTCCTGTTTCAATTGTTTCATTACTGGTGTTTTGGCAAATGACATACTGTAAATAGGCAGCAAATCATATTCTTGTGTAAGTTGTGTGTTTCTATGGACATTAATACCAGAAAATGATGATTTTGCTTTTGCCTCTACAAATGCGAAATGGCTTTATTCAGTGTTACTATGAATATAACAGAGATTATGAAAATCTGGCTTTCAGGTAGTAGCTCCCTGTAAAGCAGGTTTGAATTATATCAAGGAAATTGTGATGGTGTCGTGTATAGTTCCTGGGGTAGCTTAGTCTGTAGAACATTCATGCGCTAAGCGAGGGGTCCCGGGATTGATACCCGGTCCTGGAACAATTTTTCCTTGAAATTATTCAAACCTGCTTTACAGGGAGCTACTACCTGAAAGCCAGATTTTCATAATACATTCGTTACTGGAGGTATGTTAACAGAAAGCCACAATTTAAGTCGGACAGAATTTGTGTGCACTCAAAGTTGGGTTCTGGAGTCTTGTCAGCCCATTTGAGTTGTGTGGTTATAAAGGAAAAATTGTGACGGTGTTGTGTATAGTTTCTGGGGTAGCTTAGTCTGTAGAGCATTTGTGCGCTAAGTGAAGGGTCCCGGGATCGATACCCTGCCCCAGAACAATTTTTCCTTGAAATTATTCATAACAGAGATTGTTCCAGCACAGCGAGAATATTCATAACTCTGGATTGAGGTATGGACCACGCAATTAGTCATCCCTGTAGAAGCTTGCAATAAAAAGAATCTACAGGATATTCTCCTGAATGCTGTTCATTTCTTAGAAAGGAGGTACCTACTAATAGACATATGGGACGATATCTGAACTTTTGAAAATGTTCTATACTTGACTAAACTTAACGCTTTATGAACAAAACTGAATTATTTTACTTTTAACAATATTACAGGAATTACAAATCTTTCTTGCATTTTGAATAACCATACATTTTAACTAAGCTGTTTTGAGAGCAATATTTTAAATACAAACAGAAGAACAGTCTTCAATATCAAATTTACTTACCTCCTGTGTACGCTTCTTTTGGAAATAATTCAAGCATAATATGCGGCACTTCAATGTCCATTTTTTCTGAATCCAGCTGAAAACAAAAAGAATCATGTGCTAATTGTGTTGAGATATGAGATAAAGGAAATCCTGAAAGACTGAATTCTAATTTTACAGTTACTGTTTGAATCCAAAGATATTGCTGTCAATTTTTAAAGTTGATCAAACAGATGTAATTTAGTATACTTTGGTAGTTTAAATTATTTCAAATATTATGAGGTTGTTTAAAAAAAGGTTATAAAGTTTAAAGGGAATTTGTTGATTTAAGGATGTGATTGCTTTAAGACCAAGTCAGATCTCCCCACTAAACACATACATTATGACTAGGGACCGGATTTTTATGTAATTACATATTATACTCCTGTCAACATAACCGTATATGTTGTTGTTGTTGTTTTCTAATGCCAGGCGTTTGACAATAAAGTCATTTGACCTCTTGCACTCCAATATTTTTCAAAGATATTATCATGACCAGCCACTGAAGCACAGATTTTGAGGTGTTCCGAATCCATTTCTTAACTTGAGTTGCACAATGGGCAGTTAGGGGACTGATATATTCCATATTCTATGCAGGTGTTTGGCCAAACAATCATGGCCTGTTGCCAATCTAAATGCAGCTACAGACGATTTGCGTGGTAAATCGGGAATTAACTATGGATTTTGATGCAGAGAGTTCCATTTTTTCCCTTGGGATTGTGTTATCAAATTTTGTTTGTTGAAGTCAAGTATATAGATTTAATAAATCTCTTCACAGAGTAATACGTAGATTTAGTAACAGGTCTGTAAGTAGCAGTGACATAACCGTATATAAATAACAAATCTTTGCGAATCTTGTAATTACCATTAATATATTAAAATTTGATACTACATATTTTTACAATTTACCTCACATTACATATTATGACTTGGTATTACATAAATCTACATATTTAGGGGTTTTATTCATTTCTACTTCTCTAAAAGGAAAAAAAAAAAAAAAAAAATCTTCTGCTGGGGAAGTTTACAATTTGAAATACACAGATTTAAAAGCCTTTTTTTGGTACGCAAGGAAGGATATATTTCGGCGAAACAAACATTCTTAGTTCCAGGAAGTAATAGAGGCACTCATCCCATACTGCCCACTGTAAATATTTTAAAGGCAACCATTCTCATACCACTATCTTGTATTGTAAAAATCATTCACAAAAAGTAGCGTTGCCTTCGTGTGGTGAAGTGGGACAGGATGACATTTTGTCTCGAACTGTAATTGTTCTGCATACATCTTAACAAGCCGTTTCCCATGCAATTTGCAACCTACCACCCTCTTCCTAATCCTTCCAGGAAAAACCCGTGTCAAGTCTGGCATATGCCGCTATAAAGCAGCCTACGGAAATGGGATTTTCTGAGCAATTAGAAAGTATGGTTCTCTGCTGGAATACCACTGACCTTGTAACATCACCCTTCTGAATGAGACAGGAATGTCACTTTTCAAACAGTTTGTAAATGCCTATAGTTTGAGATTTTAGTAGGTACTTTTTTCTTACATTAGCTAAAATGCATGTGTCCCATCTCCTATTATTTTCTCCTAATCCAGTAAACACAAACAGTGCTTGCAGTACTGTTGTGTCATTCATTTCACTCAGTTCTCTGTTGTAGTACTTACAGTATAAAGTGAAAGTGAGTTTATCTACTGTTTTTAACTAACTAAAATGGCCCCTTTCTTCAACCCTAACGTTTAAAATAAAATCATGGATTGCAATGGACTTTCCTTTCTCTTTACAGATGGAAAAATTATAATGTTTCAAGTGTTCGTGAAAAATTCGGTGCTCTTTTTTATGAAATCACAACTGGTTATAGTCTTACCTACCCTATAACCTGCCAGATATTGATATTAAATATTTTAATGATTTTACATATTTTGGTACATATTCAGCTTTTCTTATTTTCTTACATAAATATGTACATATTTCACACCTTGGTATTACATAAAAATCCGGTCCCTAATTATGACTGGTCATAAAGCTGGTAAGTCGTAAATGTTGTGTATTGTACCAGTATATAAAAGACTCAACAATAAAGTACCGGTACCATACCGTAGTGTTTTCTTTCTCTTTAAAAACTTATGGAGTGCTTGACTACAGTCCTCTTTTGTTCTTAGATTTAATTTTCTGATTCAGAACATCATACTGAAGTCTACTGGAATGTAAGATCATCGAATTTATGCGTGGATTGTTATTATCAGCCAGAGAACAGTGTTACACTGTACTAAATATTGCAAGTAAATATTTGAAGAATATCTTACTCATTGATTAACACAGTGGTTTCTGAAAACATATACATTATGTATATACATAACTCACCCTGATTTTGGTGAAATCAAAGAGAGCTTGAATGGCCACAAATCCAGAATAATAGTATTGGTTAACAGGACAGCTCTCACCAGTTTCTATAGGAAATACACCACTCCAGTGGCCTTCACTCTCTCGACATGAAGCTGGTGAAGAGTAGAGTTCTGTTGTTGAAGGTGTCACCACAAAAGAAGGGTTGGTCCTGATTTCGTACCTGAAAACATAAAACATTAGTCATAATTTATTACTACGGGATAGTTGGAATACTCAAATCACACACACATGTAAAATAATTTTTATGAAAATTCAAGCACTAAAAAGAATTCGAAATTTCCTTCCATTGCTTCTCAAGAAGAATTTAGTGCAGTCGCTCTTGATGCCTCATTTTGATTACTGTGACACTCTCTACACTGACCTTAACATGAGACTGACAGACAGACTACAGCGTGTTCATAATGCATGTGTTCGATTTATTTGCAACGTCTGTAGATCTGACCGTATCACACCTTCACTAAATATGCTGTCCTGGGTTTCTCAAAGAGCGAAGAACTATTCACTCTCTCATTTACTCTTCAGTATTCTTCAAACCTCTAACCCTAGCTACCTAGCTTCTCGTTTTCAACATTTGTCCTCATATCACGAAATAGATACTCGCTCACAACACCATATTACACTCTCCATTCCTAAACACAGAACATCCTTCTACTCTTCATCTTTCACCGTCTCTGCAGCTCATCTCTGGAACTCTCCACCACAACATGTCAGAGACTATCGGACTTTGTCTAGTTTCAAAAATAAATTAAAATTGCACTTTTTCAATTCATATTCCTTTCAGTTATAAGCCCTTTTCTCTGCAATAGTTTTGTAAAAATATGGGCTATATTTTCTTTCCTTCCTTTCCCTTTTTGTTCTCTTTATCAGCCGATGAATTTATTATCATAGCCTTTTTGTTGTGAATTTTATTTAATATTCGTATTTCTTTTCTTTTTTATTATTATTTTATTACATTCCATTTTGTTATATTCTTCCTTACGTTTTCCATATTAACTATTTGTACTAAATGAGTTGCTTTTACTATATTCCAATGTATTTTATTTTACTTTCTTTTTTCTATTATGGTATTATTTTCATGTTGTTTAGTATCAATTTTATTATATTATTATTATTATTATTATTATTATTATTATTATTATTATTATTATTTTTGTAATATCTTAGTATTCTGTTATTTAACTTTTGTTAAATTTTAACTGCTTGTATACTTTGTGACCTGGTAGAGTGTAAGAAAGGCCCTATGGCCTTAATTCTGCCAGTATAAATAAAGAATTATTATTATTATTAATTATTATTATTATTATTATTATTATTATTATTATTATTAGTGTCTACAAATAATATTACCGGTAACGTAATTTACTGAACACTACCTACATTAACACAATAAATCGTCACATTAAACGCCTGGAAATCCACTGTATTTTTTTAAGTTTTTGCAGGAGAAAGAAAAAATATTGCCTCTTTTAATTTCCTTGATATTCCAAATTAGCCTACTTTCCATATCATTTCATCATTTATCATGTAATGCTTGAAATTATACCGAAAGTAGTTTTGAAAACCAAGAGACTTGAAAGTGACAATGTTTTTTCCTTTTTCCTGCAAAATCTTTTTAAAAACACATAGTAGATTTTGGACGGAATTGATTGACTGAATGTTTGATTAGTTGATTTACTGACTGATTAATTAACTGTCTAGGCATAAATGTGTTTATTAAAAGTATTTAATGAATTTCAATCTTAAGGCATATAAACTTGCAAATGAACATTAACTACGCATACTATCTTGTAACTTACGATAACTTTCAGCCATGATTACTTTAAATATTTTATTATCATCATTTTAAATTTAAAATTAACATCATTGACAAATTTTAAACATTGTATATTAATTGTAACATGAGCTATATGTATAAAATAAAATATTCGTCCAGTCTAAGTTCAAATTCAAAGATTATCTCAATATTCATCCTGTTTCATGTTATATCTACATAAAGCTCATGAATTTCATGTACCACATATATTGTTCTCTATTTTCCTTGTTATTTGCATAATATGTTATCATGATAATATGTTTTGTTATATCTGAAGATGCCTAAACAGTGAAAACGTTCATATATTGTTATTAAATAGCAAATAAACATTTGCAAGTTTATACGCCTTAAGATTGAAATTCATTAAATACTTTTTAATAATTTACCAGGCATATTGATATATTAAAATGAATTGTAAAAAAAAAAAAAATAAATAAATGTGTTTATCACTCATACAGAAAATCCTTCATTGTAAAATCTCTATTTAAATCACAAACCATGAAACCTAACAAAACAAAGCTTCAAAGTAATATGAAGTATTTACAATAGGTCAAACTTGTTTAATATTCTATGAAACAGAACAATGAATTTTAAAATGGAAGAACTTCCAAACAAAAATTAGTTCAGTGTTTATGAGAAAATGAAAAGTATAAAATATAGGCAAACATGACATTTTACAAAAGAACGGGCACAATATTTAAAACAAATTAAGAAAAACCAAGCACCAAAACCAAATTTAGAGGCAGACGAAATCTACACACGGAGAGAATGAACAACAATTAAAATTTAATTCTCAGTTCATGATGATTAAGAATCGGAAGTTCATGATATAAAAATCACAGAAAAATGACCTATAAAATGACCTCAAGGTTCTAAAAATATGACAAAGTAGTAGTATTAGTAGTATTTATTTATTTAACCTGGTAGAGATCAGGCCGTCAGGCATTCTCTGCCCCTCTACCAGGAGATTACAACTATAATATGAAGAATAAAATTACAATTAGTATTAAATTTACAATTACAATTACAATAGAAATTGAAGTACGAAAAGATTACCTGACTAATTAAAGCTAGATAATTTATCATAGAAAAACAAAGAATATTTTATATTTACTAAATTACAAATTAAACCTAGAATAACAAAATTGTATAGTGATGGAATTACTGGATAGTGAAATATTTTGTGATAGATTAAGGAAACTATTTACAAGAAATCAATTACTGACCAAGTGCCTAGTAAGTTTTCGTTTGAATTCAATTTTATTTCGACAGTCCCTGATGCTAGCAGGTAGCGAATTCCAGAGTCTTGGCAGGGCTATTGTGAAAGAGGATGAGTATGAGGATGTGCGATTGGATGGTATTGTTAGTATTGTTTCATGACGAGAGCGTGTGTTCAGATTACGGTGGGAAGAAAGGTAAGTGAAGTGAGACGACAGGTACGAAGGAATAGAAGAGTTCAAGATTTCGAAGAGAAAGAGAAGTGAATGTAAATTTCTTTTCTTATCTAGTTCAAGCCAACCTATTGCTTCCAGGGATGGGGTAATGTGATCATATTTACGAACATTGCTTACAAAACGTACAGTACACACAAATTACGAGCACGTTGAAGTTTCGTTTTGTTGTCATTGGAGAGGTCAGTCAGTAAAGTAAAAAAAAAAGACCACGATAATAAATAATAATAATAATAATAATATTATTATTATTAATATTTATAATTATTATTATTATTTATTTATTCTATCATTATTATTATTATTATTATTATTATTTATTTATTTATTTATTTATTCTATCATTATTATTATTATTATTATTATTATTATTATTATTATTATTATTATTACTGAATTTCTCTGAATCCCACCAATGCACATTTAAATATATTAGGAGCAACTGAAATTCCCAGACATACTTCTTATTCAGTATTGCAGTAAAGAGTCGTCCATCACCATTTGTAGGGTCTCGGGTTTGAAGGCTCCATGATTGCTTTACTTTCGGAATTTTACGTGTTCACTTGTTTGTTGTTTAGTCAACTGTCCGAAGACAGATCTGGCCCCACAAGTGACACCACCAAGGCATCACTCACGAGGCAACTAGGCCAAGAGATAATGGAGTAGGGTGGCCAGTTCCTTTTGCCCTCCATGTCAGATAAAATATGCTGACTGCAGGCAGCCACTGTGGCTGCAGTATTTATTTTGTTGAGTTGAACTGGGGAAAGCATGTAACACACGTGACCAGGAGTCAAGGCTGATGCAACCACACGGAAAATTCCTGTATGACACAATCGAATTGCGTAAGCAATCTGCAGTAGGCTATCGAATATAGACTATGACTACTTACTTACATATTTACAAATGGCTTTTAAGGAACCCGGAGGTTCATTGCCGCCCTCACATAAGCATCCCATCAGTCCTTATCCTGTGCAAGATTAATCCAGTCTCTATCATCATATCCCACCTCCCTCAAATCTATTTTAATATTATCCTCCCATCTACGTCTCGACCTTCCCAAAGGTCTTTTTCCCTCCGGCCTCCCAACTAACACTCTATATGCATTTCTGGATTCGCCCATACGTGCTACATCTGTACCCATCGTAAAAAAAAAGTCCGTTCAAAAACGGAAAAGAGCAAAAATGCAATAAAAGTAGAACATTTTCTAAAAAAATTCCAATAGATAATAAAATAAAATAATAATAATAATAATAATAATAATAATAATAATAATAATAATAATAATAATAATAATAATAATGATTTATTTTAGCTGGCAGAGTTAAGGCCGCAAGGCCTTCTCTTCCACTCAACCAGCAAAAGTGTATATACATATGCATGAACTTACAAAGAATCCAACAATTTGATTTAGATGAGAGTTACATGTATACAAAAGTTATTTACAAATTAAACAACAAAATACTATGAACTATTAATTAAACACTGAAATAAACTGTGTAGCAGAATTAAACTAAAATACATAGAATGTTAATATATTTCAAATAATATTAGATAATAGAAAGAGATTATTACGAGACAATTAAAATACAGCACAATCAGGATGATGTCTAAAGAAAAAAAACAATGTAGTCAGTGATAGTTTAAATCAGTATGATTGAGTGAAATGCTAATAAGGTTATCTTTTAAGCTGTTCTTAAAGGTGTTTATTGTCTTGCAGCCCTAATACTTTGTGACAAGGAATTCCATTGACGCGAGGTGGATATCAGGAGGAAAGGAACTGGCCACTCTTCTCCATTCACTCCTGACCTGGTTGCCTAATGAATGGTATCTTGTTGGCGTCATTTTGAGGTACAGACCGGTCTTCGGACAGTTGACTAAACAACAATAAGATACCAAAAAATGCAAAATAAAAGTAGGCTATATTGGTACCTGTTGAAGTGAAATGGGTTTATATTGCATTACTGCATTGTGTGTGATGACTCAGAAAAAAGATATTTCAACAACTTCCGATCCCTAATGATGATTATGAGGAGGAAGAAGAAATATATGGTGACAATCATTATATATGATTACATTGTCACATCTATTTTATTTTATTTTGCTTTTTTTCACAGCATATTGAAGTATGGAATCCTGGTGTGGGGAACAGCAATAAACTTATTGAAGTCCTACTGATTCAGAAGAAAGCAATAAGAATTATCACAGAAGTACCAAGCAAAGCACATTGTAAACCACAGGAGTCCATCTTAACAGTTGTTAATGAATATATTCTGGAACTCCTTCTTTACATCAAGAAAAATCTTTATGGCTTCACCAGTAGGATGGATAAACATGAGTATAATACTCGGAATAAAAAAAAACTGGACATACCATTTTGCAGACTATCCAAAGTTAAAAGTAGTCTTAACATGTTGGGCTGAGAGAGGGAGAAAAACTCCTCCGCCTTTAATTAAGGATGACCACGAGGATCCGGAAATGAATAGCAAACAAATACAATTAATTAAATATGAATAGTTTATAAAATAGAGTGTAATAATTAAGCACCATTGATTATCAATTGTAAAATAAAATCTTAGAAGATGACTAAATTATACTGATAAAAAAAAAGATTTTATTTAAAATTAGCATATCCTTAATTAAGGCCTTCTGAGTGGTATAAATGAAATTGTATAATCTGCAGGGAATCTTTAAGAATTTGCGAGATGATTTTTTGAATTTCAAAAGATGATATTGATAATTGTTTTAAAAAATGATATGTAAATTTTGGTAAAGAACTCCGAGCACCAAAAAATAAACTCGTCACTGACCAATTGAAGAGAGGGATGTTATACTTGGCACTAAGGTAGGGAATACAAGGTTCATAAATGGCCCTCTTTTCCTGATCAACCTGATGAGCTTGGTTTAGATCTCTCTCCATGCGTATAGTTGGATCTACGATAATAGCCTTTTGTTGTTGCCTGTTTATTGCTATTATATCCGCTCTTCTGTGAGAGTCGTCTTTAGAAATGCAGTGGACCTCTTCATGAACTTCCCAACCCTTGTTCCGAAGAAGACAGGCGATAGCTCCACGGACTCTATGATGCCTGTTGTTACGCAATAACTCTCCTTTCCGACAAAAGCCCAACACGTGGCCAAGAGTTTCTGTCTCGTTGCAGTCTGGTTGATGGCAACGGGTCGTGCTGAAAGCTCTGCCAGGAACGGAGCGCACTGCAGTAAGGTTGCAGGACATCACGATTGCATTAATATATTCTGGAGACGACAAATTCTTTTTGGTGCTGACCCATGAATTGGCTCTTGGATATTCTTCATAGATGACTACACCTTTCCCCTTATGAGGTAACTGACACCAGGATTCAAACGATCTCTTTCGCAATTCATCACGTAGATGCATTCCAGTTGTTCGAGGTGTTATGCTGGCTTCAGGAATTTTCAGGCGCTTGAAAGCAGTTTTCTTCTCCTCTTCAAGATTCCTGACAAGAAGGAGATGATCATCACTGACTTGTGAGAGTCGTTTACAGATGTTAAAATGCTGAATATTAGCTTCCCATTCAGCCTTAATAAGTCCTAGGCCACGTACTTTTTTAGAAGAATATAGCATGTCATTAGGTGTATCATCAGGAAGAGATATCATTTCTTTGACAGCACTTCTAATTACTTTATCCAGATCTTTAAGGAAGCTGTCAGGGAGCTGATCAAGTGGAGCACATTGCAAAGGATAGATGAGCCCAGGCCATATATATTCATTCACAATCTTCAATTTCTGATCAGGCTTCAGTAATGGAGTTTGTGTAAGATTGTTAAGATCACGTGTTAAATTTGTTATAATTTTCTTTTTATCTAAGAATATTTTGTCGCGAAAATCAACTCCCAGATATCGAATTGTTTCAGATTTATCATCAGTACTATGTATGGCTGATCCATGAAGTGAAATGAGAGCTCCTTTAGTTAAAACACCTCTTTCGAGAATTATACACTTGCTTTTAATAGTGTTAATTTCAAGACCTAGTTCATCTAATTTACTTTCAGCCATATCAATGAGAGCTGTTGCTGACTTTTCATCTTTTCCAACGAGAGCCAAATCATCAGCAAATGCAAAAGCACTTAGGTTTTGAAGATCATTGGAAAGTGTAAAACCATATTGGTTGCTAATTTCATGATCTGTTAAATTTTCAAGAATGCAATTCAGTGCCAAATTGAAAAGTATTGGAGACAATGGAGATCCTTGAGCAACGCCTCGTTTTACGCTTATTGGCTTGGTTTTTGTATGGTTAGTTTCTATTTGAATTGTATTATTAGTTAATAAGGAACCAATAAGTCTGAACAAGTTCTGCGGAATGCCAGATGATTTAAGGGCTCGAAGAATATGTTCATGGCCAACAGAATCAAAGGCTTTAGACACGTCCAAGAACACGACACAACAGTCTTTCTTATTAAGCTTAGATGATTGAAGACAGCCATTTATTAAAGATGCATTGATATGAGTTCCAGGTATATTAATAAAACCTCTCTGATGAGCATTTAATACAATATAAGACCGAAGCTTAATGTCAAGGGCTCTTTCAATGACTCTTCGAATGACGGAGTGAATAGTAATTGGCCTCCAATCTTTAATTCGTTCACGTCGTCTCCTTTATGGATTAAAATTGTACGTGCTAATTTCATGAATTTTGGAACATGATTAAAATGAAGCATAGTGTTTGCAAGCAGTGTAAGAAATTTGGTAGCTTTGAGATGCCTTAAAACGCGTACTGTTATTCTATCTGGTCCAGGGGAAGTGTCAACTTTAATACCAAATAACGCTTTATGAATATCACTCTCAGTAATCACTATATCTTCAGGAAATTGTATGGAATCTTCATCCTCATCAGAAAGAGGGGAGCTATTATTTGTAGTACTAAAAACATGTTCAAAATGTTCGGTTATCAGACGTGTCGAGATTTTACAAGTAGCTTTGTGATTTAAATTATGTAAAACTTTTCTTGCTACTTTACGTCTTTGATTGTAAAATTGATACTGGGTTAGTTCATACTCATATTTTTGCCTATTTTTCATTCGCTGTCTCTTAGATTTCTTTTGTGGATTGGATGTTGTTTGATAATTACATTTACTGTTAATTTTACTTACTTTACGAGCTTGATAATGCTTCACGTCTGGGTGTTGCGGTCCTGGCAATTCAGTCATTTGCTGTGTGAAAAAATGCCTAACATCTTCCATTAGAGCTTCAAAATTTCACTCGTTCCTACAGACTGGATGTGGCATAGCTTTTCTTCCCACGCTTTCGTTGGATGAAAACTTATATGATCACTTTGTGTATTTTCTGGATAAGATATTACATCTTCACTCTGTTGGAAAACTTGAACAGGATCCTGATTGTTAACTACTACAGAATTTCGATTTGTTGTTTCGAGGGGTTTTTGCAAACTCTGTTGATATGTAGCTGAGGTGTCAGTAATGTTTTTGTTAGGTAAAATATTGCTTGCGTTATTAAAATCTGATGAATGAGAAAATGTTGTAGTATACCTATGTGCCAGTTTTTTTCTTCTCTCTTCTGGATGGGCTTTACCCATATGTATATTTATTCCTGCATTGGATTTACATAATTTTCTGCAAATTAGACAACGTGCTGCTTCTTCATTTGTGCTATCTTGTGACATTTTATAAGATAATTGTATATCAAACAAAATATTCGTATTTCAACATTTAAATTTATAAAAGACATAGTTCGGTAATAATATGCACCAAAAAAAAAAGTATAGACTATAAATTGTTTGTTCAGAAGCAAAAGCTTCGTAAGTTATTTATAATTATGTCCTTAGCAACCATGTATCAAATCCACAAAATACATATAAAAGTAAATTTCTTCTGAAGGAATGAAAAATAACTGTCACTAACATTCACCTATATAAATAAAACTGTATTCTTCAATATTATCACTTCGAACAATAAATACTTAATGATATTACCAAGAAAGACTATATTAAATTATAACTCCAGATCAAAACAATACCATTCAGTTCACAGCCTTCTAACAATTAACATGTTACCAGCGAATAGGGATTATAATTCCTATTTGCTGATGTTACCACAGGATGTGTAACTTGACATATTCAAAGTCAAAGTGAAAACGTGGCTTCTTAAAAACCCATTCTATTCTGTATAAGAATATTTTGAATCAGAAAATCAAGCTGTAGATGTTTTTTTAGGTTTCTTTCTCTGAATTGTATTATTATTTTGTAATATATTAGGACATTCCCATTAATTGTTAAGTTAATTCTTGTTTTATTGTATATAAACGGAGCAAATCAAATAATATTTGTGATCAGTGTGTTACAATTTTCATCTAGATATTAGCCTAGTTTTGATAATCTTCACTCTCAATTGTAAACTCTAAGGAGTATTTGTGATCATTTTGTTTTATGTTTAGTGTTGTAATAGAATAATTTTCATTTTTGCACGATAATTTCACACGTATAATTTGACAATGTTATTAGCTTTTGCTATAACGACAGCTAATAAATACTATACTACTACTACTACTATACTATACTATGCTATACTATACTATACTATACTATACTATACTATACTATACTATACTATACGATACTATACTATACTATTGCAGCCACCATTATCTTGTGATGTAGAACTAATGTAGGTAGAAATTTACTACACTTTATGTTTAAGCCTTTGAAAAATAATAAATCATCATCATCATAATCAACCTTTCAAGTAGTAGGCCTAGTGGCCTGTTACAGTTCCCTACCATCTCTTTAGAGTCTTCCAATAAGTCTTTTGCTTGTGGTGTGTAGTGAAGCATCTATCTAGGTAATCTGATAAATAATAAATAACTAATATAATAATTAATCACGCAATATATATTCAGTTTAGAAATTTCTTTGTACTGCGTTAAATGCCGTCAGTGGCTTGAGAGAGACTAAAGTGATAATTTATAGTTATGTTCAGGTGCTGTCATCTGCTATAATATAAGTATAGAATAGACGATGGAGGAATATTCACCTCAAACTTCCTTTGACTGGATCATCTGTTTCAAAGATGACAGCAACAGGGATGGATGTTGGTTCCTTCCAATAAGCTGTCAGCAGATCTTCACGTGTGTCAAACATCATGAAGTTGATTGGATGGAGCCCTGGGTCGAGATGCATTGTCAGCCATAGCTGGTTTACACTGTCCAAGAAGTGCTGTAATAATAATAATAATAATAATAATAATAATAATAATAATAATAATAATAATAATAATAATAATAATAATAATAATAATGATTTATTTAACCTGGCAGAGTTAAGGCCATACGGCCTTCTCTAACACTCAACCAGGAGTAAAGACTGCGTTACAAAAACACTACAAATTAACAAATTACACTACAATTTTACACACAAAACTGAATAAGATAATAATAATAATAAAAAATAAACAACAAATAAGAAGAAATCAGACATAATATATAACATACAGAAAGAAAGAAAAAGCATAATAATATGTGAACAGCAGGTCAAAATAAATGAGGCATACAAAAAAAGACAATTATTCATAATAATAATAATAATAATAATAATAATAATAATAATAATAATAAAGAATAGTAATAATGATAATAATAATAATAATAAAGAAGAATAGTATGAAGAATAGTAATAATGATAATAATAATAATAATAATAATAATAATAATAATAATAATAATAATACTAATAGTAGTAATAAAATAGTGCAGTACAAAGTATACAGTGAATACAATATTTCTAAGTACACACAATAAGGAAAATTAAGATTATATATAGCTCAACTTATCACATTAGAGATATAACATTATCGGAAAATATGAAAACAAAAATATAAAATAAGTTGAATATCATTAGAACATAAAAAAATGTGAATACGTGGAAACATGCAATACAACACTTGTCATAATAGTAAGTTAGTTTGGCAACTCGTCATAAGATAATTTTCTAACTTGGATTTGAAAGAATTCAATGTTCGGCAGCCCTTGACTTCAGGCGGCAGAGAGTTCCAGTGACGAGAGGTAGCAACAGTGAAGGATGAGGAATACAGAGACGATGCGTGAAGTGGAATTTCTAGCGTGTTATCGCGTTGTGATCGAGTATTAATATCATGATAGCGAGAGAGAGTATGAAAACGAGCGAATAAATAATAGGGGGATGAAGAGTGCATAATTCGATATAAGAGAGAAAGTGAGTGCAGATTTCTCCTCTCATGTAACCTAAGCCATGATAACTTCTTGAAAGAAGGTGAGATATGATCATAGTATCGAACATTACAAATGAAGCGGACGCACGCGTTATGAACACGCTGTAGTTTCTGAGCGGAATCAATCCTGAGATCACTGAACAAAACGTCGCAATAATCGAAGTGAGGTAGAATGAGTGTCTGTACCAGCGTCTGTTTTAATTTAGATGGATAATGATACAATCTTTTTAGTGAATGGAGAATAGAGAATGCCTTCTTACATGTATATTTAATATGCGTATCCCAATTTAGATTAGATTCGAAATGTACTCCGAGATTTTTTACGGTAGAGCTAAACGGGATGATTGTTTTATTCAGTTTCACAGGTGGAATATTCAGGTCGTTGACTTCAGGAATTAATCTACGGTTCGCGAACAGAATAGCCTGTGATTTACATGCGTTTAGGTTAAGCCCAATAATAACATTACTATTCAAAATACACAATTAAATACGGAAAAAATAAACATTTAACATTATACATCTTGATTACGCAACTTTTAACACTGTATCACTTCGGAATATGTATGATGAGAACTTTCTTGTGTTAAATTTTAACGTACCTTGTTAACATGTTTCGACCTATTTTGGGTCATCTTCAGAACTGGTCGTTGTTGGTCTTGGCGCCTCTTGTTTCCTGTGAGGGTGCGTTCGTAGTGTAGAGTCAAAGAGTGTATGTGTTTTGAAATTGACACAGATACAGATGATACACACACACCAAAACACACCCCAACGATATTCTCAACACACAACTCAATTTCAAAACACATACACTCTTTGACTCTACACTACGAACGCACCCTCACAGGAAACAAGAGGCGCCAAGACCAACAACGACCAGTTCTGAAGATGACCGAAAATAGGTCGAAACATGTTAACAAGGTACGTTAAAATTTAATACAAGAAAGTTCTTATCATACATATTCCGAAGTAAACATTTAAAATGGTATTCCATGTTCTCATTGTATTGAACTTCAATCTTAAATAATCAAAGTCTTACCCTTGAACGGTTAGTATTTTGAACAAAATTAATTACAAATACAAATATTATTATTATTATTATTATTATTATTATTATTATTATTACTATTTCCCCATGAATGAGCTAAAAATGTATATCGTCGGCTAGGAATGAAAATCTCGTACCTCAATTTTTTCAAAAAATGCAATTTTTTTTTTGGTTTAATCAGACGATAATCTCTTAACTCATCGGTAAAAAGTGTAAAAGCAACTGTTTCTGTTTCTGATTAAAAGTTAAATTTGGTCAATTATGTTTAAAAGTGTATAAAAAATGAAGTCTACAGACAGTTTTTGTTCCTCCTGTAGAGTTTGGTTTTCGTAAGTTAAGAGATTTTCATTCCTCTTCTTTAAATTATTTTTGTTTTGTTAATAACCTGAATATAGTACTTCATGCTTGGGGGCAAGGGCTAATTGGGATTTCCAGGTCTCTGATCGGGTCAAAAACCCTGGTAGAACTGATATTTAACCCTTGTGTTGAATTTCGGTGAAGTCCAGAGGGCCTAACTAGTCAAATCCACTCTCCTCACCTCCACGCTGGGGCCCCCTGGGATCTTATTAAGATGCGAAAGAGAGAGTGGTATGCAGAAAGCAACGGGAAGCTATAACATTTATCTCTCTCAAGAAAAACTGCAAACATGGCATGATGAGTCTTTCCACTCGTGAAGTGCTTTGTATGAAGTGTGGCACTGTATGAGGCAGAAACATGGACATTACGACGAAGTGAAGAGAAGCGAATAGAGGCATTGGAAATGTGGATATGGAAAAGAATGGAACATGTGAAGTGGATAGACAGAATAAGAAATGAAGCTGTGTTGAAAAGAGTGGATGAAGAAAGAATGATTCTGAAAATGATCAGGAAGAGAACAGGAATTGGTTAGGTCACTGGCTGAGAAGAAACTGCCTATCGATGGATGCACTGAAAGGAATGGTGAACAGGAGAAAAGTTCTAGGTAGAAGAAGGTATCAGATAACAGGCGATATTAAGATATAGAGATTACATGAGGAAACAAAGAGGAAGGTAGAAAATAGGAAAGAGGAGAAAGCTGGGTTTGCAGTGAAAGACCTGCTGTTGGGCAGAACCCTAAATGAATGAATTCTTGTAACATTTGAATCAGGATGAAGAATCCAACAAATTTATTTAAAATAAAAAAATAATAACTTTGTGTTAATACGAATTTCTTTAACACCCTGTATAATAGCCAGCTACTCCAAATGGTAGGCTTCTGTGAACCCTATAACATAAATACATACTACTGAAAACTATTTTTGAATACCGTAAAACGGGGTGACTTGATACATTTTGTAGGTTGATGTTTCGTTTCGAAACATCAACCTACAAAAAGCATCAAGTCTCACAGCATATAAAATGGGGTGATTAGATATGCTGGAGGGACTTTATACATTTTGTAGGTTGATGTTTCGGTTCCGAAACGTATCAAGTCCCCCCAGCGTATCAAGTTACCCCGTTTTACTACACTAAAGCATGCTAGTTACGAGATACGCACGCACGCACGCACGCACGCACACACACACACACACACACACACACTTTTTTGTTGAAAAAGTATTCGTTTGGGTGCATATTAAATTAAAATTAATTTCCAATCAAACATATTATTTAGAAACAAACTGTCTTTACCATTGATTTCATTTATCACTTTATCTTATACTACTGGGTTCAAAAAGTTCCCGGAATTTTACTACCAATTTTCGTATTAGTATATAACAAGGGATATTATACATTTGTTTTGTTGGTAACATTCATGATGTCATTTCCTTAAAGTTTGTTGATAATGGCGATTGTTGGTTTTGAGTTGTAGGCAATTGTTTATCATAGTGTTTTGTTTGTTCGTCGCATTTTGTAATTATGTCCACAGAGCAACGAACAAACATCAAGTTCTCTGTTTTGTTACACAAAACTCCTGCAGAGACATTAAGATTGTTGGAAGAAACACATGGCGAACCAGCAATGAAAAAGACTCAAGTGTATGCCTGGCATAAACGCTTTTCTGGTGGCCGCGATAGCATCAAAGATGACGTACGCAGCGGCAGACCAACAACTGCAACAAATGAAGCAATCGTCAGCGTGTGCGTAATGTTGTGAGGGACGACCGACGTAAAACCATAAAAGAGATAGCAGCAGAGGTCGGAATATCAGTCGGAAGTATACACAATGTTCTTCACAAGCATCTCAACA